>CM055311.2:72632047-73232047 GCA_029255685.2 Silene conica
AGAACAGTAATATCGTATTGACTGCTCGTACATGACAATCATTCTTATCGTTTGAGTTATTATTAACTCACTATTTATATACTAAGTCAAATCCAAATGGGTTGTAAGAGACAATTTTGAACCCCATGAGTGAACTGGATTAACTTAGTATAGCCCATAGTCGCTTGTATGAGGTGACGTCTCGAAGCGACTAGAGTGTGAGGCGATTGATGGCAAGTTCGGATATCATAGAGTCATAAGGGATGACTAGTCGATCACATAGGTAGACTGCGGAGACACTCTGTCGGGCAACCTGTGACCGCTTATAGAGTTCTGGAAGTTTTATATTAGCCTGGTCGTGGCGAGAGCTACTATATTATTCACATGAGTCGATTCTTAGACTAGAGACTGTTCGCCCATGGTGGCACAATTTTCAGATTGACTTTGTTTGTTGCTCTACGATCATTCGTTAAAGGGGGTCAAATGGGCATCTTTTGGGTCATGATGGACTGTGTTAGTCGAAGGGAACAGTAGGATAGGAATTGTCCATTCCCTCGTCAGGGTTATCTTAAATCTCAGGGCCACTCGAGGATAAGTTTAACTGGAAATGCGTGGCCACGCTCGGAAGGTATCAATGGTAGAGAATTCCGGTCAAAGCAGTTAAATCTCCAGATCGAGAAAACCGCTCAAGATATGATCAAATGCAAGTACGACCTGCAAGACACCTTGCATTGAGTGGGAGATGAAGTAATAGGACAAGAGAATCGGTGACGCACACTTGTCGAGGACAAGTGGGAGACTGTTGGGAAATGTATCCTCAACAATAGTGCGATCACGTCAATGATAATCATCATTGTCAAAATCTTATGAAAAGAATATGCAAGGGATGATCCGATATTATATATAGTCAACTGACCAACCTTAATCGGTAATGATTGGCTGACTAGAGTTTGACATTACTGTCGTATGACGGTGGTGGTCAGTTGATCCCTTTAGGTCACACCTATAAAATAATCCCATTAACATATACTTTGATCAATTATATACGATATGAATTGATCAAATTCCTTAAAATCGAATATCGAGAAATCAGAGGTTGAATCTTAATGTTAGATTTATATTTAAAATTGAAATGTGTCGATTTTCAATTATTAATCGATATTTTTGAAATATCGAAATTAGAATATGAATGGTTCATGGTTATAACAAATGTTGTATATCGTATCGACGATTATTATAATAACCATATATTGGGACGGTAATTACGAATTACTAAAATAATTTGTTAAATTTGATTTAATTAATTTAGAAATAATATTTATATGATAAATATATTTTAAATTAATACAATTTAATTATGTCACATAAGATGTTACATAATTACACAATTGTACAAATTACATTTGTAAAAGGGTTATTTCATAGGAATAATCCAACCTATACCTCATCTTCTCATATTAATCCCTACTAACGATTAACTGAGAAAAATCCAACCTATGACCTCAATTATCTTTCATTGAACTTTGTCTATTTTTGAACTCTTATTTTCGGTAAGCAAGCACGTCACCTTGACTTACTTTTTGTTTTTCCTTCTTCCTGGACAAAAAGTAAGTGGAGGTGACGTGCTAACCTACCGATAATAAGAGTTTAAAAATATTCAAAGTTCAATGAAAGATAAATGAGGTTATAGGTTGGTTTTTTTTAGTTAATCGTTAGTATGGATTAATATGAGAAGATAGGACATATGTTGGATTATTCCCATGAAATAACCCTTTGTAAAATGAAGGTCCATTTTACAAAAATGTAAACCGTGTAAATGTATGTTATTAGATTAATATTGTGATATTATATCTTATTAACATAATCATTGTGTTAGGGTTGATATGACCTAACACTTAGCACATGGGTAAGAACAAAAGGAATAAATCTCTTCCCTATACTACCCATTCACACGGCATCCCAACCCTAAGTCCCTCTATATATGTGACTAGCTCACATTACATTCATCTAACCCAATGCTTAATATTTTTCTAGTGTAAGAAATAATTAATATCCTCTAAAATATTATTTGATAATATTATTAACACTATATTATATATAGTAATTGTCTCGGTTAGTTCTAATAAGATTAGAACTCGGTTTTTGGAAAACCGATTGTTCCTCACCTAGTCCGTGTTAACATTCGGTGTTAAGGGTAAGTCTTGGGTGCAATTTGAAGGAGGGAATCTACGTTGGTTGCTCCGTGGAGGCAATTGAGGTTTTATTGAATCGTTTTTGATATAATCCTTGACAGTATTAATATGATTAATACTTTTATAAGTAATTTAAGAAATTATTTCATACAAGTGGTGCCAGAGCCATTGTTCAAAATCGTTTTGATAATTAATTGAGAATTAAATCCCACGGCACAATTTTTTTTTCACGGTTCGAAATTTTTTTTATGTCTCGGCTGAAGTTTTTTTCCGTGATTGTCACGGCTGGTTCATGGCGTTTTTTTTTCGTTTCTTTTTATTTTTTTTAATTTAGTTATTTTAATTGTTAAAATAATTATCATATGATGATGCTCATAACAATGATATAGATCAATGGTTATTAAAAGTTCAATCAACATAATTTTAGAATTAGATTGATTTGTTTTAAATTGTTAAGTTGAATGAATATTGTTCATGTGAATTAAAAAGTTAACCTTAATGACAATATTTGGAAATTTTAAGATCTAATATGATTAGAACTATAACACATAAATTATGAGATGTTTTTTGTGCTACTATGAGTAATTTTAAGAAAGTTCCCAAATTAGTAAAGTTTGCAAAAATCTATTTCTATCTTAATTATACTATTTAAGGAAATAGTATAATATCTTATGAAAATGTTGATTTACATGATATTATTTGATAATATGAGTAATTGCCTGATTTAATAAAAAAAAAAAAAAAAAAAAAACCGTGTTTTTTTTGGACCGTGAGTTTTATTTTTCGGCCCCTTTCCTTATTTTTGTGATTTGTTGTTTTTGTTATTATTAATATTATATGATGATATTTGTATTAACTAAATTATAAATAAAGATTTATAATTAGAACAAATATATAAAGATAGCAAAGGGATATTAAAACCGTAAAATTGGATTTTAGGGTTAATTTATTTGTTTTCGTTTTTATTTATATTATGAGATAATATTTAAATTAACTAAAATTATAAAAGATGTTTTGTAATTGTAAAAAAAAAAATTTCGAAAGAAAAGGAAAGAAAACGTGTGATAGCCGTGAAAAGTAAGGAAATAAACGAAAATTATTTGATAATTTTTCGATTATTTAATCATTTATTTATTTTAAAGGGTTTATTATATCTAATAGATGATACTTACTAAATTTTAAAATTGTTTAGAATTTACTTGGATTATGGTTTACATGTGTGACATGTAATTTTAAGGTTAATGGTGGTTTGGATAATATTGCATTATGAATGTTTTTATTATATTGTTAATGATATTGTTTCTCAATGAAGGTTGAATTTATTATTTTACAATTGTTGTCAAGTTCAATTATGTAATCTAGTGTGGCTTTAGTTTTTGGGTTACTTTTCCGTAATGGTGGAAAGTAATCAAGTGATGTAATTTATGAGATCTCGCATCTCCGCTTTGTATTTTATTTATTCTTTATTTTTGATCAAATGTAAATAGGATTTGCATTGTAATAGCTTAGAATAAAGAAGAAGAAGAAGAAGAAGAAGAAGAAGAAGAAGAAGAAGAAGAAGAAGAAGAAGAGGAGTTTGGTGCATCCGGGTCTCTATTTCCAGTTTACATCACGAGATGAAGAACGGTGATCCATGAAGCTTCTAGGGTCCATGCGATTGGATTCCAAGTTGTATTTACTGTTTTTCATAGGATAAGCCATACTAGGATTTTAAGTTTTATGTTATTTTCTTCATTGCTTGAATGTTGCATGTCATTATATTCCGCCTAAAGCAAACCACCTATATGCATGTAAAATGACTCATGTAGATTATTTTACATTTTGACATATGATGTTTTATTTATACCATCACTTATTCCTACTCATCTCAAAATAGTTCACTTAAATGAGTTTAAAATAGTAATGGGATCTCACTCTACATAAAATTGAGAAATTAGCCTTTCTAGATCAAACAACTATGAATCCCTTGTTCGTCGTTGGGCATATAGGAACTGTTGTTATCTCCATATGGACCCCTTGTACCTCGGGTAATTAAGTAGTGTGTTGTGACCTAGTTGAACTCAACACAATGATTCAATCCAATTGTTGAAGTCATTGTGGACTAATAGATAAATTTAAGAAATTTGTCGACTAAGAGTTCTAATGTAGAACCAGTTAAAGGGTTAACTCACCAAATCGGGATTTGGGTCTTGGGATACATTATATAATTCTTTGAGTAAGATCGATTATATTATGTCGTATATCTTTGTTTAAAGAGATTTTAAATTCATTGATTTCTAATGTTTATTTATTTTCTCATTTGTAGATCATTTAATATCTGCCTTTTAAAATGACTGATCCAAATGCAACTCCGGGCCCTAGCGCCACCCTCACCAGGGAGTCGTGGTTATGCTCTTTTATGGACTACGTCTCCTACAATTAGAACTCCCGCCTTAAGAATGATGAGAGTAACTTTACCGATTGGGAGGCAGCATTACGGAATGCTGCCATTGCTGACGGTAAATTAAAGTATTTGGTTGAGCCAGTACCGGCTGAACCAATCACTAGGACTGGAGCCCAACGAATTGCATATGATGAGTTCGTTTGTGAAGCTGGTGCGATTAATAATGTACTTATTTATGCAATGGAAAACAATTTGCAGCGCCGCTTCATTTCACAAGGTGCAAATAAGATTTTCACCACCCTTGCCAATGAATTCTCGCAAGCTCCGAGAATCATGAGGTATGACACAGCAGTCCGCTTCTTCGAAGCTAAACTATCTAAGGGCCAAGCTGTTAGCCCACACATCCTCAAGATGATTGAGAATGTGGAAGTTCTGGAGTCTCTTGGTTGCAAGATTGAGTTTTCAGTCATTGTAGACCGAATATTACACTCTCTTCATGATGAGTTTACCCAATTTAGGGTGAACTATAACATGAATGACATGAAGAAACGTCTTCATGAGCTCCACTCTCAGCTCGTGCAAGCTGAGAAAGATCTCAATTTGAGTGGGAGTGCTAAGAAGGACGTCCTTGTCATACAAGCTAATTGGAAAGGGAAGGGAAAGGCAAAGGCTCCCTTAAATGTTAAGAAGCCTCAGTTAAAAAAGAAGCAGCCGAAGCCCAAGAGTGGACCTGGTGAGACCAGTAACTCAAAGGTCAAAGCTAAGGGCAAAGGGAAAGAGGGAGAGTGCCACCATTACCACGAGTCTGGGCATTGGAAGAGGAACTGCCTTAAGTACCTCGATGATATCAAGGCTGGACGTGTGACAGCCACAGGTATATCTTCGTTTATTCATATGATTGAAATAAACCATGCAAGTTCAGCAACATGGGTATTTGATAGTGGTTGTGGTTCTCACTTGTGTAATCACTTGCAGGGTTTAAGGGACGTCCGCAAACTTGAGAAAGGGGACAAAGACCTTCGCGTTGGAAATGGAGCAAAGGTTGTAGCTGTCTTCATAGGAACTTATGTACTCAAACTACCTAGTGGTTTCGAGTTATTTTTAAATAATTGTTATTTTGTTTCTAGTTTGTCGAAAAACATTATTTCTATTTCTGTTTTGGATACGGAAGGATTTTGTTTTAATATTAAACACAACTGTTGTACTTTATCATTAAACGATATGATTAATGGAAAGGTTGTTTCCGTAAACGGAATATATGTTTTAGATCAAACCACCGAGGTTTATCATGTGAATAATAAAAGAGTTAAAACAGGTGATAAAGAACAAACGTATTTATGGCATTGTCGAATGGGACACATCAATGAAAAACGCGTAAAGAAACTCATTAAGAATGGGTCAATACCACCATTTCATTACGAATCAAATGGTACGTGTGAATCATGTCTCATCGGAAAGATGACTCATATTTCCTTTAAAGGTATTGGAATGCGAGCTAGTGATCTTTAGGACTCATACATACCGATGTGTGTGGTCCTTTGACAATCACAGCAAGAGACGGCTATAGATATTTCATCACTTTTACGGATGATTTAAGTAGATACGGGTATGTCTATTTAATAAAACATAAGAGTGAATCCTTTGACAAGTTCAAGGAATTCGAAAATAAGGTTGAGAACCAATTGGATAGGAAGATAAAAGCACTTCGATCTGATCGTGGTGGGGAGTATCTTTCGACTGAGTTTGATCAACACCTGAAAGACTGTGGTATTGTATCGCAGTTAACTCCACCTGGAACACCACAATTGAATGGTGTATCCGAACGGAGAAATCGAACTTTATTGATATGGTTTGATCCATGATGAGTCACACGGTTGTGCCCGATTCATTATGGGGATTTGCTATTCAATCGGCTGCTCTAATACTTAACCGAAGTCCGACTAAAGCAGCGGACAAGACTCCATATGAGATGTGGAAAGGAAAAGTTCCTGACTTATCTTTTATTCGGGTTTGGGGTTGTGAAGCTTATGTCAAGTGGAGACACGAAGACAAGCTAGGCCCACGATCGGTCAAGACTTACTTTGTAGGTTATCCAAAAGGAATTTTTGGTCACTATTTTATTCACCTACCGAACAAAGAGTGTTTGTTGCGGCTAGTGCGAAGTTTTTAGAGAAAGAGTTTATCTCGAACAAACAGAGTAGTAGAACTTTTGATGTGTCAGAGGTTTAAGAACCTGAAACCAACAGTGTGATGGAAGAAAGTGTTCCTTCCACATCTGCTATGGTATCCATTCCAGAGGAACCTAGGAGGTTGGTTCGAGTTTCTCACCCCAGACCGATACATTGGTATGGTTGAGGAAGGTGGTGTAGAAAACATTTTACTCCTTGAGAGTAACGAACCAGCTACCTACAAAGGAGCCATGACCTGTTCTGACTCTAAGCTATGGCTCGAAGCCATGCAGTCCGAAATAGATTCCATGCAAAAGAATCAAGTATGGGATTTGGTTGATTTGCCTGAAAAGGTAAGACCCCTTCAGTGCAAATGGCTTTATAAGATAAAGCGTGCATTAAATGGACAACCAGATGTTTATAAAGCACGATTGGTGGCAAAAGGTTTCACTCAAGCACACGGGTTGCACTATGATGAGATATTTGCTCTAGTCGTAATGCTTAGATCTATTCGGATTATCTTAGCGATAGCCGCATTTCATGATTATGAGATTTGGCAAATGAATGTGAAAACCGCCTTCCTAAATGGGTTTTTGGAATAAGAACTGTATATGATACAACCTGAGGGTTTCATCGATCCTAAACATCCTAAGAAAGTGTGCAAGCTTAAGCGTTCCATCTATGGACTTAAGCAAGCATGACGGAGTTAGAATCATCGTTTTGATGACGTGATAAAACAGAACAGATTGTTTCGAAGTGTCAAAGAACCATGTCTTTATATCAAGTCAAGTGGGAGTAAAATCGTGTTCCTAGTATTGTATGTAGATGATACTACTGATTGGAAACGACATTCCCATGCTCTCGTCGGTTAAGACATGATAAAGAACCATTTAAAAATGAAAGATTTGGGTAAGGCACAGAGGATTCTAGGCATCCGTATCTATAGAGATAGATCGAAAAGGATGTTGGCATAGAGTCAAGAAGATTATATAGATAAGATTCTTGACAGATTCAGTATGACAAACTCCAAGACAGGTTACCTTCCTGTTGTTCATAGGGTGCATCTGAGTAAGAAACAATCACCTACAACACCGGAAGAAACCGAACACATGAGTCGAATACCTTATGCTTCGGCAGTAGGGTCGATCATGTATGCCATGATGTGCACACGTCCAGACGTGGCATATGCATTGAGTATGGTCAGCTGTTACCAAAATAATCCAGGTGAAAGTCACTAGATAGCCGTCAAGAACATCCTTAAGTACTTACGAAAGACTAAGGATTGGGCTCTGGTATATGGTGAAAGCACAGAGCAATGTGCTAAAGGTTACACATATGCTAGTTTCCAAACCGATCGTGATGATTCCGAATCTCAGTCGGGTTTTGTCTTTACTCTTAATGGTGGAGCAGTCAGCTGGAAGAGTTCCAAGCAGAGCGTTATAGCAGATTCTATAACAGAGTCTGAGTACTTGGCAGCTTCCGAAGCTGCAAAGGAAGCTATTTGGATGCGTTATTTCTTACAAGGACTAAAGGTGGTGACACCCGTCGTTGAGGGGTGCCAAAGATAAGATTTATAAAACCTCAGCTTAAACTCAGATAGGATAAGTCAAGGGTCGAACCACAGAGAGACAGGGTAAATTATGTTTGTAAATTTAAAGTCTATTGCAAGTAACCTAAAAGGGGGGTTTTGATTTGAGATTTAAACTAATACTAAGGTAGCAAACTAACAAGAAAATTAAAATAAGAAAAAAAGGAGATTAGGAACTTCGGTTCCCCATGGTCAAAACAAGTCAATGAAGGGTAAGAATAATCAAATAACACAATCCCAAGGAACAAAGAATAAACCTTTTGGTCAATATTCTACCCAATCCTTACGGTCTTAGGGTTCCTAGAAAAGCACTAAACTTTCGTTCAAGGGCTATCCCAAAGTTGTTGTTAAACTAATCCTAATAATCTTTCAATCCTAAGGATTAGTTCATCAACAACAATGGGGGATTGGTAATTTAATCATCAAACTTATCAAAGTCAAGTCTTTACATGGTTCCCCTAATTCCTAATCACAAGAATTAGCTATGCATACTTTTTATCATGGAACTAACAATTACCAAGAATATTAAAGAGATGAACATAATCAAAGATGATAATAAAAGGGTAAACATGAAATAAGAAATAACAACAAGATGAATAACAAGATTGAAAAAAGGAAAGATTGAATTGTGACAAACTTACAACTTGAATGGAAAATCTAAGAATAAAGATGAAAGCTTGGTACCTAAATCTAACAATGGAGTTTTTTCTCTAATTGGGGCTGCATAACCTAATTTTAGAGTTTGGGTCTCCTTAAATAAGAATTGTTACAAGATTAGGAAAAATAGAAAATAAAAACAGAAGTCTTCGAAACCGGGTCTGGTCGGTCGACCTAATTTGTCGGTCGGTCGACCGACTCTGCCAATGCGGATTTATTTCCATGCGAATTTGGGCTTCTGTGGAGAACTGGGCCTGTTTACGTACTTGACATCGGTCGGTCGACCACTATTGCAGGTCGGTCGACCGCTTCTCGTCCTTTACAGCTTCGATTTGGCCCGAAAATAATACTTGAGTGCACCATCTGATTCCTTGCTCCATACTAGTACTCAAAACAGCTTCCTAAAGGCAAATAAAGCTTGGTTTTTGCTCACTTCCGCGTATTCCTACATATAAAACATAGAAATGCCAAAGTAAACAGTTTCGGGAGAAAAAGCAACTAAACGTCACGAAAGTGTAAGAAAATACGTGCCAAAAGAGTAAATAAAATGCATAAAATAGGCACGTATCAAACTCCCCAAACCAAACCTTGCTTGTCCTCAAGCAAGCACTAAGACTCAAAAGAAAATAAAACTTCTAATGGAACGGATTTCATACTTTTCACAACCAAACATATGACTATGCTTAACCAATTTAATGCATCCTTCAACTATAATCAAACATAATGTCAAGAGCAAGACGAATTAAACATGTTGGAAAAGCATGCTAAAATTTCAACTTTGCAAGACTCATCCTAATTGGACTCTCGCGGTACGCTCGAGACACTCATGAAAGCAAAGGGTCAAATGTATATGTGAAAGATAAGAAGATAAATAAAAGTAAAGACTCTCACCTATCTACGACCCGTAAGAACATGCCTGCAATCTAACATGAATAAAATCTCTACAACCGTACATATGCATTCCCCACACTAGATAACCATGACACATGCCGAGGCAAATTTGGGATTGTGAGGCTAAAGGTAAGAAGAGGCTTAAGATAAGTTATGGGAAGAGGGGTTAAACCGAGCTAACAACCGTCTATCCATACTATAAGATCACTTCTTATTATTTTTTTTTTTTTTTCATTTATACATGCCAATGCTCAAAGTTTTGGAGCAAAAATCACAAATCTTCCAAATTTTTTTCTTTTCTTCTCCCTCCTTTTTTTTTTCTTTTCCTTTTTTTTTCAGAAAAACTGACCTATCCAACGGTCCTGGTCGACCGACCAGGAAAACTGGTCGACCGACCAGCCTTGAAAACAGGCTGTTTCGTTTTTTTTTTCGTGTCTCTTTTGTTATTTTTTTTTTTTTTTTTTTCTATCATTCTCCAAAAATCAAAATTTATCAATGAAGCATACACCAAAGGATGGCAAGAAAACAGTCCAATCACTAATTTACTAGCTCGGCTAGGGTAGGCATTTTTTTTAGAATGTAGCAAATGGGTGAAAGAGTTCAATTTGGCTATGTGAGGATAATGGGAATAATGAGAAAGGGGTACCTCTACCACATGTGTCAACAAACCACAAAACCGAATGCATACAGGTATTAAGAAGACAAAATTCATGTTTATGCATATTGATGTAACATGCCTCAAGAGGAGAAACTACTCACAAACCTATATGAAATCGGTCATGGATGTCACCGATTTATTAAGCTCTAATCCTTAGAATATGTAGTAGCTTGCCAAGAAGAGAGTCAAGTCTAATAATTTAGCATGAAATCAACAAAAACTCGTAGATAATGCAAAAGACTAGCTTGAAAATTTTTGAAAAAATGCAAGGCAAAGCAATATGTGATATGTGAGGCATAAATTGTATTTATCCGTTCCGACTCGACCTAAAAACTTAAGACAGAGAAGAACGCGCGAGAGGGAAGAACACGCGACAAGAGAGGATGAAAACAAGAAAAACAACTAAAGGTATGAAAAACAAAATACACAAAAACAATTGCATACTCACAAAGGAGTATGCAAACACCCTCCCCAAACCAAAACGCACAATGCCCCCATTGTGCTCATCAGCATACAACCACAGCAAAGGGATGGGGGTAGGCGAAAAAGAAGCAAACAAAGAAAGGAAAAGGAAAAAGACTAGAAACTACAAAAAGAGTCTAAGGAGGAAGGAGGGAAAAATTGGAAATCTAAGGGAGGAAAACACTTACAAAATAAATGTGGACCTCTCCAAACCGAACCAAGGAAAGGGGACCTCCCCAAACCGAACCCCAAAGAGGGTAAGGTTAAGCATGTCCTTAGCCCTCTGAGTCGTAGAACGGCTCAGGGTCCTCTTCCTCTCCTTCCTCATCGCCATCCTCCTCAGACCCTCCACCTGTTCCTGAGGCAGAGCCTGAAGCTTCACCATGGTCACGACCGCCTGCGAGAGGTGTGTACCAGGTGGGGTGAGTCCACGGGCCGGTTCGGAGCCTACCTTGTGTGGCATACTCCCTGTAAACCGGGTATTGGAAGAGACTATCGTCCAACCGTTTTTGGCTGAACTGCCTGCAAACACTCGCCATCATTTGTGGCATAGATCTGTCATCAACAAAAGGAGGAACATAAACATTAGGAGGAGCAGTAAAATCAGATGGGTACCCCGTCCCAGGTGTGGTATGGTGGCCACCGGGAGCAGGGGCCATGAAACCTCTAGAAGTGCCTCCCCTAAGCGGGAGGCGGTAAGACGGGAGTAGTGGTCGGGGCTCCCCTACAACAGTAGAAAGGGGGAACATAGGGGGAGCCGTGGTGATGGGGATGCGATCACTAAGATAGGTGTCTATCTTCCAATAATCTCTCCTGTTGACCCAACGCACAGACCTGACATAAGCCATGTCCATGTACCGGGAGAGAGGGTCGACCGCATCCTCATAGCGAGGGAACTGGGGTACAAAAGAGCGGGCTAATCGAGTGACTAGCCCACCACAAACGATAGTAGTCAGTGAAGTTCCCTCGCCCACCGACACGAAGTGAGAGGCGACCAAATAAGCAGTGTTGTAAGACTGCTGACCCGTACGTCTGATGTTAAGATAACCAGACAAAAGAGAGAGCTCAATGTTGTTAACATTTTGAGACTCGTTGCGGCCGAAAACAGTGTTGGCCAACAGACGCAAAAAATAACGGGGGGTGGGAAGGTGGATGGTACTGTTTTTCTTCTTCACATCGCTGGAATCAGAAATACAGGACCACATATCAGAATACGACCCCGTGGGGTCATCAGTAAGACCCTCAGAAGACAGACCCAAAATTTGAGCAAATTGGGTTAAAGTTAAAGCATAAGTTTCATTGAACATGCGAAAAGAGATACAAAAATTATCATAGCCGGGGTGAAGTGCCCCCGAATCAAAGGTGAAGGAGGAGAAGAACTCAAGAGTGAGAAGGCGGTAGGTGATCTCGTCCATGGTGGCGAGTCCTGCAAACCCGGTCCCAATGAGCAAAGATACTACCTCGTCGTGGCATCCCAAAGCATGCAAGGCTGGAACGCTCAGGAAACGGGTCGCCACAACCACACAATAGGCAGTGAGATGGAGGAATCGGGCCTTCTGGGCCGGAGAGCTGAAAGTGATTTGTGGATAGTTCGGTAAACTATCCGTGTCCTGCACCGCCAAACCTCGCGTCCTAGAGACACGTCATCTAGAAGTGCTTGTACCCGAAGTGCGTGCGCGCTTCCCACCTTGATCACGGCTAGACATCGTAAATCTGAAAAGTTCAAATAAAGATATAAGTCTTATGAGCATATGAAAACATTGCTTTAACAAAATTAGGCACGAAAAATTGCAAAACAGAAACTTTTATCACAGCTCTGGTCGGCCGACTACAGGGGCAAGTCGGTCGACCAAATTTTTCAAGATGGTCTGTAATTTCTGCTGCAACAGGAAATCAGAAACTGAAAAACTCAGGAAAAATGCAGTTATGGTCGGTCGACCGTAAAACCCGGTCGGTCGACCGCTATACGAAAGAAAGTTCAGAAACTGCATAAGAATTAAACTCAGGAAAACACGGTTCTGGTCGGTCGACCTCAGTTTCGGGTCGGTCGACCGACAATCGTCAGAAAAACACAGATCTGTAAATAAAAACCCCGAAAATTCAAAATTCAGTCGGCCGACCTCCGTTTCCGGTCGGTCGACCGTGAACAGTGCAAAGGTCGGTTTTCGCAGTTTGAATTTCGCGCGGAAAGAGGCATAAAAATTATAGGGAAGAATTAAACTATCCTAATCAGCACAAAATCACTTAAAATTTACAGATCTAAGCATATAAACTTAAAAAGAAGAAGAAAACTAAGAGAAAAACACACAAACAAGCATGGAAACGGAATTAAGAGCAAAATTGAACTTAAAAAGATAAGCTAATACTACCTAAAACGAAAATAAGAAGGTATAAAACTAAAAAGAGAGAAAGAAAATGAAAGAAAAACATACCTTGAGGATGGAAAATGAAAGAAAGTAAGTAAATTGGTGAAGGAGGAAGGTGGGTGAATAGTTTTTAGGGTTTTATGAGAGAGAGGGGATGCTGGGAAGGTGAAGGAGTGAAAACACTTAATGCATTTTCAAAACATAACAGACCCGTGACATTTGACTCTGAAAAATAAAACCGTAAAAAAAATCGTGGTCGGTCGACCAGAAAAGTCGGTCGGTCGACCAGTGTCCTTTTACCTGCTCTGCAATTTTACTTACTCTGCCAGAAAAAGTACATAAAGTTGTCAGTGTGGTCGGTCGACCAGAAAAGTCGGTCGGTCGACCACTGTACTGACGAATTCTCTGTTTTTTTTTTTTTTTTCACTTTTCTGCAGAGATTTCAATTTCCACCAAAGGGTAAAACGAAAAATAAGAAAGAAAACGTAAATTTAAACTAAAGCACGGGTTGCCTCCCGTGTAGCGCTGGTTTAGGAGGTCCCGCACGACCTTTTACCTTCTAAGGAGCATCCTAAAAAGGGTCAAAGTAGGAAACTTCGACTTTTCCGACATACTCATTTTCTCCTCGGAAGTGCTTCACATATTGGCCATTGACTTTGAACCTCTCACCAGATGAGGTTTCTAATTCGATTGACCCGAATTTTGAGACAGCTGTGATGGTGTAAGGTCCGCTCCACCTGGATTTCAGCTTACCAGGAAAAAGACGAATACGAGCATTAAAAAGCAACACCCTATCACCTACCTGAAAATCACGCCTAATGATTCTCTTGTCATGCCAGCGCTTTGTTTTCTCTTTGTAGATCCTAGCATTGTCATAGGATAACAACCTGAATTCTTCTAACTCATTAAGCTGCAGTAAACGTTTCTCACGGGAAAGATTAGGGTCTAAATTAAGATCACATATAGCCCACCAAGACTTACGTTCTAACTCAACTGGTAAATGACAAGTTTTACCATAAATCAATCGGAATGGTGACATTCCTATTGGAGCTTTATTTCCTGGTTTCATTCTTAAACCAGTTGTCTAGAATGTGAGTAGTACTCCCCTTGGAACATGTTACATCAATATGCATAAACATGAACTTGAATTGCTATATACTTGTTTTACTTTCTCGTTTTGTGAGTCTTGATACGTGCATTTGGGATCCCCTTTCTCTCATTTACCCATAAGCCTTACATAGCCAAAATTGCCTTTTTATTCCCCGGCAACGGCGCCAAAATTTGACACCCGTCGTTGAGGGGTGCCAAAGATAAGATTTATAAAACCTCAGCTTAAACTCAGATAGGATAAGTCAAGGGTCGAACCACAGAGAGACAGGGTAAATTATGTTTGTAAATTTAGAGTCTATTGCAAGTAACCAAAAAAAAGGGGGGTTTTGAATTGGGGTTTTAAACTAACAACTAAGGTAATAAACTAACAAGAAAATTAAAATAAGATAAAAAGGGGATTAGGAACTTTGGTTCCCCATGGTCAAAACAAGTCAATGAGAGGTAAGATAATCAAATAACACAATCCCTAGGAACAAAGAATAAACCTTTTGGTCAATATTCTACCCAATCCTTACGGTCTTAGAGTTCCTAGAAAAGCACTAAACTTTCGTTCAAGGGCTATCCCAAAGTTGTTGTTAAACTAATCCTAATAATCTTTCAATCCTAAGGATTAGTTCATCAACAAAAATGGGGGATTGGTAATTTAATCATCAAACTTATCAAAGTCAAGTCTTTACATGGTTCCCCTAATTCCCAATCACAAGAATTAGCTATGCATACTTTTAATTATAGAACTAACAATTACTAAGAATATTAAAGAGATGAACATAATCAAAGATGATAATAAAAGGGTAAACATGAAATAAGAAATAACAACAAGATGAATAACAAGATTGAAAAAAGGAAAGATTGAATTGTGACAAACTTACAACTTGAATGGAAAATCTAAGAATAAAGATGAAAGCTTGGTACCTAAATCTAACAATGGAGTTTTTTCTCTAATTGGGGCTGCATAACCTAATTTTAGAGTTTGGGTCTCCTTAAATAAGAATTGTTACAAGATTAGGAAAAATAGAAAATAAAACAGAAGTCTTCGAAACCGGGTCTGGTCGGTCGACCTAATTTGTCGGTCGGTCGACCGACTCTGCCAATGCGGATTTATTTTCATGCGAATTTGGGCTTCTGTGGAGAACTGGGCCTGTTTACGTACTTGACATCGGTCGGTCGACCACTATCGCAGGTCGGTCGACCGCTTCTCGTCCTTTACAGCTTCGATTTGGCCCGAAAATAATACTTGAGTGCACCATCTGATTCCTTGCTCTAACTAGTACTCAAAAACAGCTTCCCAAAGGCAAATAAGGCTTGGTTTTACTCACTTCCGCGTATTCCTACATATAAAACATAGAAATGCCAAAGTAAACCGTTTCGGGAGAAAAAGCAACTAAAAGTCACGAAAGTGTAAGAAAATACGTGCCAAAAGAGTAAATAAAATGCATAAAATAGGCACGTATCAAACAAACCAAAATTTGACACCCGTCGTTGAGGGGTGCCAAAGATAAGATTTATAAAACCTCAGCTTAAACTCAGATAGGATAAGTCAAGGGTCGAACCACAGAGAGACAGGGTAAATTATGTTTGTAAATTTAAAGTCTATTGCAAGTAACCAAAAGGGGGGTTTTGATTTGAGATTTAAACTAACACTAAGGTAGCAAACTAACAAGAAAATTAAAATAAGAAAAAAGGAGATTAGGAACTTCGGTTCCCCATGGTCAAAACAAGTCAATGAAGGGTAAGAATAATCAAATAACACAATCCCAAGGAACAAAGAATAAACCTTTTGGTCAATATTCTATCCAATCCTTACGGTCTTAGGGTTCCTAGAAAAGCACTAAACTTTCGTTCAAGGGCTATCCCAAAGTTGTTGTTAAACTAATCCTAATAATCTTTCATGAATTTAGCATAAGAAGGTACCTGGGTAATTAAGTCAGTGAAAGGGATGGTTACGTCAAGATTCTTCACCATCTCTAAGAACTTACCAAATTTCTTATCCTCCTTTGAATTTTTCAGTCTTTCAGGATAAGGAATGGTGACTTTAGCCATAGGATCAACAACCTTTGGCTTTTTCAGCTGTAAAATTTCAGTAAGGCCATGAACGAAGGAAGGATCCAGCGATTCCGGAGTAAAAACGGCATTCTGCTCAGGAACGTTGGTCGGTCGACCAGGGGAAGTGGTCGGTCGACCAGAGTCTGCAAAATCTGAATTTTTTCTTTTTTCAGAATCTGATCGCACGTCAGGAACTGCGGTCGATCGACTTACAGAAGCGGTCGGTCGACCTCCTGCTCTTTTGACGGGATCAGATTCTTGATTTGGAACTTCGGCTGGACCATCCTCTTGAGTTGATTCTTCACAAACACGGCAACTCCTTAGATTTATGGCATTTAGCGTCTCCATGGGTCCCTCACAACTAGCTAGAGAGCTTTTTCTTTGGTTGGCTATGATTATCAAGTGCTCCTCAAAAACTTTTGTGGAGGTAACGTGAGCCTTGCTCATCTCAAAAACTGTCGTGGTTAAGGCATCAACAAGAGCTCTTAATTTCTCAATTTCTCCTGTGTTGTCGACCGTAGTAACTAGGTTCGCACTTTCAAGCTTTAGCTGGGTTGCCTCAAGCTTTTCAAAACGGGCTTCAACTGTTGTCTCAAGAGCCATCACTCTATTCATCTCTATATTCAGCCTTCTTGAATTCCCACGTGAACCCTTAAAAGTAGCCCTATGCACCGCCATGTCTTCAATGGTTTTCCAACCCTTCATATGGTCGGTGTTGTTCTGGAATCTTCCATTGGCGGCCACATCAAGAACCATCTTATAGTCATCATAAAGAGAGTTGTAAAAACAGTTACATAGGTCCCATTGTTGAAGGTTATGGTGAGGGATAGAACGGACCAATTTCTTGAATCGATCCCATGCTTCACAAAATCCTTCATCAGGTCCCTGCTGAAAGTTACGGATTTGGTTTCTCAAGTCCTCGGCTTTTGCAAGAGGAAAGTATTTCTTGTAAAAGGCCAATGCCAAGGCGGTCCAATCCGTGATCTTCTCACTTGTCTTGTCAAGGTCCCGGTACCATTCTTGCGCGTCTCCTTTTAATGAGAACAGGAACATCGTTGCCAGCACCTCATCTCTAGTTACCCCTTCAGGTAGGGGTATGAAACAACAATAATCTGTGAAGGTTGTAACATGCTTTATTGGATCTTCATCGGGTAGACCAGAAAATCGACTCTGTTCCACCAAAGAAATATGAGTCGGGCGGAGTTCAAAGGAGCCAGTGGTTGGTGTAGGCAAGGTGAATCCCTTCGGTAAATCTTTAGGCTTCGGCTGTAGGTAGCTATAAATAGAATCCATAAAGAGAGTACTCAAGCCTTCCTCTCAAAAACCTGTCTTCTAAACAACACTAGAAGAAAAGGTAAGAACGGTCTTAAGGAACCTAAGTTCCTTAAGACAAGAAAAATAAACTAAAAATTAACAAACAAAATTATACCGTCTCCCCGGCAACGGCGCCAAAATTTTGACACCCGTTGTTGAGGGGTGCCAAAGATAAGATTTATAAAACCTCAGCTTAAACTCAGATAGGATAAGTCAAGGGTCGAACCACAGAGAGACAGGGTAAATTATGTCGTATATCTTTGTTTAAAGAGATTTTAAATTCATTGATTTCTAATGTTTATTTATTTTCTCATTTGTAGATCATTTAATATCTGCCTTTTAAAATGACTGATCCAAATGCAACTCCGGGCCCTAGCGCCACCCTCACCAGGGAGTCGTGGTTACGCTCTTTTATGGACTACGTCTCCTACAATTAGAACTCCCGCCTTAAGAATGATGAGAGTAACTTTACCGATTGGGAGGCAGCATTACGGAATGCTGCCATTGCTGACGGTAAATTAAAGTATTTGGTTGAGCCAGTACCGGCTGAACCAATCACTAGGACTGGAGCCCAACGAATTGCATATGATGAGTTCGTTTGTGAAGCTGGTGCGATTAATAATGTACTTATTTATGCAATGGAAAACAATTTGCAGCGCCGCTTCATTTCACAAGGTGCAAATAAGATTTTCACCACCCTTGCCAATGAATTCTCGCAAGCTCCGATAATCATGAGGTATGACACAGCAGTCCGCTTCTTCGAAGCTAAACTATCTAAGGGTCAAGCTGTTAGCCCACACATCCTCAAGATGATTGAGAATGTGGAAGTTCTGGAGTCTCTTGGTTGCAAGATTGAGTTTTCAGTCATTGTAGACCGAATATTACACTCTCTTCATGATGAGTTTACCCAATTTAGGGTGAACTATAACATGAATGACATGAAGAAACGTCTTCATGAGCTCCACTCTCAGCTCGTGCAAGCTGAGAAAGATCTCAATTTGAGTGGGAGTGCTAAGAAGGACGTCCTTGTCATACAAGCTAATTGGAAAGGGAAGGGAAAGGCAAAGGCTCCCTTAAATGTTAAGAAGCCTCAGTTAAAAAAGAAGCAGCCGAAGCCCAAGAGTGGACCTGGTGAGACCAGTAACTCAAAGGTCAAAGCTAAGGGCAAAGGGAAAGAGGGAGAGTGCCACCATTACCACGAGTCTGGGCATTGGAAGAGGAACTGCCTTAAGTACCTCGATGATATCAAGGCTGGACGTGTGACAGCCACAGGTATATCTTCGTTTATTCATATGATTGAAATAAACCATGCAAGTTCAGCAACATGGGTATTTGATAGTGGTTGTGGTTCTCACTTGTGTAATCACTTGCAGGGTTTAAGGGACGTCCGCAAACTTGAGAAGGGGGACAAAGACCTTCGCGTTGGAAATGGAGCAAAGGTTGTAGCTGTCTTCATAGGAACTTATGTACTCAAACTACCTAGTGGTTTCGAGTTATTTTTAAATAATTGTTATTTTGTTTCTAGTTTGTCGAAAAACATTATTTCTATTTCTGTTTTGGATACGGAAGGATTTTGTTTTAATATTAAACACAACTGTTGTACTTTTTCATTAAACGATATGATTAATGGAAAGGTTGTTTCCGTAAACGGAATATATGTTTTAGACCAAACCACCGAGGTTTATCATGTGAATAATAAAAGAGTTAAAACAGGTGATAAAGAACAAACGTATTTATGGCATTGTCGAATGGGACACATCAATGAAAAACGCGTAGAGAAACTCATTAAGAATGGGTCAATACCACCATTTCATTACGAATCAAATGGTACGTGTGAATCATGTCTCATCGGAAAGATGACTCATATTTCCTTTAAAGGTATTGGAATGCGAGCTAGTGATCTTTTAGGACTCATACATACCGATGTGTGTGGTCCTTTGACAATCACAGCAAGAGACGGCTATAGATATTTCATCACTTTTACGGATGATTTAAGTAGATACGGGTATGTCTATTTAATAAAACATAAGAGTGAATCCTTTGACAAGTTCAAGGAATTCGAAAATAAGGTTGAGAACCAATTGGATAGGAAGATAAAAGCACTTCGATCTGATCGTGGTGGGGAGTATCTTTCGACTGAGTTTGATCAACACCTGAAAGACTGTGGTATTGTATCGCAGTTAACTCCACCTGGAACACCACAATTGAATGGTGTATCCGAACGGAGAAATCGAACTTTATTGATATGGTTTGATCCATGATGAGTCACACGGTTGTGCCCGATTCATTATGGGGATTTGCTATTCAATCGGCTGCTCTAATACTTAACCGAAGTCCGACTAAAGCAGCGGACAAGACTCCATATGAGATGTGGAAAGGAAAAGTTCCTGACTTATCTTTTATTCGGGTTTGGGGTTGTGAAGCTTATGTCAAGTGGAGACACGAAGACAAGCTAGGCCCACGATCGGTCAAGACTTACTTTGTAGGTTATCCAAAAGGAATTTTTGGTCACTATTTTATTCACCTACCGAACAATGAGTGTTTGTTGCGGCTAGTGCGAAGTTTTTAGAGAAAGAGTTTATCTCGAACAAACAGAGTAGTAGAACTTTTGATGTGTCAGAGGTTTAAGAACCTGAAACCAACAGTGTGATGGAAGAAAGTGTTCCTTCCACATCTGCTATGGTATCCATTCCAGAGGAACCTAGGAGGTTGGTTCGAGTTTCTCACCCCCAGACCGATACATTGGTATGGTTGAGGAAGGTGGTGTAGAAAACATTTTACTCCTTGAGAGTAACGAACCAGCTACCTACAAAGGAGCCATGACCTGTTCTGACTCTAAGCTATGGCTCGAAGCCATGCAGTCCGAAATAGATTCCATGCAAAAGAATCAAGTATGGGATTTGGTTGATTTGCCTGAAAAGGTAAGACCCCTTCAGTGCAAATGGCTTTATAAGATAAAGCGTGCATTAAATGGACAACCAGATGTTTATAAAGCACGATTGGTGGCAAAAGGTTTCACTCAAGCACACGGGTTGCACTATGATGAGATATTTGCTCTAGTCGTAATGCTTAGATCTATTCGGATTATCTTAGCGATAGCCGCATTTCATGATTATGAGATTTGGCAAATGAATGTGAAAACCGCCTTCCTAAATGGGTTTTTGGAATAAGAACTGTATATGATACAACCTGAGGGTTTCATCGATCCTAAACATCCTAAGAAAGTGTGCAAGCTTAAGCGTTCCATCTATGGACTTAAGCAAGCATGACGGAGTTAGAATCATCGTTTTGATGACGTGATAAAACAGAACAGATTGTTTCGAAGTGTCAAAGAACCATGTCTTTATATCAAGTCAAGTGGGAGTAAAATCGTGTTCCTAGTATTGTATGTAGATGATACTACTGATTGGAAACGACATTCCCATGCTCTCGTCGGTTAAGACATGATAAAGAACCATTTAAAAATGAAAGATTTGGGTAAGGCACAGAGGATTCTAGGCATCCGTATCTATAGAGATAGATCGAAAAGGATGTTGGCATAGAGTCAAGAAGATTATATAGATAAGATTCTTGACAGATTCAGTATGACAAACTCCAAGACAGGTTACCTTCCTGTTGTTCATAGGGTGCATCTGAGTAAGAAACAATCACCTACAACACCGGAAGAAACCGAACACATGAGTCGAATACCTTATGCTTCGGCAGTAGGGTCGATCATGTATGCCATGATGTGCACACGTCCAGACGTGGCATATGCATTGAGTATGGTCAGCTGTTACCAAAATAATCCAGGTGAAAGTCACTAGATAGCCGTCAAGAACATCCTTAAGTACTTACGAAAGACTAAGGATTGGGCTCTGGTATATGGTGAAAGCACAGAGCAATGTGCTAAAGGTTACACATATGCTAGTTTCCAAACCGATCGTGATGATTCCGAATCTCAGTCGGGTTTTGTCTTTACTCTTAATGGTGGAGCAGTCAGCTGGAAGAGTTCCAAGCAGAGCGTTATAGCAGATTCTATAACAGAGTCTGAGTACTTGGCAGCTTCCGAAGCTGCAAAGGAAGCTATTTGGATGCGTTATTTCTTACAAGGACTAAAGGTGGTGACACCCGTCGTTGAGGGGTGCCAAAGATAAGATTTATAAAACCTCAGCTTAAACTCAGATAGGATAAGTCAAGGGTCGAACCACAGAGAGACAGGGTAAATTATGTTTGTAAATTTAAAGTCTATTGCAAGTAACCTAAAAGGGGGGTTTTGATTTGAGATTTAAACTAACACTAAGGTAGCAAACTAACAAGAAAATTAAAATAAGAAAAAAAGGAGATTAGGAACTTCGGTTCCCCATGGTCAAAACAAGTCAATGAAGGGTAAGAATAATCAAATAACACAATCCCAAGGAACAAAGAATAAACCTTTTGGTCAATATTCTACCCAATCCTTACGGTCTTAGGGTTCCTAGAAAAGCACTAAACTTTCGTTCAAGGGCTATCCCAAAGTTGTTGTTAAACTAATCCTAATAATCTTTCAATCCTAAGGATTAGTTCATCAACAACAATGGGGGATTGGTAATATAATCATCAAACTTATCAAAGTCAAGTCTTTACATGGTTCCCCTAATTTCTAATCACAAGAATTAGCTATGCATACTTTTTATCATGGAACTAACAATTACCAAGAATATTAAAGAGATGAACATAATCAAAGATGATAATAAAAGGGTAAACATGAAATAAGAAATAACAACAAGATGAATAACAAGATTGAAAAAAGGAAAGATTGAATTGTGACAAACTTACAACTTGAATGGAAAATCTAAGAATAAAGATGAAAGCTTGGTACCTAAATCTAACAATGGAGTTTTTTCTCTAATTGGGGCTGCATAACCTAATTTTAGAGTTTGGGTCTCCTTAAATAAGAATTGTTACAAGATTAGGAAAAATAGAAAATAAAAACAGAAGTCTTCGAAACCGGGTCTGGTCGGTCGACCTAATTTGTCGGTCGGTCGACCGACTCTGCCAATGCGGATTTATTTCCATGCGAATTTGGGCTTCTGTGGAGAACTGGGCCTGTTTACGTACTTGACATCGGTCGGTCGACCACTATTGCAGGTCGGTCGACCGCTTCTCGTCCTTTACAGCTTCGATTTGGCCCGAAAATAATACTTGAGTGCACCATCTGATTCCTTGCTCCATACTAGTACTCAAAACAGCTTCCTAAAGGCAAATAAAGCTTGGTTTTTGCTCACTTCCGCGTATTCCTACATATAAAACATAGAAATGCCAAAGTAAACAGTTTCGGGAGAAAAAGCAACTAAACGTCACGAAAGTGTAAGAAAATACGTGTCAAAAGAGTAAATAAAATGCATAAAATAGGCACGTATCAGGTGGTGCCTAGTGTGAAAGATCCAATCACCCTTTATTGTGATAACAGTGGTGCCATATTCCAGGCTAAGAAGCCTAAGTCTAGCAACAAATCTAGACATGTACTCAGAAAAGCTCATTTGATAAGAGATTACATGGAGCAAAAGGAGATAGCGTTGTGCAAGATTGGAACGGATAACAACATTGCAGATCCGCTGACTAAGGCGCTACCGCATAATAAACATGAAGGGCACATCTCATCCATGGGGATAAAACTTGTTCCAGAGTTGTAATAAACATTGTTTGATTGATATTTGATCATTTCAATTATTACTTAATAAAATCATTGAATTTCTTTATATTGTATTACATGTGGATTGTATGACAATTTTGAACACCACACAGTGAATTGTTTTACTTTATATGTCTGAATTGTCCGTAAACACCAATATGAGCTGATAACTCAGGTGATTTTATTGTTAGTTGAACGATGGAAGGTTCAATATTCCATAAGTCAAGCGTTTGACTGATCAATAACAAATATGGGTATATGATATCGCATAGGACATAGTGACCACAACATAGAGTCCTAAATGTTAAGATACATTAGGTGCCTGGTCGTGGATGGGACGTCTATTGTGATTTCTAAAGTTGGTTCTTTTGACCATTGTTTATTTCATGCGATATAGACAGTTTTTGGGTGGTTTAGGTTTCTGTCCTAGGTCGCACCGTAAAAGGAGGCCAATCGGACTTTTAATGGGCCATTTCATGTTGTGCTTCCATCAACGGTTATAAGTCAAGGAAAATATCCAGCCTTTATCAGGTTTTATATACATTTCTCAGGGTCACTCGAGGAGTAGTAACTTAAACGCATGGTCATGCTCGAATATGATTCGTATCAGTTATGTTACTCTCTAGTCGAGGAAACCACTCTTGATATGATTACTTGGGAGATACGACCTTGTAAGGTGAGACTTTGCAATTTGTCTTCCATTGAGTGGCAGAATAATTTATGGATATGAGAATCGTAATCGCACACACTTGTAGGAGAAGTGGGAGATTGTTGGAGTAAATGTCCTCCACAGTGTGTGATTATTTGAATAAATCTTTTACAGGATCACACAGGGATACTTAGTATATTAATCAGTTGGTTAACGTTTATCGGTAACGATTGGCTCACTAGTAGTTTGACGTTACTGTCATATGATGGCGATAATCAGCTGATCCCTAAAGGTCGCACCTATAGGATAGTACTGAGAAATGTGATTATATATTGATATAATTACGTAAATGCTAAACTTAGCTAAATGTAGTTAAGTAGATGATAAACATTTAATAATAATTAGGAGAAATGAATTAAATGTTAATTCTAATAAATATATATAAATATTATATTTATTAATTATATTTTAATATATGATATTTTAGAATAATATGATTGGGTTAATTAATTATAAGATAATTAATTAATGTTCTCCGGGAATTATAATTGTACACCGAAAATTATTAAAATATGTATGATATTTTAAGGAAATTCGGAATAAGGAAGCTGACTTAGAATATTATAATATAAGGAGGTTTCCTAATAGAAGTACAATACCAACACAAACCAAAACCCTATAAGTAGGGTTTCGGCCGTGTGGTACAAGAACGGACGAAAACATAAGTTGTTTTCTCTCTTGTTCTCTTTGACTAGTATATCATATTAAAATCTCAAAACAAATCCTCTAAAATAATTAATAGTAATTTAGGAGGAGCTTTGAAGGGATCTTTCTCAGTCATCTTGGATGCAATCTAAGAAGAACTTCTACCTTAAAGTTTGAGTTTATACTAGGTTGTTCTTAGGCCGATCTCATATAGGACTAAAGGTTATTTATATATTCTTGACTGTTTAATTCTTGCAATTGAGGTTGTTCTTAGGCCGATCTTTCTCAGTCATAGTTATAACTCCATAAAGAAGAAATGTTCGAAAGAATAGTGATGGTTGAAACGATTTTGGATTCTAAAGTCGTCGTGAAAAATTAATGTTTAATTAGTATTCTATTTTTAGAATATGGAATTATTAATCTTAAATGAGTAAATATAAAATATCTAATAGTTAAAAAGGAATAAATAATTTTCTTATGAGTTAATTATTTATTTCTAATAAACTAAATATTTTTATTTAACTTAAATTGTCAAATAATATAATCCTAGAAATCGTGTGAAACGGTTTTGGAAATCGTGTATAGTCACACGTTCCATATTTGTGTAGGTTTGTTTAAATAAATATTATGTATTTATTTAGATATCCTAACACAAACTAGATTATATTATGGTAATATAATTTATTATATTTTGACAAAGTTTAGGAAGTTGGTTTTAATAAGGTTGCTATTTATTTATTATATAAGATCTTTCCTAAATATGAATTAAGAAATTGATTCTAAATATAATACTTGAATATCTTATTTTAATCTTTCCTAAATAAATTAAGATTAGATTTATGGTAATGTTGCCTAAAGAATAGAATTCTTGTTTAAGTAATATTCCTAAATCATCTAGGGTTTAATTTACCTAGATATAATTCTACATAAATAGAATACTTGTGACACATTAATTGACACGAAACCACACGCACATAAATCAAGGAAGAGAGAGAAAACGGCCGCCATTAATTTAACTCCATATTTGCGCTTTAATTGTTATATTCCGTTTCAAGACTCAAGCACTCAAGATTGTTCTTATTCGTTCAAGATTGTGAACTCGAAGAACTCATTGAAAACTTATCTTTTAGCGTAAGATAGATTGAGTATTTAACGGTACTCGTTGTAATCAAGTATTTCACGGTACTTTATATAGCTAGATATTTTACGGTATCTAGATTGAGTTACAACTAAAATCAAAGTTGTACGAGTAGGATTGATAAAATTGTAATCCGGAGAAGGTACTAATTTTATTAATCGAGAATAGTGGACGTAGGTTTCGAATTGTGAAACTGAACCACTTCAAAAATATTGTGTCTCTCTTTATTTCTTGCCCTACACGACATCCAATATACAAACAAACACATCGAAGAAGATTTGAAAAAGAAGGCATACTCAATTCAACCCCCCTTCTTGAGTATATTCATATCAATAGACTCTTCAATTGGTATCAGAGCCTCGTGCTCTTGATCGTCTAACCGCCTGAGATTGATCCTGCTATCGATTCTATATTATATACTCTATCAACAATGGATTCCAAGCACCTTAAGTGTCCTATCTTCGATGGTAAGAACTATAGTTTATGGAAGAACATGATGACTCACTACATCAAGGGATGTGATTGGGAATGTTGGAAGATCATCCAAACCGGACCAAAGAAAATCTTGGTCGCCGCCGCAAATAGTACCACCTATGAAAAGATGGAAAGTGATTATGTAGAAGCCGACTACAAGATAGGAGATAAAAATTCAAAGGCTATGAGTCTCCTACAAAACAGTATGATAACTTCAGAATTTGACCGATTTTCATATTGTAATTCCGCTTAGGAAATATGGGACAGTCTTGAACTTGCCTACGAAGGAACATCCGTAGTCAAGAAACATCGTATAGATTTGCTTTTTCAAAGATATGAACTTTTCACTGTGGAAAAGAATGAATCTATTGATAGCATGTCTGCACGATTTTCTTGCATTATTAATGAACTACGGAACCTTGGTAGGAAGATCGATTCTGAAGATATCATTCGAAAGATTCTCAGAAGTCTTACTAAAAAATGGCAACCCAAAGTCACGGCCATTGAAGAAGCGCGTAACCTATCACAAATGACTTACCAATAACTCATAGGATCTCTGATGGCTCATGAGATCATGCTAAACAAAGATGATGATGACGGCCTTAACGGAAAAGGCGTCGCACTTCAAGCCTCTACAAGTAAGGAATGCGAACAAGAACTAGAGACGAAACAGTTCTATTCGCAAGACGATTCAAGAAAGCAGTTTTTAAAGGAAGATATAAAAACCCTAATAACAAGACAGTTGACAAAAAGAAAACTGACTCTAAACAAACATTTCTTCAAAAGAGGATGTTTCAAGTGTGGTCAACAAGATCATATGATTAAAGATTGTCCAAGTTGGGACAAAATCAAAGACAAATCCAAGAGGGAAAAGACCAAAACGGAATTCAAAAAGGTGATGCTTGCATCATGTTGGGGAGAATTAGAATCTGAAGATGACGAGGACTCAGAAGAAGATGAGGTAGCAAACCTGTGCTTAAGCAACGTCAGTCTAGATTTAATCACCAACAACCATGATGAAGACGACGCATCTCAAATGTGTCTCCTTGGAGAATCCAACTCAGAAGATGAAGACCAAGAGGTAAATTTTCTGCAACTTAAATGTCAAGTCAAAAATCTATCTAAGGCTATGTTAATTAAGTACTTTGAGAAAACCCTAGACCAATGCCATGAACAAAGTCTTGAGATAGATGAGTTGAAGGAACAAATCCTTGATATCGATGAGGAAAATCAACTTCTTAAAGCCAAAGCTAAGAAACTGAAATCCAAAATAAACATTGAAACTAATGTTAAGTTGGAAACAGTGATGTCTGAGAAAAAGGCTCTTGAGTCTAAAGTTATAGCTAATGAAGCTATAACCTAAAAACTAAAACTCAACATTAAAGAGTTTCAATCCAAAGTTATAGCTAATGAAGCTATAACTTCAGAATTGAGAAAGGCAAATGAGCTTCTAAAGTCCAAATCATCGACAATTGTTGAAGATGAGACTCATCTAGAAGAAGTTGAGATCCTCGAAAAGAAAATCATGGATCTAGAATTCAACTTATCTAACATGAAAAAGGAACATGCTAATATAGTATCTGACTTTCATAAAGACATTCAAAACCTAAAAGAATCTAGCAACATCGACCATAGTGCCTATAAAAAGGAAATAGATTCTTTAAAGGACCTCCTTCTTCATGCACGGAAAGTTCACGATAAATGGGAAGGAAGTACTAACGTACTAAACTTCCTGACTGAACAATCTGATAATAACATGAAGATGGGATTAGGTCACGAGTGTTATGGTAGAAGGGATCACTCAAAGTGTAAGCAAAGTCCCACAGACCGAGACTTTAGGAGAAGAAAATACGTCGACCTACCAGAGTATTTGATATGCACCTATTGTGGTCATACTGGACATCTTCGGGAAAACTGTGTAAAACATGCATAAGACTTTAAAACCGGAGTCAATTCGTCAAATCCTTAGGTATATCAAACGACACTATTTCCATTACTGATAGTGATGATGACAACGTTGAGGAAAGAAACAATGATCACAGATGGTTCTATGACATGACCTTTGATTACGAAGAAAAGAAAAATAGAACCAAACAAACTCCTCAACCTACGACACACAAAAACTGGATACCAAAAGAACAACCTAAGACATACACAAAAACATCAAAACCTGACTACTACAAATACAAAAGATTTTACGTAAGACAAGTATGGGTTAAAAAGGAAGATGTTTTTGTGATTACTAACTACAAAGGTCCCAAGTATGCTTGGGTACCTAAATCTTGTCTTTAAGATTTTGTGTGCAGTTCGTCCCTAAGGAGAACACTTTATGGTATCTCGACAGTGGATGCTCAAGACATATGACAGGTGACGTAAACCTATTCCTATCCCTAAAATCCTGTGACGGAGGAAAAGTTACCTTCGCAGACAATAAGAAGGGAAAGATTATAGGAGTTGGTAAGATTGTTATTTCATCATCTCATGCTATAAATGATGTATATCTGGTAAGTGGTCTCAAACATAATCTAATAAGTATATCTCAATTATGCGACAAAGGAAACACAGTTGTTTTTCATGCAGATATATGTCGTATAATTATGGAAGGTACAAGCAAAGTAATCCTTGAAGGTCATAGAAAGAAAAACGTTTACATGATTGATTTAAATGTCGTACCTACTAACTCTCTCTCTTGCATGAAAGTTACGTTAGATGATCCATGTTTATGGCATAAGAGATTTGGACATATTAGCTCTCTTATTCTTAGCAAATTGAAGAGATGGGATTTGGTTGAAGGTCTTCCAAAGTTCAAGTTTGACCAAGACAAGATGTGTGATACATGTGCACGATGCGAACACGTCAGATCATCCTTCAAACCAAAAAGAATAGTAAGTACTAACCAAGCCCTTGAACTAGTACACATGGATCTATGTGGCCCCATGAAGGTAAGAAGCAGAGGCGGTTCCAGGTACGTTTTTGTTCTAGTTGATGATTACTCTAGATTTGTTTGGCTAATCTTTCTTCACTCTAAAGACGAAACATTCGATGAATTTGTTAGTCTCATGAAACTTGTCCAAAACAAATATAAATCTAACCTAGTAACAATTCGAACTGACCATGGAACTGAGTTTGACAATCATTCCTTTATTGAGTTCTGTAAAACCAATGGTGTTGGACATAACTTCTCAGCACCTAGAACCCCACAACAGAATGGAGTCTTAGAACGTATGAACAGAACCCTAGAAGACATGGCTAGAATAATGCTTCTTTGTAGTGGTCTACCTAGAAACTTTTGGGCTGAGGCTATCAGTACAGCTTGCTATATTCATAATCGTGCTATGATTAGACCTATCCTTAAAAAGACACCTTATGAGCTTCTACGAGGTCTTAAACCTAATATATCTCATCTAAGATGTTTTGGAAGCAAATGCTTTGTTCATAACAATGGTAAAAATAGATTAAGCAAATTTGACCCTAGAAGTGATGAAGCAATTTATATAGGATATTCTGATCATAGTAAAGCCTACAAAGTTTTTAACAAACGTACCTTATGCATAGAGGAGAGTATTCATGTTATCTTTGATGAAAATAATGCATTTGATAAGCCTTTCCAGGACGAAGAGGAAAACCTAGACGAACCGGATTTTCGGTTGTCAAAAGAAGATCCTCCTGAGTTAGAAAATGAAGAAGGTGAGATTCAAGGAACTCATGACGAACTTAACTTGGGAGAAAACGGTACGAGAACTGAAACTACAGTTGATGATACTGTAGATCATTCTCAAACCAATGACTTGGAACCCAGAGTTATAGCTAATGAAGCTATAACTTTGAATCAAAACCAAAGGGAAGAGGTCAGAGTTATACCTGATCCTACTATAACCCCAGGTTCGGATTAAGGGGAACAAGTCAAAATCCCGAGTCAAGTAGCGGCAACAATCAATCAAGGAACTGGCGATATAAGGGCTCTCATCCCCTGGACAATGTCATAGGAAGCCTGACAGATGGAGTTCAAACTCGAAGGAGCTTAAACAACTTTTGCTCATTCTACTCCTTTTTCTCCACCATTCAACCTTCAAATATAAAGGAAGCACTCGCAGAACCAGACTGGATAGTTGCCATGCAAGAAGAACTCCAGCAATTTGAAAGAAACAAAGTTTGGCATCTTGTTCCTCGACCTAAAGACAGATCTGTCATCGGAACTAGATGGGTATTCAGAAACAAATTGGATGACACTGGAGTCATTGTGCGAAACAAGGCCAGATTAGTAGTTCAAGGATACAACCAACAAGAAGGGATCGATTATGACGAAACCTTCGCTCATGTTGCTCGTCTTGAGGCAATAAGGCTACTCATTGCATTTGCCTCACATAAGGGAATGAAGTTATTTCAGATGGACGTTAAGACTTCCTTTCTTAATGGTTATCTCCAAGAGGAGGTATTTGTTGAACAACCTCCTGGATTTCCATACAGCAAACTAAAGGATCATGTATTCAAATTGGACAAAGCTCTTTATGGCCTAAAACAAGCCCCTAGGGCATGGTACGACAGATTATCAAAATTCCTATTGGAGTGTGGATTCAAGAGAGGATCTGTGGACACGACCTTATTTCTTAAAAGCGGGAACTCAGATCTACGTTGACGATATTATTTTTGGCTCGACAAACAAAACGTTATGCAAATACTTCTCTGAATTGATGACTTCTGAATTCGAGATGAGTATGATGGGAGAACTAAAGTTCTTCCTTGGACTTCAAATTCAACAAACTGAAGAATGAATCAAAGTTCATCAACAAAAATACGTCAAAGAACTGCTAAAGAAATTTGGTATGGAAACCTCTCATCCAATGCCTACTCCAATGGTCATAGATAAGAAGCTAACCAAAGACGAAGATGGTAAGTCGGTAGATGAAACAACTTACCGAGGTATGATTGGCTCACTTCTTTATCTTACTGCAAGTCGTCATGATAAAATGTTTAGTGTCTGCGTCTGCGCAAGGTTTCAATCTGCACCCAAAGAATCGCATATGACTGCGGTTAAAAGAATACTGAGATACCTAATCGGAACATCAAAGTTATATCTATGGTATCCTATATATGGACCGTAACTTCAACCTAGTAGGATATTCAGATACTGATTATGCAGGATGTTCATTAAACAGAAAAAGTACTTCGGGACTTTCTACCTTTGTGGGCCCATGTATAATATCGTGGGGATCCAAGAAACAAAACTTCGTCGCTCTTTCAACTGCCGAAGCAGAATATATTGCAGCCGCACTGGTATGTTCTCAACTCTTATGGTTAAAGCAACAACTACATGATTATGGTGTTGATGTAGGATGTGTTCCTATTTTATGTGATAATACGAGTGCTATAATTATATCTAAAAACCCAGCCCAGCACTCGAGAACCAAACATATTGAAATTAGACATCACTTTCTACGAGACCATGTTGAAAAGAAAAACATAAAATTGGAATTTTGTAGTACAGAAAAACAATGGGCAGATATCTTTACTAAACCATTACCTAGAGAACGTTTTGAGACTTTGCGATTGGAAATTGGTTTAATCGATGGCACCTAATCAATCTTAAAAGCAAAAATACCCCGATCATTGACTACGGTTAAGACAAGATTATATGACTGTGTCCATATACTCCGCTGCATGTTTATGTGTGTATTCAATGATTAACTATGTGAAATCGATAATGTTATGCATATCTCGTACGTTTGTGCACAACCGAATCTCACAAAAATAATAATACACATATTATACAAAATGCCTACTAAATTATTATTATCCATATTAATCAAAATAAACGAAATAAAAACTCAAACTTACCTCACACTCAAAACCGTGTGACAACCCAGCCCCACCACTCTCATCCTTACCGTCCACGTGTCCCCCCTACTCCCCAGCTACGACCCTTCACTTGTCCCTACCACTAGCTCCACCATAATTCACTCAACTACTCACTTTAACTAATTACCACATTCTTAACTTACCACCCTCACTCCTCATTATTACCGTCCTACACTTCCACCATCAAAACCTCCGAAAATCAACAACTCAAAATCCCACAACAACAACTCCGACCAACTCAAGATCATCGCAACCACCATGCCACCATCACGCGCCACCCGCTCCCACCTCAAAAAGCAAACTCCACCATCTCCACTTTCACATACTCCGTCACCACCACCGTCCCCAACACCCATTTCCGTCTCGGTTCCAATAACTGACAATGGAAAACGCCGAAAACTGAACCGAAAATCTCCCTCCGTTCCTGAAGACATGCCGGAGTTCGTTTCAACCGGGAAAAGTTCCCGCCCTCTATTTCGCGATTACTCCGTGGAAGCCACTAGAGAAGGACTAGAACGGGTTCGAATGACTAAGACCGAAGGTATGTATGTTGACCGTGTCTTGCCTTATTCAATTCATGCGGGTCGATATTATCCTAAGTCGTGGGTAGACGGGTCCAAGTCTTTGATCTTATTTAAAAAGTTCTTGCAATTTCAGGGGTGGGAATACATTAGTAATTTTTCGGGTTTGGTTTTCCCCATTGAGGTTGTTCAATTTTTTGCTTCTGTCAAATAATGTGAGAATGGAATTACTGTCGTTGTAAACGGACGTGATGTGACGATTTCTAAGTCAGAAATTTGTGAAATCTTTCAAAGTGATCAAGAAGGCCTTGATCTTGATCCTAAGAAGGAATGGGGTGTCGTGACCCGAGAACAAAAAATGATTATCAAGAACTATTTTGACGAAAATGCAACCGAAAATACCCCTCTCCTAACCGGTTCCTTTTCCCCAAAATTAAAATTGTTCAAAAACTTCTTGTGGAACACAATATTGCCGCGACGGGGTGGTCGGGACAAATTGTCGAGTTGTGAGGCCGTGGTTGTGTATAATTGGTTGGAGGGGACGAAGATAAATTTAGCCTCCCTTATTTGTTGCAAAATTTGTCAAGTTTCTAGTATCCTAATCAAAGAAAAGGTGTGCTCCACACTCGACATTCCCTACGGAATGTGGGTGTCCGAGCTTTTGTTCAAGAAAGGCGTGATTGATGATGCGAGTTATGGGGTTATACTAAGAGATCGCATGTGTGATAAATTACTTAAGCTCATGGGTATTTCTTTTGATGGAATTGATCTAACATTTGGTAAAAGTGTAGGTGTGGAACCGAAACCGTGTGCATCTCCTTTATTTGAAGGTTTGGATGCAAAGATGGATAAAATCCTTGGTCTTTGTGCGGTTAAGAAGGAAAAAGAAGAAACGGGTAGTAGTGGTGGTGGTGGTAACCCGGGATTTGAAGCCAAGATGCGGGAGTGGATGGGTAAGATTGATAAGCAGGTTGAGAAGGTTGGCTTGGGCGTTAAAACTCTGTGTGATGAGCTATTTGTCGTGAGTGGTCGTCTATCCTTTCTCTCCTCTCAAGGAGGGGCTATGGTCCGGGATCATACACTCTTGAGAGCGGATGCTAGTCAAGCTTTGGAGGCGGTCAAGGCGTTGTCAATGAAGGTGCTCAATTTCGAGATTGCATTGGATGCACAAGGGCGCAATGTGAGTAGCTATTTGGACCGGTTGTCCACCCTTGAGTTTCGCACCCGACCCAAGTACGTCAGCCTCTATGCCAAGAAGCAGTGAACCTTGCTCTCCTCCATGATCAGATTTGCAGTGTTGATACTCTGTTCTTATTTACGTTTCGTGTTCGGAATTTTCGGTTGTTGTTTTCAAGTCCGGGATGGACTTATCAAACTCTTCATTCTGTTCTGGCCCAACCCAAACACTATCATAGGCCGTATGAATCCGAGGCCTATTAGACCTATGTTTTTTTGCTTACACCCTCGGTTTTCATGTTATCTTTTGCTTGTGGCCCAAACTAACCTTGTTATTTCGCTCTTGATCCATCCGAGGCCCATTTACATATTATCCTAGCCGGCCCAATTTTCTAATATCTTGTATTATAATTCGGCCCATCGGCTTAGTATATTCGGTTTAGTTGTGTATATTTCTCACACTCGTACTTATATTTGTATGATATTATGTGTGTTTGTATATTACGTCTTTGATGCATGCTTATTCGTGTTTCGTAGTATATTATGTAAAACCCCTCGCGAAAGCGGAAATATAAAACACACAAAGTACTAGAAATGCAGCGGAATTAAAACTTTTTACATAACTAAACATGCGAGGTGTCCTACTACAAAGCTGAAACATAAATAAGTATACAAGCGTAATATAAAAGGAGCCCGGGATGGCACATCCCTACATGCACTCAAAAACTGAAATGTAATTCTAAGTCTAGCTAACGTAAGAGTGTAAGTCAATCGATGAAGGATCATCGCTCGCTAGCTCCATGCAACCCCTCTGCCAACCTGTCAAGTACCTACATACATGTAAACATGTACGCCACAATCAGTGGGGAGTGACTAGAGTTCTCCTAGCCACCTTTTGTAACGACACGTAACAAGCAAAGCATACAGAATACTCCAACATATATAAACATGTGAAGTATAACAATATCTCAATAACTGATCTCATACTATCATGCAATACTAATGCACGGCTCTCAACCAACTTCATAAACCGTTAGGAAGGAGAGCCGGTTTCCCTACTGGTTACCCAGTCGGGGGGTCTTTCAATCCAACTATTTATGAAACCGATACAAGAATCATCCAATGCCTTGGATGAACACATTAAAACTCAAGCAATATATTCATTAACTTCAACATGCATATCTGACACTGTACCAAACTCTAGGCAAGCAGATATAACATCAAGTAAAGAGGTTCAGCGGTCAACTTAAGACATAACCTAGTTACCAAACATTCAGCAAGTATAAAGGTTCAGAGGCGATATCTTAACGCATAACCTAGATACCAAGTTCACAATATCAAGCAAGGACTCAGAGGCGAAAACTCAACGCATGGACCGGCTATCACAGAACACTAGACTCAGAGGCGAAAACTCAACGCATGGACTAGCATTCAATTCACAATCACAAGTAAGGAACTCAGAGGCGAAAACTCAGCGCATGGACCCCTACTACATCACAAGGTACTAAACTCAGAGGCGAAAACTCAACGCATGTTCTAGCACCAAACACCTGCACTCCGGGTAAGGTATGACAACATGACTGCCCCGTCGTGCAGTTGCTCTACTCGTGAGACTCAGAGGCCAGCTTAAGGCATGTCCTGACGCGATCACACATACATGTCTAGACTCAGAGGCGAAAACTCAACGCATGTCCCAGACACGACAAACAAACATGTATGGAACTCAGAGGCGAAAACTCAACGCATGTTCCCATACACGACAAACAACGTACGTATTAAGTTCAGAGGTCAACTTAAGGCATAACTTAATACACATCAATGCAATATCATCCAAGTCTATGAACTAACCTATAGTTCTACTTTTTATCTTCTAATCAACACTTAATTGACCCCGGGAACTAAGTTGAGGGAGAGCCGGTTTCCCTTTTGGTTACCCGACCGGGGGGTCTCTATCCTCACTCCATTCCCGAACCCAATATAGTGTCGCCCATCCTCCGGGGACCTCATATCCATATCAAAGATGCAAGGGACGAGTTTCAATCAAAACCGATTAACCGTTTAAAAGTTACGAACGATTACTAATTAAAAACACGCTACAGGGGTTCCCAGCAGGTCGGCCGGCTGCCGGTCCACCGGCTGGCAACCCAGCCTTCTTTTCTTCAAAAACGAAACAGCCCAAGAAGGACTCCCAGCCGGTCGGCAGGCAGCCGGTCGGCCGGCTGGGAACCCAATCCCCAATTATGCAATATTTCACAAGAGGCTACCAGCCGGTCGGCAGGCAGCCGGCCTACCGGCTGGCATCCCAAATTCACTTTTCTCAAACACAACGTAAGACAACAACAACGCGCTCCCAGCCGGCTGGCAGGCAGCCGGTCTGCCAGCTGGGCATTCTAAGTCCTACGAGTCTCAATTTTATAAAAACCACAAGAAACACCCTCAGCCGGTCGACCGGCGGCCGGTCGGTCGACCGGCTCAGAGAGCCTGATCAGAAAAATCGCGATTTCCAGCCTATGTAAAATCCATTAAATCGATACTCAAACCTTAAGAATTGCTACATGTAAGATTTACCCAACATTACAAATCATCCAATAACACTATCTAACAGCAAACAAACCCATAACAATCCTCAATACGATTATATGAAGTATCCGTCGCAAAACATAAAATTTCTGAAAATAACATAAGAACATATGAACATCAACAAGACATGAATTCATCACATAAGAACATTCCTAAACATGTTACTAAGTCCATTAACCATCAAACCTTAACAAAATCAGAAACAATAACAAGAACACATCAAAACTTGCTATTTTAACAAAAAGGCAGAGTTTCTCATTATCGTCACCTTTTAGCTTCTTAAACCAACATGAATCCGACTCCAGGTTGCTTCTTTTGTCCAAGTCCGCGCTAGAAACACAACAAACCCCTTAAATCTCGAAAAACGTGACCTTAGAGTCACGGCCAGAATATAAGACGGAATTATTTTGGGTAAAAACTTACCTAGAAAGATGGAGGGCGAGAAGAGGAATACGTGGCCGCGAAAATCGTCTCAATCGGATAAGAAATGAGGATTTTATGAGAGTTTTAAGGTTTGGAGGAGAAAACTAAAATGGTGTTTGTTACAAATCTGAAAAATGAAATGAAGGAGGGAGGTAGAAGATGGTGGGGTTAGGGTTTTGTGAGGAAAAAAAAGGAAAATAGGTCCATTAACAAGTTAGACCCATATGACAAGTTTTAAGACGGTTTAAGCTAAAAACACCGACTTAAGGTAACTATAAACTTAAGACGATATAAATATTTCCGGACTATGAAATTAAATTTCTAAGACGTAAATTACGCAATTAAATAAAATCTTATTTAAATCCTTTTAAATATTCTCACATAAATTAATCGGTTATTTAAATAAAATTCCACAATTTACGAAATATAAATTATTTCTCGAACTTGAAATTAAAATCTTTAAACTTCCAAGTCTCGAAATATTGGGATGTTACATATTATTCTAGTCGTTTTATGTCTTTGTTCTGGTCTTTTCGATGATGTCAAGAGGGGGAAAGATGCGACTTAGATTAGAATTTGCCTAAGCTTGCTCCTTGTCGTAATTCATTGTCTCTTAGGATTCTTAAAGATTGTGGATTAGGTAAAAGATAAAAACCCTAAGTTGATCTATGCTATGAATGATCCTTATTATGTTGAGGGGGAACTAAAACTTAAATACGAATCTAAGAAAGACTTGCCATCATCAAAAAGGGGGAATTTGTTGAACCATATATTAAAATATATATTAAGTATATATGTTTATGTTTTGATAATGACAAGTCTAGCTAAATATATTATAAGCTAAATATATTATATACTTGTGCGTATAATCGTGTGCTAAGTGTACAGTTCATAGAATTGGAATATCTCGTCAATCAATATGAAAGATTCAAGATAATCAGTCAAAGGGTTGACTAATCATAGATTGATAGTAGATCGCAAGAGCCTTCTAGTCTTGATGAAGATTAGTTGGGGAAGTTGTCAAAAAACGGAAGTTGACTAAAGTTATACATTACAACTATAACTTTAGTTTGCAATGATCTCAAGTTATAGCTCATTGCTATAACTTCATAAAGAAGAAATGTTCGAAAGAATAGTGATGGTTGAAACGATTTTGCATTCTAAAGTCGTCGTGAATAATTAATGTTTAATTAGTATTCTATTTTTAGAATATGGAATTATTAATCTTAAATGAGTTAATATAAAATATCTAATAGTTAAAAAGGAATAAATTATTTTCTTATGAGTTAATTATTTATTTCTAATAAACTAAAGATTTTTATTTAACTTAAATTGTCAAATAATATAATCCTAGAAATCATGTGAAACGGTTTTGGAAATCGTGTATAGTCACATGTTCCATATTTGTGTAGGTTTTTTTAAATAAATATTATGTATTTATTTAGATATCCTAACACAAACTAGATTATATTATGGTAATATAACTTATTATATTTTGACAAAGTTTAGGAAGTTGGTTTTAATAAGGTTGCTATTTATTTATTATATAAAATCTTTCCTAAATATGAATTAGGAAATTAATTCTATATATAATGCTTGAATATCTTATTTTAATCTTTCCTAAGTAAATTAAGATTAGATTTATGGTAATGTTACCTAAAGACTAGAATTCTAGTTTAAGTAATATTCCTAAATCATCTAGGGTTTAATTTACCTAGATATAATTCTATATAAATAGAATACTTGTCACACATTAATTGACACGAAACCACATGCACGCAAATCAAGGAAGAGAGAGAAAACCGCTGCCATTATTTTAACTCCATATTTGCGCTTTAATTGTTATATTCTGTTTCAAGACTCAAGCACTCAAGATTGTTCTTATTCGTTCAAGATTGTGAACTCGAAGAACTCATTGAAAACTTATCTTATTAGCGTAAGATAGATTGAGTATTTAACGGTACTCGTTATAATCAAGTATTTCACGGTACTTGATATAGCTAGATATTTTACGGTATCTAGATTGAGTTACAACTAACATCAAAGTTGTACGAGTAAGATTGATAAAATTTTAATCCGGAAAAGGTACTAATTTTATTAATCGAGAATAGTGGACGTAGGTTTCGAATTGTGAAACTGAACCACTTCAAAAATATTGTGTCTCTCTTTATTTCTTGCCCTACACGACATCCAACATACAAACGAACACATCGAAGAAGATTTGAAAAAAAAGCCATACTCAAATCAACCCCCCCTTCTTGAGTATATTCATATCAATAGACTCTTCAATAAGTAATTTAAGAAATTATTTCCTACAAGTGTCCCACTATACCACAGTATGTTGAACGCGGGAAGTCGATTCAGTATGCTTCAGCAGTGGAATCTATCATGTATGCAATGATGTGCACTCGCCCTGACGTGTCGTATGCTTTGAGTATGACAAGTCGCTACCAAGAAAATCCTGGTGATAGTCACTGGATAGCAGTCAAGAATATCCTTAAGTACTTAAGAAGGACTAAAGATCAATTCTTGGTTTTGGAGGTAATACTGAGCTAACTATAAAGGGTTATACGGATGCTAGTTTCCAGACTGATAGGGATGATTTGAAATCCCAGTCTAGTTATGTTTTTATGATGAATGGAGGTGCGGTTTGCTGGAAGAGTTCCAAACAGACCGTGATTGCAGATTCTACGATTGAAGCTGAGTGCATATCAGCATCAGAAGCTGCAAAGGAGGCAGTATGGATTCGGCAGTTTTTGGAGGGCCTAAGAGTAGTTTCTTCAGTCGAAGGTCCTCTCCCGATTTTTTGTGATAACAACGGAGCTGTTCTCCAGGCTTGAGAGCCTAAATCTAGTAATAAATCTAGACATGTACTTCGAAAGTTTCATCTAATTAGGGATTATGTAGAACGTAAGGAAATTTTGATCTGTAAGGTTGGGACAGATGATAATATTGTTGATCCTTTAACCAAACCCCTTCCACAAGTAAAACATGATGGTCATGAAGTATCAATGGGTGTAAAGAGGGTTCCAGATTTGTATTAGATATATGATATATGATTATTTAGAATTTTCATATATAAAGCATTATAACTTATTTATTAGTTTAGAACTATATAATACTTTGTTTTTCCTAATGGGTTGTTGAGACAATATTGAGCCCTATTAAAGTGAACAGGAATTACTTAGTATATATCCCCTAGTTACTTTATGAGGTAAAATCTCAGAGTAACTGGTTTGTAAGTCGATTGATGGCGGGCTCGATAGCCATTGGGTCATGAAAATGACTAGTCGATTACTTTGGCAGACTGTTAGACACTGTAATACCCCGTATGATAGCTTCGGTCAACGGCAGTCAAACCATGTTTTATACACGTATTTAAAAAGGAAGATTCATAAAGCATTTTACGTATACGGTTATTGTTTTATAAATCGTATTTCTACGAGTATTTCTTATTTCATAATCACTTTATATATATTTGATGATTATTTCGTAAGATGGCATTTCATTTGTATTTCTTTGATTTTAACAATATATTTATAATTAAATATATTTCTTATTTTATATTTACTTCTCATCTATATTCAAGTTCTATTTTATTTAAGTCGTAATTGTATTTAAATTCTATATTTTTTTATATAATCCTATGTAATCGCTAATATAAATTATTTTTGTAATTTATATTATATGTACCGAAATATATACTACCGTACTAGTAATTTTATATTCTCGTAATTAATTTAATTAGTATTTACTAATACTGATTTACATAATTTAATTTGTATAATTAATTATATGTACTCATTAATTTTAAGTTACGGGTTGACAACGGAGTATAGACGTCAGAATGTCTCGAGATGTGTGATGGGCCGAGTCAGGAAGCGTTGGGCTCGGATTGAAGGTTGAGAAACTAGGACTATACACCGTCTTACCCTAACCCTATTCACCTACCATCCACCGTGCCCCCACTCCTCATACAACTCTACAACACCTAAAAACCCTATTCACCTATCAGCCACCGGGGATTGATGAGGAACGAGAGGCAGATTGAACTCAAACACTAGCTATCATCGTCAACCACCGTGATCATCATGGTAAGTGTTCGTTATCGTTGTATTGTTTGTGACGGTCTTAATTGTATACTTGTGTAATTCCTTTAATTCTGACCCATAAGACTGTGACACGACCAAGACCGTGGCTAGGGATAGCAAGGATGGTCGTAGGGTAGTGTAGCTGGTCAGGGAACCACCACGGGGGTGGTGGCAGAGGAAGAACCAAGCGTGTTTTGTGTTGGTGCTTAGACGAGTGGAGAGTGCAGTGGGGACCACGATGACTTTTGGACATAGGGTGGTTGAACTAGTCGGTTATGAACGGCCGTATAGGGGTGGCCCAAGTGGTGGTTGTGGGTGTCTTGTGTGGCGGCTGTCGGAGCAAAAAAATAGAGTATACTCGGTTCTTTGTAGTGGTTGTTACATGTATATTAGGGCAGAGTTTTGTGGTGGCTGTGAGGGATGCAAGTGGTGGTCGAAAGGTGGGTGTTGTGGGTGGTAGAGTACGTTAGTGTGTGGGATCCTTATTGGTGGCCGTGGGTGGCTTGGGTGATGGCAGTGAGGTGTTTAACGTAGCATGTTAGTGAATGGTGGTGTCGGCGCGTTTACGAAAAAACAGAGGATACGAGTTAATACGCGGGCAGATTAGAGGTGTCATGGTGGTGGCTATAGTGGCCTCTAGTGGTGGCTAATGGGTGGAAGTCGTAGTTGATAGTACGTACTTGAGATTGGGTCCAGTGGTGACAGTTGTCGGGGACCGGGCCGATGGTGGAGGTGTTGGCAAAAGGTCTGCAACAGACCGCTGTTTTGGCGTGTTTTGTTGAGTCGTGGTCTGTTTCGTATAAAATTACTATGCTGCGTTTTATGTGTTGCTATCATAATCATCATTATCTTATTATTATTATTATTATATTATTATTATTATTATTAGTGGTGGTGTTGTTGTTTGTTGTTTTGTCAACAACAACATAATATTATTATTATTATTATTATTATTATTATTATGTTTATTATTATTAGTATTATATTATGATTATATGTTATTATTATTATTGTTAATATGGTTATATTGTTATTATTAGTAATATCATGTTTATTATTATTAGTAATTTTGCTTATAATATTTAATTATTAAGTTAAGTAATTTTTTTATTATTATACAAGAATGTGACGGTTATCAATAGTTCGATAATATTTTCTATGTTCGATTATTTAACTGAGATAGTCATTTAATACGGTCTCGACATGCGTAATATATTATTTAAATAATATATTCGAATAAGTGATATATTATATTAGTTTGCATAATTGTATTAGTTAGTGATTACATATATTATATTTGTTAGGTGACGGTTCTGAAGTGGCATAATTCTATATATTTGCTGGCTTGCTATTGGACTATATTGCTATCCAGGTAGGATACACTGACCTTATATTCTATGATGTGTTATGAATGGATGTGGTATTGCGTGTTATGGATGCCGAATATGATTTATATGAGAATGATATGGGTTGGATTGATTGTGGATTATTGGTAATGGCATGAGCATTTCATTATTTGATAGCATGATTGAATAATTATATTGTTGCATTCATGAGCATAGCATATGCATTGGTTACTGAGAAAGTTATGGTCAGATATTGTTCTGATATAAAGCCCAGGGTGGTTTTGCAGACCAAGCCTGGTGTCTTATCAGCTATTGAGCTGGTGTTCGGTGACGACCGATTATAGTCTGCCGGGAGGTTCGGTATGGCTTGGTGCAAGGGTATGAGTTTGAGATTGAGAATTGAGATTGAGCTCGAGCATATAATGGCATTTGCATATCATTTAACTGTTGCATTATAATTATTGTGTTATCCTACTCAACCGCGAGGTTGACAGTGTATTCGTGTACACCTACAATGATCCGGAATGGGGAGTAGATTCTACAGGTCAGAGACAGATGGATTAGGAGCTTGGGCATGGAGAGAGACATAGCTTGGACCTACTTAGAATTAGATCACATACTTAGATGTTATCAGTTGTACTTTATTCTTTGCGTAGTAGTGGTAATATCAAAAGTTTAAATTTAATCAGTTTTTATGTAAAGTACTTTGGTTATTTTACTTTGTTATTCACTACCTCAGACATTCCGAGATGGTAACAGCTCTATTTATTTGAGAATGTCTTGCTAAAGGCTCTTAAATAAATGGGGGTGTCCCAGACACTATGCTGGGAAAGTGACCATTTGTCAAAATCCTATTGTTGCCTGGTCGCGGCAAGGATCTTTTTATTCTATTCCCTTGAGTCAATTTTTTGGACGGTTAACTATTTGTCATAGTTAGTACAGTTTCCGAGTGACTTTGGCTTATATCCTACACCATACCATGAAAGGAGGTTACAGGGTATATTCTGGGTCATGGTGATCTATTACTGAACGAAGACTTATAGTGTGACAGGAATTGTCCACCCACATTTGGGTTCAATATCTGAGGGCCACTTGAAGAGTAGTGACTGGAAATGCGTGGCCACGCTCGGAAAAGATCTATGGTAGATTTTTCAGTTAAACAGTTACTCTCTAGATCGAGGAAACCACTATGATTTATTCAAGTGCAAGTGCGACCTAAAAGACATCTTGTATTGAGTGAAAGATTAACAGGGAAGAGAATTGGTATCGCAACACTTGTGGGGACAAGTGGGAGATTTTTGGAGTAAGTGTCCTCCACAATAATGCGAATACATTATTAAATCTCATAAAGGAAATATTTGGGAAAGAAGATAACGTTTCAGTCAGTTAGTCCATGTATATCAGTAACGGTTAACTAGCTAGAGTTTGACGTTACTGTCGTAAGACGGCGGTGACCAACTGATCCTTTCGGTCACACCAATAAGGAAAAGAACCAAAAAAAGCTAGGTATTTGTATAAGATACAGTATAACTAGTTACTTAAATTATGACTAAGAGATTAGTCTAAAAGTGATAATATAAAAACGTATATGATACAGAGCTAAGAATTATTGTTCTTTTATATGATAATTGAATAATAAGGGTTTTGTGATATTTATATAAGATAAAATATATTGTGAGTTAGTAATTAAATGTTAGTTCATTAAGTGGGAATTATCACTAATAGTTGATTAGTGTTAATTCAATATATTGGCAAAGAATTAGGCAAAATATAATTAGGCTAATATACTTCTAAAGAGTTATAAGATTAGCAAATAAGGGTTCATTGTGACTAACTATATTTGATATAATTATCATTCATACTACTTAAAAGTTAAGTATGTCATTTAGTTAATCCATTAATTTAATAGTTAGATGGACTAATAAGTGTTAAATGGGCTCAAATCGATTTAGACCGTTTGTGAGAATTTTGGGCCCAAACTTTTTGGACCCAAATAAGACCCAAAATGGGCCATAAATCAGCCCATTAAAGGCCATGAACCGTCCAACTCATGGACTAATGTCCATAAATTGGTTTTATGGATAAATGCTCTAATTAATAAGAGCATTATTTTATCATAAAAACTTTGCCTAACCTTCTCCACCCAAGTTGCCTATATATACCCTTCATTAGACTCTTATTTGAGACTAATAATCAACTCCAAAAGCTCAAAATATTAACACAAAAATCAGATCTAAAAATCTCACAAAAATCATATGATATAACAGGAAGGACAATTGTGTTGTTCTTGTTTTAGCTCCAATATTATCACATAATATTAAGTAGTAATACTAATATTCACTATTTCATTAATATAAGTATTAGTTGTTATATAATCCTTGGCTGGATTAAGGAAGGAGGTGATCTAGTTTGATCATCAAGAAGCTCCTAATCTCAACCTTGAAAAGCCCATATTTTCGTTTTTTGTTTTATAGCTAGTTCTATATGCATGACTAGGTCCTTTAGTCCACTAAATATGTTTAGTGGCATCATTAGGGGAGTCCTTAGGGAGTAGGATCCTAACATAGTATGTGTGATGTATCGTTGTACTGTATCCGTCTTATTATGCAATTGTTGGCGCTTGTTGTTGTTTACTGTGATGATCCATGTCACTACAACAAAATGTTACTTGCGCCACGATTTATGTCAGGGAATTCATAATTCGTGACCTAAATTTGCTTAGTCACGGGAAAAAAAGTCCCCTTCCTTCAAAATTAATTGGTAAAAAAATTTATGTCACGGGAAAATATATCTGTGACAAATAATTGTTTTTAGTCACGAATTAAGCCATGACCGTGGCTAACAAATGCGTTTAGTCACGCATCAAGTCACGAACGTGGCTAATAATTATTTTTAGCCACAATGTCGTGGCTAATTATGATTTATTGTCACAGGTAAGTTAACCGTGACTAATTAGTGTGCTTAGCCACACTGAATTCTTAACGTGGCTAATTATGATTTATTGTCACAGCTAAGTTATCTGTTACTATATTGCTCTTAGCCACACACTGAATTCTTACCGTGGCTAATTGTGATTTATTGTCACAAGTAAATTACCCGTGACTAATTATTGCTCTTAGCTACGCACTGGATTTTTACCGTGACTAATATTTTTTATATGATAACAAATAATAGTACAAAATTATTAGTGTAACATGGTGTGTACTGTGACATCAAGATGATTGCGCCGTATTATTGCGAGATGTGAACAATATTCGTACTTAATGTTCTTCACTATTGACGTAAATGATCTTATTATGATTATTCTTATTATTGAATTTAGTCTGTCACAAGTGAGAATTTGTGCAATTTATTATGATTATTCTTATTGACACTACTGACTTGAACATGAATATGATTATATGAATAAATGATTGTTATTTAACAATTTATTTTGCTTTATTTTCGTTGAATGATGCTTTACTTTAAGTATACTTCATGTAATGGTGAGTAGAGTCTCAATTTTGGAGATGAGTCTTGCTTGCTTGCTGGAGAGGAGGGATCACAGGTTTTGTAGAGTCTCGATTTGTAGCTTCCGCATGAACACTAGTTACTTTGGTTATAGATGTTTTGGCAGACAGTTTTTTTTTTTTTGTTACACAGTTACATTTTGAATAAAGTGTTGGTGATTGTTTATCTTATATTGTACCTCAGGAAACTGAGATGGTGATGTCCTCATAGCTTGATCGTCCTATTTTAAAGGCCTTAGGTTGTGAGGGTGTTACAAATGGTATAAGAGTGACGATATTGGCACCTAAACCAATGAACCCAATGAACTTATGCCGTGTCTTAAATAAAATGAACATCGGGTGCAAAGTTGTAAGGCTACCGCAAAGGTTTGGGAGACATCCCGGAACCACGAAATTGTTTACACCCTAGTACTTGGCCACTAAGGGTAGGATAGGAGGTATGCATGTGTCTGTATATGGTTGGTAATGTCTAAAGCCTTGTGATGTGTGGAATCGGTAAAGGTGAAATTTCATACATGAGTTGTTACTGTAATATGTGACTCGTCGAGTGGGGAGTACTCGACCGAGCGGCCAACACTCGACCGAGTAAGAGATACTCGGTCGAGCGTGTGATACTCGACCGAGTATGAGATACTCGGACGAGCATGAGAAAATAGACCGTGCATGATTAATTCGGCCGAGTGAGAGGAACTCGACCGAGTAGGAGTTACTCGACCGAGTGGCGTGTACTCGATCGAGTGGTTGATGTCAGAAACTGTACTGTTATCTTCTCTTTTCGATTTTCTGTTTCATGAGCCGTAGGCTGTGTACTTACGTTTACCTCCTTCCTTCTTAATAATTTGCGATGGCCCCCAAAAGGACGAATACTCCAAACCTATCACCCAATGCGACTCCGGCCATGATCTGGGCCACTTTATGTCGATCGAAGAAATGGCTAAGATAATCGAAGGCCATGAGACCCTGACTATTGCAGTCATAAATTTTGAGAGAGCTCGGGCACCCCAGGTGAATGCCCACGATATCAGCAATACGATGGATCGTCATCGGCCTACTATGTTCGACGGTGCGGGGACACCGCATCTACTGGAGGATTGGCTGCGAGAGATGGAGAGTGTGTTCGAGGTGTTCAACTGTCCGGACGACCTCAAGGTGTACCAGGCTGCATTCTATCTGCGCAGTCTTGTAACAGCCTTATAGTCAAGGCCTTTAAAATAGGACCATCAGATCATAAGGATATCACCATCTCAGTTTTCTGAGGTACATTATAAGATAAACAATCACCAACACTTTATTATAGATAACAAAATGTAAATGTGTAACAAAAAAAACAATTGTCTGCCAAAACATCTATAACCAAAGTATCTAGAGTTCATGCGGAAGCTACAACTCGAGACTCTACAAAACTGGTGATCCCTCCTCCCCAGCCAGTAAGCAAGACTCATCTGCAAACCTGAGACTCTGCTCACCATTACATGGATCATCACAGTAAAAAACAACAAGTGTCAGCAACTGTATAATAAGACGGATACAGTACAACGATACATCACACATACTATTAACCATATCACTGCTATCATCCATATAAAACATCCATGATGGCCTTTAGCCCCACACCCATCTCCTCACTTACCGCAGCAAGAGGTACCTAGACCATTAATGTGCAAATCCTATCCGTGGCGGGTCCCACGAAGAGCAATCATAGGAGTGAGATCTGTTCCCCGCAACGGTCCCACACATTATCATTGGAATCTCATACATCATGCCATATATAGTGATATAATAACAATACAACATCGTCACAACACTATCATACAGTACAAAGAAGGGAAACCCTACCTCAAGCGAAATACGAGAAAGACAAGCGAAACCTTCCTACCAACGCTCTTCTACGAATCCTCCTCCTAGGGGTTACACAATTACGGATTATTTACTGAACAACCATAAACTATGATACAACACGATATATAGACACTTATTTGGTGGTATGTGGACTAGGTAGATGATCGGCGCGATTTAAACTTTGCTAAACAACCTTAAAGGGCTATGACTTTTAGGAGAATGAGAATATTAGGGTTAACTACTCTGCTGATTAGGGTTAAAAATGAATTATTAACTCTCGGATTAAATTTATAATCACCCTCTGACAAGTTAAATATCTAGCCACGAGAAAGTCTGCTTAAGGTCCCTATACAATTTATACCCACCTGGATACACTGAATAAGGTATACACTGAGCCTCAGTCAGAATACTCTTCCTCAACTCTGCACAATCTGGAACGTACCACCTCCCATCAAACCGAAAGCTCCCATCACCACTCACGTAAAACCTCGACTGTCCCCCAGCTTCCAGCTTTGCTTTCCACTCGACGAACTTCGCATCAGTCAACTGGCTCTCTCTGATCTCATTATATAAAGCGGGCTCTATTGTCAGGTCATCACGCGCATCACCTTTCCTGATCATATGGATACCCATCCGACCCACCTCGTCCTTCAGCTTCATCAACGACATCGTTGTGCACAGGGACTGCACACTCTTTTGACTCAATGCATCGGCAACCACATTTGTTTTCCCCTCGTGATATACTATCTCCATGTCATAATCTATGATCAACTCCATCTACCTCCCATGCCTCATGTTAAGCTCCTTCTGGGTAAAAATGTACTTCAGACTCTTATGGTCTGAGAATACCTTGAACGTTGCGTCGTACAGATAATGTCTCCAGATCTTAAGTGTAAAGACTACACCACCCAGCTCTAAGTCGTGAGTAGGGTAATTCTCCTCATACTGCTTCACCTGCCTCGACGCGTAAGCGATTACCTTCCCATTCTGCATCAGAACACACCTCAAACCATTTTTTTGAGGCATCAGTATACACCTCAAAATCTTCCACTCCCTCTGGCAAAGCTAAGACAAGGGCTGTGGTCAAACGTTCCTTTATGGTATGGAACGCTTTCTCACACTCCTCATCCTAACGAAATATGTTGTCCTTCTTCATATGCGCAGTCATTGGCCTGACAATCTTAGAGAAGTCCTTCACGAATCGCCGGTAGTATCCTGCCAAGCCCAGAAAATTGTGTACCTATGCTACGTTCTTAGGCGCCTCTTAGTTAGACACCGCCTCAATCTTACTAGGATCCATTGCCACGCCCTCCTTTGAGATCCCATGACCCAAAAACGCTACTTTTTCCAACCAGAACTCATACTTTGATAATATAGCATACAACTAATAATCCCTTAGAGTCTGCAAAACAATCCTTAGATGTTCCTCATGCTCCTCCTTAATCTTAGAGTAGACCAAGATATCATCAATGAAAATCACCACGAATTTGTCCAGGTAAGGACTAAACACGTGGTTCATCAAATCCATGAACACGGTATAAGCGTTAGTCAACCCGAACAACATCACTACATACTCATAATGACCATACCTATAACTGGAGGCGGTCTTCGGTATATCACTATCCCTGATCCTCAGCTGGATGATAACCCGATCTCAAATAAATCTTTGAAAACACTCCGGCTCCGGTCAACTGGTCAAACAAACCATCTATCCTCGGCAAAGGGTAACGTTTTTTCACCGTCACATGATTCAACTCTCGATAGTCTATACACAGCCTCATACTCCCATCTTTCTTCTTCACGAACAACACTGTAACTCCCCAAGGTGATACATTAGGTCGGATGTACCCCTTGTCTAACAGATCATTTAGTTATTTCTTCAGCTCCTCCAACTCTCTCGGACCCATCCGGTAAGGGTGTCTTTGAAATAGGTCTGGTACCCCCGTTTCAGTTCCCCTTCTTCTGCCCAGCTTCAACACTCTCTCCCTCCGACTTCCTCTTCTCACCACTCCTCTCCTTAGCTTCCTTGTCCAGATCAACTAACCTCTCAGCATGCCCTGCTCTCTCATAGACCTCCTTTAGGTCATAAGCTGTTCCCGCAGGCAGTCTCTCCAAGATCCGAATAGTCAGCCCCTTCTCGAATCGAAGCGCAAGAGCCTGAGGAGTCATCCCCATCTCCTCTACCTGTCGAGAAAAGTCATTGAATTTGATGAAATATTTGGAGACAGTCATCTCCTCAGTAATGCAGAAGTTGTCGAACTGAGCCCTCGACCTACTACGAACGTGCTCTGGAACAAACTCACGTCGCATAGCAGCCTTGAAGGCCTCCCACGGTACATGGTCCTGCCCCATCTCCTCAAAGTAATCTTGCGCCTTTCCATTTTCACGACCTCACCAACCCCCTGCCAGGCTGCGCAGATAGAATACAGCCTGGTACACATTGAGGTCGTCCGGATAGTTGACCACCTCAAACACACTCTTTATTTCTCGCAGCCAGTCCTCCAGTAGACCCGGTGTCCCCGCACCGTCGAACATAGTAGGCCGATGACGAGCCATCGTATTACTGAAATCATGGGCATTCACCTGAGGTGCCCGAGCTCTCTCAATTTCTGACTGCAATAGTCAGGGTCTCATGGCTTTCGATCATATGAGTCATCTCTTCGATCAACATAGAAGCGGTCTGGATCATAGCCGGAGTCGCATTAGGTGGTAGGTTCTGAGTAGTTGCTCCTTTGGGAGCCATCATAAAATATAAAGAAGGAAGAAGGTAAACGTAAGTGCACAGCCTACGGCTCATGAAACAAAAAATTGGGAAGAGAAGAAAATAGTTTCTGACAATAACCACTCGGTCGAGTACTCGGCACTCGGTCGAGTACTCGGCACTCGGCCGAGTCACCTCTACTCGGTCGAGTATACGCCACTCGGTCGAGTAACAACTACTCGGTCGAGTTCCTCTAACTCGGCCGAATTAATCATGCTCGGTCTATTATATCATGCTCAGTCGAGTATCTCTTAATCGTTCAAGTGTCTCATGCTCGGCCGAGTATCACCTACTCGGTCGATTGTCGCCCGCTCAGTCGAGTACTCCCCACTCGATTGAGTCACTTATCACAGTAACTATTCGTGAATGAAATTTCACCTTCACTGATTCTACACATCTTAAGGCTTTAGGCATTACCAACTATACACACACGCGCGTACATCCTATTCTACCCTTAGTGGCCAAGTGCTAGGGTGTACGCAAATTTCGCGGTTCCGTTTCGTCTCCCAAACCTTTGTGGTAGCCTTACGACCTAACACTTGGTGTTCATTTTATTTAAGACACATCCGAGGTTCATTGGGTTCATTACTTTAGTTGCCAAGATCGTTGCTCTGATACCATTTGTAACACCCTCATAGTCCAAGGCCTTTAAAACAGGACCATCAGATCATGAGGACATCACCATCTCAATTTCCTGAGGTACAATATAAGATAAACAATCACCAACACTTTATTTTAGATAAAATCTAAATACAACCGTCTCAAAACATCTATAACCAAAGTAAAATACTAAAGTTCACGCAGAAGCTACGACTCAAGACTCTACAAAACTGGTGATCCCTCCTCCCAATCAAGCAAGCAAGACTCGTCTGCGAACCTGAGACTCTGCCCACCATTACATGGATCATCACAGTAAACAACAACAAGCGTCAGCATCTGCATAATAAGACGGATACAATACTAAGATACAACACATATACTATTCACAATATCATTGTTATCATCAGTATACAACATCCGTGGTGGCCTTTAGCCCACACCAATCTCCCCACTTACCGCAACAAGGGGTACCTAGACCATGAATGTTCACATCCTCTCCGTGGCGGGTCCAATGAAAAGCGATCAGAGGAGTGATATTTGTTCCCCGCAACGGTCCCACACATTACCATTTGAATCACAGAGATCATACAATATACAGTGATTAGGGATTGCAAAGTAATCCGAACAAAGATCAAGAAACAAGATAAATAAGACGTAAAACTTCATGTTTTACTATGAAAACGGGTCCAGGGACGGATCTGGATCCTTTAGGGTCTGCGTAGGAGGATCCAGATCCAATCTGTTTTAAAAGTAGTGGATCCAAATCCGACCCGGATCCAACGGGTCTGAAAAAATAAGATCCAGATCCGGTCCATCAGGGTCAGCTCTTACGGATCTAGACCAGATCCAGGATCCATCGTCATCACTAACAGTGATACAATAACAATACATTATCGTCACAACAGACTAGTACAAAAGTGACATACGGCCACGCGTAAAATTGACATAAGGCTACAGTTATACAACCGTAGCAAATTAAGGGGTAGCCTTAAGTGGAGAATAAAAGGCTACGGCTGTGAACCGTAGCCAAAAGTAAACAAAAGGCTACGGTTTTTACCAATTAACCGTAGCAAAAATTAAACATAAGGCAACGGTTTACAGGTAGCAACCGTAGCCAAAAGCCCATAACTTTTGTATAAAAAATGTCCATTTATTACTATTATACTCAATCCGTTCTAAAATCGAACCAAACGCTTTTGGTATCACAATTCATTCTAATCAATTCCGACACTTTGAAACAAACAACCCCTAATTCTTATTACTACATTTATAGATTTATTCAAACAAATCACTAAATTTTCATGCTCTACTGCAAATTCGATAAATATTGGTTGATGGTAATTGCTAAAATGAAGTAAATTGAGTCAAATAGAACTATAGAAGCATAACCAGAAATCAAAACATGAAATTTCAACAATAAAAAAATTCATAAAATCAAATGATTTCGTTACTACGGAATTCACAATAAAGAGAATCACAAAACAAACACATTGACCAAACACATAATCCAACATACATAATCTAATAATCGAGAACTAATTCACAATAATGCTTTTGTTGCTAGCTGCTTCCTTGGGGCTTTCATATACATATATATGTATGCACTTCGCTTCCTTCTTCCATATGAATAGGAAAATTAGGAAAACCAGGTTCCGTAAATAAAGTCAACTCTCTCCTTGTCACCCGCCTTCTCTTCCTGAAAGATGCTCGCCAGGGGCAAGCTTGAGTGAGAAAGAAGAGGGTAAGAGCTTAGATAGAGAGCAGAAGTCTAGAGTCAGTAGAGCTATCTCTCTTTGCTAAACAACTTTCCACCAAACGAGATCGTTTCGAATCTCGATGCAGAAAAAGTCCCCTTCATTGAGTCAAAGAGATTACAAAGTACAAGTCAAGATGTTCCGGCAGTTTGTTTTCTTCACTCCATTTTCAGGTTTCAGAATCCAAAATCTAGAAAATGTGGTAGTTATTTGAATGGAGAAGTGTTTAGGTTGAAGTGAGTTTCTGAAATGTGAAATGCCGAAGGTTTCATTTTCGTATATAAGGTGGTGCAGATGGGAAGATGTGATAAGACGTACATTGACCGTTGATTTGAGACGAGATCTACAAATGAGATTGATTAGAGAGATGTGTACACGGATTGTCATGTTCGGATCGCTGACATGGCGAATTTCCCGCGTATAAAATTTTAAGATTTGGAGCTGCGAAATTCCTAACGTTGAAGGATCGAATCCATTTAGTTTTTGCGATATTGCGCTAAATAATTTCCCTTAATTATTTTAATGAATTTTATTGTATCATAAAAATAATAATAAGTATGTTTAAAGTTATTCTTCAAAAGTTATAATCATTATATTTAATAAAAAAAATCCCTAAATTTATAGATTATAATTTCAATCAATTTTATATAGATGAAAAAAATCAAAAATTTTGAATTTAATTATAAGATTATATTTTAATAAATTATAATAGTTTAAAAAAAGAGTTTCTAAATAAACGTTATCAAAAGCAATAAAGGCTACGGTTGTTTTGACACTAAAGCCTTTTGTATTTTAAGTTATAAACGGCTACGGTTGTCTTTGTTATCCGTAGCCTTTTTTATTCTACATAAGGACATTTGGCTACGGTTGTATTAATAACCGTAGTCTTTTCTTTTTTTTTTACTAATTTGGCTACGGTTGTTTAATAACAACCGTAGCCTATTATAAATCTTATTTTGATTGAATTAATGGCTATGGTTAATTATTACAGTACAAGTTACAATTGTAGCCTTTTTTATGAGCCTAGTGGAATTTTTGTACTAGTAAGCTTTTTTAGGAAAAGCAAAAGTATTTTAATGGGTAGTAAAAATATCGCGTACATAGTTCATTTTCGATTTTAAGAAATTAAAAAGATATGTGACTACGGTTCTAAAAAACAATTGTCGCTTTTTAATTTTTTGAAATAGTTTTGGCTACGGTTATTAACTACAACCGTAGCTTTTTAAGTTTTGGCAACGGTTCTTTAAAAACAACCGTAGCCTTTGTAAAAAACTACTCCCAAAATCTTTACGGCTACGGTTATTAACTACAACCGTAGCCATTTGTGCTTGCCAAATGTCATTTTTGTACTAGTGACACTATCATACCAAAGATAAGTAGGGAAACCCTACCTCAAGCAATACAACGGAAATGACAAGCACAACCTTCCTAGCAACGCTCCTCTACGAATCCTCCTCCTAAGGATTACACAAATACGGATTACTTATTGAACAACCATAATTTATGATACAACAATGATAGGGTGACACTTACTTGGTAGAATACGGACTAGGAAGATGATCGGCGCGACTAGACCTTGCTAAACAACCTTGAAGGATTTGGAAATGGGAAAGGGAGAGGATTAGGGTTTTACTTTCTTTTATGATTTGGGTTAAAATGAGTTATTAACCCTCGAATTAAATTTATAATAACCGCACTCTAACGTCTGGAAAAGACGCACTCGGACGAGTGTAATATACTCGGCCGAGTGCGACATACTCAGCCGAGTGCGACTTGCTCGACCGAGTATCACTTACTCGGTCGAGTTGGCTCGCAACTCGGCTTTTGACCAAAGGAGTTCGGTCGAGTACCACATACTCGGCCGAGTGTGACTTACGCGGCCGTGTATCAACTACTCAGCCGAGTTGATTCACAACTCAGCTTCTACTAACTAGGTGTGTTATAACACGTGCCCCTCTAAACTCGAGTCATTAATGTGCACATCCTTCTTGTAGTGGGAAGCTCCAAGATACAACTCAAGCGGAAGACAGTCTGTCAACCGTCTTTCGTCTCCATAACAACATCCACAATTATTGTCACCAATAGCGATAAACACAATAACGCAATAATCAAGATAAATACACAACAAGACCACAACATTCCAATTTCGATTTATTACACGACAACCCATTTCACATCCTCATTTATTTCGATTCGCATTCATCATTTCCACATCGATCTTACTCATGTGACACTACCAACATATTCCGTAATTACTTCTCAAGTCAATTATCATTATTACCGATTACTTAATCACAATCATCAACACTAATCATGCCACAATCGTACACTAATCATGCGAGACAACTAACAAGAAATACACCCAACACAATGCATGCAGTATTGAAACCGAGTAGGATTTACCTACCTCAAAGCATATCCGCAAGCTCAACCCGTTCCGACAAGTTTCTGTCTCGCAAGACCGTCACATCCTAACATATACACATACTACCGTCACTAAGCATCTTATTCACTAATCCAACACATAGCCTCTTATTAAGACTTACTAATTACCCATATAAACTAACAAATTTACTAATTAAACTCCCACCACAAACCCACAAATTATAGGGTTTACTAGAAACAGTAAGAACAAAGTATAAAAACGAATCACAAAGATAGATTAGACATAATAAGTGTAATACCCGTGTTTTTGTGTTTTATTTAATATTTAGTATTTACATTGACATGTTGATAATTATTTGAACGTTTATGATAATTAAGTTATCGAACAAGTGTTTTTATATTTTATTAGTAAAGTGTCGGGTACGGATAATATTCATCGAATCAGGTTCTAATTTTGATATGAGACCTTGAGATGCGTGCTAACGTCACATATGGGCCTTGGGTTGAATCGGCCCATTGTAATATCTCGTATATTATTATAACGGTTATTATTTTTATAGTCAGGTCGATGATATTAGTCGTTGTTTTCGATAAATAATTTATCAAATAAGTTGTTTTTTTTATATGTTGTTAGTGGTAAGTCGGGTATACGTATTAGTTAATTATTGTAAGTTTTATATTATGTTGTCGTATTATATTAATGGTAGTGTTACGAGTTATGCTTGTATATCAAATTGGGTTCGAGTTACTTAAAAGGGTCGTAAGATTTGTCTTTATACTAGATGGGTTGGGCCATGTTTACTATATCATGTTTTCTCGACCCATATGTTCCCGCGGAAACCCTACACCAAGCAATGAACAAAGAAAACCCGCATAACATCAAAACCATAGTTTTATACCTTCACCCTAAAACTTCGTTTGACGGCGGCAAACAGAACGAGAGAGAGAGAGAGAGAGAGAGAGAGGCGGCGACGTGGTGATTTAGGGTGGTTGCAAGGGCTTTTCGAGTCCATATCAGCCCGAATCTAAGGTGAGTTTTCTCTCGCGCTCTTCTGGTTGTTCCTTTCGTGTCGGCCATGTTTGTGATACCGCTAGGGTTGAGTCGTCATGGTGGCCGTGGGATGGTTCCAGGGGCGAGGGTGAGTACGTGGGTGGTGGTAGGAGTGTCAGGGTGACCGTGGGTTTCGAAGGTGTCCTTCTTTTCGGTGAGTCTCGCGATTTGGAGTTTAGTCCGTATAGGGGGCTTTGGGTGGTGCCACCGTTGACTCGGGGGAGGTCGACACGGTGGTACCACAGTCGTTGGGTCTGACGTCAAGGGTGGTGGCGGTGGTGGTTCCCGGTTGTGTCGTTGTTGTGAGTAAAGACTGTGGGAGCGGCTTTCAGACCTCACGGTGGTGGCGGTTGTTGAATCGGGACTGATTATGGCCGGTATAACGTGCCGGTGGTGGTGGTTGCCGGTGGTGAGAGGTTGCTAGAGAGGGGTTGATGGGTGTGTCGTGGGTCTTGGTGGGTTCTTGTACTATTTCGTATTACGTTTATATGGTCATTCGTTGTATGCTACTATTACATTACGTAGTATATTATATTATTATTATTATATTATTATTATTAGTATTGTATATTATCCTTATTATTATTATAATTGTTATTATGGTATCATTATTATTATTACTAGTGGGTTATGGTTATCATTAGTATTATGGTTACTATTAGTATTATGGTTATTATTATTATATTTGTTATTACTCAAGTTTAGTTGGATAGTTTACGTTTTGACAAAGTTTACATTTTGGGAAGTTTTTACTTCGGGAAACTTTCCGAATTTAGCAAGTCATTATAATTAGCAATTTGTACTATTCTATATATATGGGTTAAGTGAAGGGTTGTAATCGTTAATTATTATATGTTTAGGTGACGGTTTCCGGGTGGAACATTTCTAGCAGCTATTGATTGTCTTTCTGCAAGTCGAGGTAGGGGAATAACTGTGAAATCGTTTATGATATGAGACGTGATTATTAATTGTTGTGAGTTTTATACGTCATATTGAATGATTAATGTTATAACGTTATTAATTATCTGTATATTCCTATGGTGTGAAGATAATGGGTCTTGTGATATGGAGCGGAGATAATGGGTCTTGTGATATGGTGTGGAGATAATGGGTCTTGTGATATGGAGCGGAGATAATGAGTCTTGTGATAGGGTGTGGAGATAATGGGTCTTGTGATATGGTGTGGTGTGACATTGGGTCTTGTGATATAGTGTGGGGTGATATTGGGTCTTGTGATATGGAGACGGAGTGGTGTTCTGATCTATTATCATTTATGTCTTATTGATGTTTTTCCTACTCAACCTTGTGGTTGACCCTGTGTATTTGTGTGACACCTACGATGATCCGGAATGGGGAGTAGATTCTACAGGAAAGAGACAGATGAGATAGGAGCTGGGACGGGAATGTGAGATGCGGACTTGGGACCGACTTAGATCTATATCACATATATAGTAGTCATCAGTTGTACTTTTATTCTTTATGTAGTTTCTGTAATATCAAAGTTTAAATTTTATCACTTTTATATAATGTACTTTGGGAGATTTACTTTGTTATTCACTAACTCGGTCGTTCCGAGATGGTAACAGTCTTATTTATTTGAGAATGTTTGGGGAAAGGCTCTTAAATAAATGGGGGTGTTACAATAAGAAAAGGCATTTCATCCTAAATCCAAGCTTGAATCCTTAAGAAAGGTGTTTGAAAGAGTTTTAGACAGAAGGGAGAGAGTTTAGAGAGAAGGGAAGGTTAAATTGGAAATAAAATGGAAATGAGGGGAAGAATGAAGGTCTTATCGTGTTCTGCTCAACTCCACTCCAACGAGTGGACGCTCCACTCGATCGAGTTGACCTCTTACTCAACCGAGTGGCTCGCTCACTCGATCGAGTGGTCAACCACTCGGTGAGTCCCACTCTCCCCTTGGTCAACTTGATGCCACTCAGTGACACTCAGTCGAGTGGACCTTTCATTCGATCGAGTGAACCCACCCGGTTTCCCCCCAAACCACTCACTCGGTCAATTGTGGTCTCACCAGGTCTCGTAAATGGTCAACCATTGACTTTATAACATTCGTGGGCCCTCACACAGTTCCCAGTGCATCCTAACAACGGGTTCCACAAATACCGGGTATTACAGCTGCTTAGGTCCATCATTTACAATCTCTTAATTGCAAGTGTAATTTATATTTCAAATTAAAATTCTTAGATATTGCTCCGTACAAACTTAACCATGATCTTATTATAACATTATTTAAAATGTATATCCATGCAATTTGCACAGGTTAAAACTAGTAATCTCTTTAAGAGAGAAACACAAATTTAAACTTCAGTAAGTCTCATTGAAGACAGACATATTCGTCACAAGCTAAGGCAAAAGCAAATTGCCTAGGGGTAGCATTGTGCTTTTGCCTTATCTAACTACTTGAGTATTACTTGACCCGTTTTCAACTTGTGACGGCTATGTCCGTCCTCAATGAGAATTTTTGTTTAAACTTATGTTATAAATATCACCTTTTATAATTTAACCAACTAAATTAGTTAATACTTATGAGAATACCGCATATCTGAAATAACTCAAATACTCTACAAATTATATGGAGACATGCCTATCAAAATACACAACTTCTCACTGAAGACAGTACTATCCGTCACAAGCTAAAGACGGATAAAACCCTCTCAAGTATCACTATTCATAAAATGCTCCATTTTGTCCTACTCACATGTACACTTGCTTTATTGTGAGACTAAAGTATCCGTGTTCAACTCTTGCGAATATTATCCGTCATAGGCATGACTTTTTTATTGAAATAACCCGGGTCTATATCATAATCCAAAGTCTCAACTTTGTATGGGGCAATCCGTCTTAAAGTCTAAGAGGGACATGTACTAATAACTAATAAGTAATAAGTAATAACAGCTCATAAATCTCCATCCTTGCCTTGATTTTCCACTTCGTCGAATATTAATCACTCTCTAATATAATACTACTACATCAAATTTTCGTATCACACAACCAATTTTCAATTATTCTGCTTGGTTTTAATTATTCTTCTTGCATACTATAATCTTCATAATTCATATCATACATTTAACAATTTATTACAAAATTCTAGTATCAATATTTCCTTGTCTTCAGGTTTGTTATGTTCTTCGTTATGGAGCAATTAATTATAATTACTGTACTTAATTATGTAATTTTGATTCATGGGTTTATTCATTATGCAATTATTGTGTAAACCCAGAAATGATTTTTGCTAATTCTGTTTAAAAGGTTGTTATTGAAGATGAATGCCGTTTGTTATTAGTATTTGTATTTCATTGCATTAATTGATTAATTATGATTGATAATTAGAGAAAATGATTGTGTTTTCTGGGTTTTTACTGGTATTTATAGTTGATGATGGCATTTATGGAAGTTGTTAAGTATTTGTAAGTTTGTTGATTGCTGAAAAGTCTGTTTTTCTTTGAGTCAACTGCCAATTCAAGCCTTTGTTAGTAGGGTTATGACATAATTAATGTCTAGTGCAAAGTTTCACTGTTTTTAGGGCGAGAATTGTACATTTAGTGTAGTGCCCATATTGAATACAAAATCTCGTTTAAGACCGTCTTAACTTAAAGACAATAAAGACGGCCTCTTTCCTTGCTAGACGGTCTTTACAAGACTAGCATAGAATTGAAATGTTTAAATCAATTGTAAGAAGTAGAGACTGGAAGATGTTTTCGTATGTGCAATTGGCCTTAATTTGTATTGGGATTTATTTTCTTTTGGTCGATGCAAGATCAGTTGGGTTTGTTTCGACGGCTTTTTTTTTGTATACCTATATGGTTTTCTTGATAGTTGACATGACTTTTTGAAGTGGATTGAAGTGCGAGTGTGTGGCTAAGGTAGTGTAAGGAGAATTGTCCGAGAGATTATTGTTGCATTTGTGAATTGGGTGGATTTTATGTCCCTATTGGCCACGGGAAGTGAGCTGTATCCTTCAGAGCTAGTAGACTCTAGAGCCTGTATTTCATTTACTGTTACACGGAAACACTAGGTAGCCTTGACTTATGCCTACCTTAAATGTCGAGTATTGATTCAGTATGCAATGTGGTAATGTCCATACCCATGTTATCTCTGTTGTTAGTGTACTGTCGTGCTTTCTACATGTCATCTTTTTGTCCTCTATTCCTCTGTTCATTGTACTCTTTATTTTATTATATAAGAGATGCAATAGACGATCAATAAAACCATATTCCTTTATGGTTACTAGTTCAGGTAGTATATTTAGATGCTCGTGTAAGTGAGTTATTTGCTTGAGGTAAGTGGCCAGATTTGGAGACATGATCAAAGATCAAGGCGGAGGTGGTTCAGGAACCCCAAGGTTCAGGCGACGTAAGCAGTCAAACGAGGTTTGTATATTTGAAATATAGTCCTTTCTTGTACTCTGTATAGAGCAGCTCAATTTTTTTTGCACTTAATCTGCATTGATCCTTTGTGGGCCCATTTGAATTATGTTAAACAGACTGTCTAATGCTTATTCTGAAGTGTTCGATAAATTTCTTTCCATCAGATTCCCTCTGAACTTACCAAACCAAACGGAAGCAATCTACTGGTCAATGACAATAACAAGTACAAATCCATGTGGATTCGCACATATTCTACCTTGTGGATGATTGGAGGTTTTGTCTTCACTATCTACATGGGCCACCTGTATATCTGTGCCATGGTGGTTGTGATCCAAATTCTCATGGCCAAAGAGCTTTTTAATCTGTTAAGAAAAGTTCGTGAAGATCGACATCTTCCTGGTTTTCGGTTATTAAATTGGTAAGGGTTTAAGGTTTGAGTAACTATTGACTGCACTGAATTCGGACTTTTCAAGTTATGAATAGCATGGGTCTAATATTTCGTATATTATTTATCTTGCTAGGCACTTTTTCTTCACTGCGATGCTATTCGTATATGGACGATTTCTCAGTCAGCGGCTTGTCAACACTGTCAATTCAGACAAAGTACTGTATAAGCTTGTGAGCAGTCTTATCAAGTACCATATGGTTGTCTGTTATTTTTTGTATATCGCAGGTATGTCATGCTTTCCGTCCTTTCTTTTAACTTCTTTTCTTTTTTGTTTGCAAAATGAGTTAGCATTCTTTTTCATGCCAATATAAGAGTAAAACTTATTGTCCAATGATAGATCATTGCGAAATATTGGTTGCAGATAAGTATGCACTTATGTTTCTAGCCACCCACTACCATATCCTTATCATATAAGTATTAGATTATTTTTGCTAAGTAATAGACGATATTGATTAAAGGTCACCAAGGGGTTTAGACATATTTATTGTCAAATGGGTTGGACTTTGGGGCTGGGGGTGTATTGCAGTTGTTTTTTGGGGCTGGGGGTGTATTGCATTTGATTTATTGTCAAATGGGATAGAGGTCCATAAATATGCTGTAAATTTTGAAGCCACCTGTTTTGGAAATTGCTTAATTGTCATTTTCTGTTTGCTCTTTTTTGGTATGTTTGATACTTTGATGGACATGCCTCTTTGTGGGTGAAAGGTTTTCTAATGTTGTTTTGTAACTGGTTTCAGGTTTTATGTGGTTTATTCTGTCGCTTAAGAAAAAGATGTACAAGTATCAGTTTGGGCAGTATGCATGGACGCACATGATTCTAATTGTTGTGTTCACCCAGTCATCATTTACCGTGGCCAATATCTTCGAAGGAATGTTTTGGTGAGAGTTTCACGATAGGCTATATCAACTGCCTGTTGCTTATTTGTTTATACATTTTATTCTAAATGAAAGTGAGTTATGCTCATTGTGCGATGGTATTTAAGCCTTGCTATAGACATAGTAGTGACATTTGCGCTGAGGTATGCTTAGACAAGAAGCAGGAAATTATAAATGTAAATTATTACTTTGACCTGTTCTAAATGTGTGTTACGTAACATGTATGCTGCTCCTTTTGTTTTTCTGTTTTTTTTTTCATTAAGTGAAATCTGCTCCTTTTGCGCCTTCAACCCTTTATGCCCTGGCATTATATGCCGGAACCCCTAAGTCACCGGGGTAATGTTGTATGGTATTATCGCCCTATCTTACACGATCGACACCTGCCTACAAGGAATATAAATGAAAACAAGTTGGCCTCTCTTCAGTAGATATGTCTGCACTTTTAATTATTTCATTTGTGCTCAAATGAGCCGACCATCAAATGAAGAGTTAAGTGAGATATATTTAATGCTCTTTTTATATAAAATGTGCTGTGCATCTTTTCCTTTCTCAAGAAAGCTAAGTTGGTATTCCTTGGAAATTCTGTTGTTTTGAGTCTGAACGTCTGATGGTATGAATGTGATGAATCACAGCCTAATGGTGCTAGTGATTTCTATAACATTAGAAAGACTTCTTTTTGTATTCCATTTTTCCTGTGATATCATTATCTAGGTGCTTGTTTTCATCCCCATTAAGGCCAATCATTCATTAGCCATTGTTCTCGATTAGGTTGATATAAAGTAAAATGACTCGCTAAAGTAGTTGATCTTTTTGTTATAGTGTAGGCAGTGGGTAGTGTTGTTGCTCCATTAACTAGGTGCTATCTGACTGCAGGTTCCTTCTTCCGGCTTCACTTATTGTCATAAATGATATTGCAGCTTATCTGTTTGGGTTCTTCTTTGGAAGAACCCCTTTGATCAAGCTTTCACCAAAGAAAACTTGGGAAGGTTTCATTGGGGCTTCTGTTGCCACCATAATTTCTGCTTTTGTGGTATGTTCGTATCGTTAATCTTGCTGAGCTTGTGATGTTACTCGCTATTTTGTGGTGTTCAATTTGTAATGTTGTGCACTTTTGTTTTGGCAGCTCGCAAATGTCATGGGTCGATTTGAATGGCTAACTTGCCCTCGAACGGTACAAATCTTTCTTTTACATATACCTATAGCTTATATTACTCTGATACATCCTATTGACATTTTACTCTCTAGTATGCTGATCCTGTTTGTGATGGCCATAACCACTTCTAGGATTTATCTACTGGGTGGCTCCATTGCGATCCTGGAATTATGTTTAAGCCAGAGTTTTACGACTTTCCAATATGGATTTCGAGTTGGGTAAGTCATTGTTCTTTTTATTTTTTTCTTATTTGTATGAGCTAATAAGCAACATTCTTCCCACCAAATATTTCCTACCTTTGGGAAAGTTTTATTTTCTTTCCATTTGGTAGTCTGGCCTCATCAGAAGATGTTGGTTGAATCCACTATCGTAGTGTGGGATACTTGCTCTCTTCAGTAACCTTTTTTTTATTAGTATAAATCAGTTTATGACTCTTTAGCATCAAATGATTCATATGCAGCTGCAGCCTTGGTGTTAAATTTATTAAAATAATTCACTGAAAAATCAATTGATGAATTAATTTTCAAGCTTGCATCTCGCAAAACATCAGTCCTTTCATGTCTATTTGCAATATTTTGGATCACTGACTAACATCGATGGATGCGTAGCTGAAAATGGCAAAATAAATTAATAATACCTCACGTGCAATTTTGTATTTCAGTGACATAAAACTCACCTTCATTTGTGATCTATCTTTTAGTTAATGGCTAGTTTTCTTTAAGGAGCATGGCTCAAAATGGATTACATCCTTGGTTGTAACCAGGGAAGATATAAAAGCCTTTTGTGTCCTATGTGGAACAGAGTTCTCTTTTACTATGTACCACATGCGTCAGCTAATTGGGCATTTTTTGCTACTTGTTAACTTATAATCTACACCTGTCAAATGGGGCAATCTGTTCGTGGATTGGGTTAAATCAAACTGCTGAGCCTTAGTTTCGGCTTCGGTTCGATTTAGTTCATGTTCATTTCAAGCTCTCCTTTATTGGTTTGTACTGTGAGAGGTTGGTTACGAATTCTGGGTTCAATATTGGATCAAATGCGATGTGGGTTAGACTTTAGAGTTAGACGGTAGACCATAGATTTGGTAATGCATTTGGCTTTCTAGAGATTGATGGAAGGAGCTTCTTATGGTGAACAACACATATACTCTCTAGTATTAACCGAATTGACAAGATCATTTTGCATGCCTCTCAAATTAAATAGGATTTTGTGTGTTTATTTTCAGGAGGACTTGTGCAAGTAATCTGTCCTCTTGTTTGCTCATCATTTAGATGTAGAAAAAATGGCGTCAGAATTACTTAACTTTCTATCCAATTCGGTCTGGAATTCATCCATGTGATCTTTTATTTGTCTACTTCTAATTCCGTCACCGCGATTAAGTAGAGGAATTTGAGGGAGAAAAGTAGGGAAAAGAAAGAGACCGTTTTCCACAGACCATAGTTTAGATACGGGGTTGTGAGAAGGGGAGTGAAGGGACGAGAAAAATATATTCCTCTATGTTCTATGGTTTTTTGATATACGTGGGTGGTTTTAGACTCTACATTGACATTTTTCGTAGGTTGCTCTCGTACTTTCTAAAGTTTTTATTGTTGATTAATACTCATTGTATTGGCATTATAAATTAATGAGCTGCTTGATATGTTTGCAGTTCCCTTGGAAGGGTATCTCCATCATGCCAGTTCAATGGCATGCATTATGTCTCGGCCTATTTTCTTCAATAATAGCACCTTTCGGAGGTTTTTTTGCTAGTGGTTTCAAGAGAGCATTCAAGATCAAGGTTCACCTTTATAAGTTGGACCGTACACTTGTACAACGTAGCTTTTGTGGTGTTGAAAGTTGATATCTTTTCTTTTGTGCTTCTCTCAGGACTTTGGTGATAGCATCCCTGGACATGGTGGAATTACCGACAGAATGGACTGCCAGGTATGCTGCACAACTTGTTTACATTTCCAAGTTTTGTGCATCATGGAATGTAGTCCGTATGCTATAATTTTTCAGTAGCTGACTAGAAAGCTCGTGCTGTCTTGAAAATTTGGGAGTAGTACCAAAGTAAAAAACCCAACTCTAGGAACCTGATCCGAACCAAGAACCAAACGCTACAGCCGCATTAGTCTTAAGTCTTAACCCATCCCAAAGAGAAACTAAGATGAGATTATCTGTGACCTAGAAAACGCTCAACCCAAGAGATGATCGACAATGAATAAGCTCAACCGTGATCCAAGTCAGATTTTTGCTACATTTGTCATAATAATTTTATTCGAAAACAAAGTTAATGGATCAAATAAAGTTCGAAGTTTGAACACGAAATTATGGCTCCTAACTTGAAAAGACTCCATGAAATTTCTGTTAATAACTTGATCCAAACTCGACTTGTCAAGTAATAAACCCGACCCAATAATAACCAGGTTAATACAACCCAACTGCACTTAACCCGTCTCAAAGCTGCCACCATCTACTTCATTTGTAAGATCGAATCAGTTTATTTTGGATATTGCCAGTTGGAACAAGAATTAACCAGTGGACTGGTACAGTTTCGTAGCATGAATTATTTGTCTGAGCCATTTTGTTAACCATAATTCCTGCAGATGGTGATGGCCGTTTTCGCATATATCTATCACCAGTCATTCGTTAGGACACAAAGCTTCTCAGTTGAAACTATCGTTGACCAGGTAGATGCCACAGCCACTTTATTTGTTTGGTTCCCGAACTGAAGTTCTGCCTCTTTTTGAAACATGAAAACTCAAAGAAATCACGCTAACAACAATTTCATCATAGATATTGATGAACCTTACATTTGAGGAGCAACTAGAGATCTATCGGAGAGTCGGGGAGATCTTGCAGGAGAGGCGGTTCGGCCAATCATAGTTCTCCATAAAATTCTTCATTTGAGGTTTGTTTGTCTGGTCTTTGTTCTACTCCCTAAATGTCGTTGTTGTTTGTGTGTGACCCGTCCAACTTTTAGGCGTTCTGATTGTTCGGAAGCATTTTTCAGTTCTTAGTGAGCAAGGAGGCTATGCCAGTGAATTTCTTGTACAGCTTGCTATATTATAGTTTCGAAATTTCGACTTTGGTGCCCGAAGTGTTCAAAAAATTCCACTTTAATAAGTTGAAGTGAGAGCAATACACGTTGTTTGAACAATGTCACTTTTAGCAAGTTCTTAGACGCCAAGGGACCCAAGTGGAGTTTCTTTATATTTTCGTTGTTCTTGCAGAACTCAATCTCTGACTTTCGTCAATCCAATGACCATGCTGTATTTGAAGATAAACCGGATATGGGATGATGGCGATATTTTAAGGTCTATGTTGTTCTGGTGATGTCGCCTGAAAGCTCGTTTTCACTGAGACGGTGTTGGATGCCTTGATGCCTGTTTTGTATTCGACTCTGTTTAATCCGCAGTATCCTGGAGAGATATGTGACTTTGCTGGTAATTTGCCTTGTACATTGGGAATGGTCATGGAGGGGTTTTTTTCCATCTTATTTATTTTTTATTTATTTATATTCTTTTTTACTTTGCCTTAGTTTGAGTGTATTATTTATTTATTTTGGCATTTTTTGTTTTGTTTCAACTCTTTTCCTGCCCTTATAAATTAGGGTACCACAGGTTTTAGGGTTGTTTGTGACATTAATGTTTTATCGATTATTTACATGATCAATTCTCCCTATTTTTAGGGTAACAACGTTTTTAGGCAGAAGTGTGTGGGATACGTAAAACCAGCGATGCCATAGCATGCACATTGGCGTACAATGGATGGATGAGCTCTATTTTTCATAAATGTAGGTTTTTTTCCAAATAATTCAAGCACCAAATGTGTTTAATTATATTTGTGTTGGTTAATGAGCAGATGTGAAATGAAGATAATGAAACAACACCGAATCGCTATGCTTTCCTTATAGAACAATTCGTCCCGTATATCAATGTCTGGGATGTTCCGAATTTTCTACAGAGATAAGACGGTGTTCCTCGGTTTTTGGCAAGAAAACAGAGATATAATTTCGAAGTTTTGATATGCAATTTGCTTTTCTGTTCAAGATGTTTGATTATCTGTAGTTTTTCCTAGGGAAATTACTGATCCATTTTCATCCCATATATATAGGAGAATGAAGGGGAAATGGAAGGGTTTTGAGTCAGATTTCTGAAGAGTTACAACTCTTCGAAATCAACCGCCAATATCTGATTTATACGGATAATTTATTTGGCACTAAAGTTTAGACCCCTGCATAGTCGTTCGTAAGGCAACTATACCGCGAACTTATAATATAATAGACTAGTGTATTCAAATTACGGAAAATGAACCGGTAATTACACTTAAATTACCACCAAGTTTCTGTGATGGAGCTCGTATTGGTCGATCAAATATTGGTTTTATTATGGTTTGGTTGTGTCCCTTGATATGGTATATGAATATATGATTATAAAGGATATTGTAGGAAGTAAGAGATATTGGATAGGGTTGTTAATGGTGATAACATCGCCATCGGCCATCGCCATCGCCATCGCCATCGCCTTATGGTGGCTACTGCTGTGCTAGTGTGCTATAGGGCTATAGGGTGTTGGTGGTTTTTACCTTTATTCAGGACGACCGGGAAACCCAATTTATTCAACTTGCCTAAACTTGGTTTTCAGTTTTGATAGTGACTCCACATTATGTAATTTCATCGGACCTTGTCTACCAACAAATAAATAAACATATCAATTATTTCAGTTAAGGACTCTACAAATGCTCACATATGAATTATGATGGTATCGTTGTAAGACCGATTTTTCTAGCGTGTGTCGTCTTATATACTATGTGTTAGGTAATGTTTATCCCAATTCATAATTTCAATGGATTAATAATAAAAGGTGAAATCCTACTTTTAAATAAGTTGGTCTTATACTCTTATCAATTATTATCATATATTTCCTCCATTTTAATCAATTCTATACATTTCACTTACTGGGCACTATTCATAAATTAACTGAATCTCCGACATAACTTCTAACATATAATATAAAAATAGTCATATGAGATCTTGTTTAAATTGTTTTATCGAATACATTGTGAATATCAAAGTTTTATAAGTTTTATCGATATGTATTATGTATCTATAAAGTAATGTATATAATTGATTTACATATCTATAAAGTAATGTATACAATTGATTGTAATGGAGGAAGTATATATTAGGCGCTGTTTGGTAAACAGCATATTGCAGAAAAATTAGCATATTTGAGGCAATTAGCATGTTTGACCAACCAATATGCTATTTAGGGTGTTCGGTTAATGGCATATTGAAATAGTATATTGGGGTCCAATATGCTATTTTACAATATGCTGCTCCTACCAGCATATTGGATTAGCATATTAGAAAGAAAAAAAATTGACTTATTTACCCTCTTAATAAAATACTAACATTCCTTTTATATATTTAATAAATAATTTTTTCATGTCCTTATATGTCATTTTACAAAGATTCTAGACAATATGCTAATTTAAACTACTAATTACCAAACACCTCTAAAATAATTCTGCTAAATAAATCTACTAGTCAAATCCGCTAAATCATTCTGCTAGTCAAATCTGCTTTTTAAATCTGCTTCTGCCAATATTAATCCGTTGTTTACAAAACAGGGCCTAATTAACAAACTTGTCACCATGGGGATGAAATTTTATTTATTTTCCAAAGTAAATTTCTCAAATGGTTTGTAAACTTCAATTTGATAACATTATGATTATAACAAGAGTGTTGAAATTACGTGATTGCCTTTTACTTATCTTTTTGAATTTTGATTATAACAACACTCTTCGACAAATTGATTCACGAGGTTAATATTTTTGTCTGACCAACTTTATTGATTTAGTAGACAAAGGCAACTTTTCCTCTCACACTAATTAAAGGACTAGATAATTAATAGATATTTTCAACTCAATTTAAAGTTTAACTAGTAAATAGATTATATATTCGATGTGCCACCAATTGTATAGTCTTGGAGCAATATAATGAAGTTGTTGTATTGTATTTTAAAAATTATGAGTTTTACTATAAAATATTTGATGTTATCCAATTAAAAATTAAGTTAAAAAAGTTACAATAAAACTCAAAAACATTGTATATTGTTTTTTTTTTGCAGGAGTAAACTTATACCAAATTACACAGCGGCCTTCGCAAGGTTATGAGCAACCTTGTTTAGGTTCCTTGGTATAAAGCTAATACTTAAGCAATGAAAATTTAAAAGCATAGTCCTAATATCTAATAAAATACCTACTATACTAATATCTTCCTTAGCAGCACCTGCAAGCTGTTGAACAAGACCGAGGCAATCAGACGCGATTTCCAAATGTAAAATACCAAAAAGGCAAGCCCAATTAATAGCATGAAGGAGACCCAAAGCTTCAGCAAGAAGGAGGGGGGGGGGGGGGGGGGAAGAAGCATTAAAACGCTTCGAGAACGATCCCAAACAAGAACCATCGGGATTATAGACAATCCAGCCCGTCGAGGCCTTAAGAGAAGTAAGCCAACTCGCATCCACCTTAACACGGTGAGCCAAACAATTCCCAACACCTTTAACAAGAACAACAGGAAAGAACTCCCTAATATTCTTGCAGAGGGAGTCACATTCGTTACTAGGACAGTCCCTCGTGTCTAAAGCAGACAAAGCCAGATCAGTAACCGACTTCTGAAAATGAAGAAAGTACATAGGCGAAGGGGAATTCCCACCAAAGATCACCGAATTCCGGATACACCAAATACTCCAGAAAATAGACATGAACTGAATAGCAACAAACCTGAAGTCCTCCCTTTTTCTAAACATAAAAAACCAATTCATAATCCAATCCTTTAAGGCAATTGATGCATCAGTAGCACACCTAATCCCAAAAAGAGAAGAGGCCCAAATTTGTTTTGTCCATTCACAGTCCCGGAAAAGATGATCCACAGTCTCCAGAATATTACCATTTGAGCAAAGAGGACAAGATGTCGAGGTTGCTATACTCCTTCTAGCAAATTCAGCTCCCACAGAAAGTGAATCCGTAATAATGCGCCAAATCAAAACCTTCCATTTATTAGGTCCAGGAAGCGTCCAAAGTTGAGATTTACAAAACTGTTTAACCCTTGTACTAGCACGCAAACGATCCGTTCTAGTGCAAGAATTCTCCATAAAATTTGCAAGACACACCCCATAAGCAGATTTGACAGAGTAGTTTCCATCCTTGCAGGCTTTCCAAAAAATGGAATCCATTTTATGATTTGAACTAATAGGCAAAGCACAGATTTTCCTAGCCCACTCCTCAGGAAAAATTTCATAGATAAGGTCCTCCTTCCAAGTTTTATTGGGAGTAATAAGGTTAGCGATAGTCCAGGAATGCATATGCACAGGAGGAGGAAAGCCAAAATTAGTAAGAAAGGGAGGTGTCAAACCATTCACCCAGATAGAATTCCAGATCACCTTAGCACCATTGCGAACCCCCTTACAACCCCAAGAGACAGCCAGATCATTCTTAACCTGGTCCTGACTGTCAGGAGATGGACTGTTGAAGATTTTCCTGAATAACACTTTACTAATAAGCGAATCTCTACTAGAGAGAACCTTCCAAGCGACTTTCCCCAAAAGAGCCCGGTTCATGCAATCAATATTCCTAATTCCCAGGCCGCCTTCAGATTTTGGAAGACTAAGAAAGTTCCTACTAGCCCAATGAATAGTAGCACTTGATCTCGATCCGGCCCACCAGAAATGTGCCAAAATAGCATTAAGCTTATTTGCCACACTTACCGGTATTTTGAATACCGCTAGAATATGATTAGAAAGAGTGGACAAGACAGACGAGATCAAGGTCAACTTACCCGCTGAAGATAAGAAAATTACATTCCAAGAAGAAAGGCGCCTTTTTACTTTATCCAGAATATCGTCAAAGAAGGGACGTTTAGAAGAACCACAATCAGTCTCAATACCTAGATACTTACCAATACCCTTGTTGGACTTAATGCCAAACACTCTAAGCCCAGCTTGAGCAGAAGCCAAAGACGTATTAGGACTAAACAGCATACCTGATTTGCTCTCATTCATTAACTGACCCGAGGCTTCACAATAAGTATCAACAATGTTTCTCAAAACCCGGAACGCATTCTTCTTATCATGTAGGAAGAAAATTGAGTCATCAACAAAAAATAAATGAGAGATAGGCGGACTATCTCTACCCACCTTAATACCCTGAAGAGCCCCAGACTTCATAGCCGAAGTGATATTATAAGAAAGGATTTCCATGCACAAAACAAACAAATAAGGTGATAAAGAATCTCCTTGACGAAGGCCACATCTTGGACTAAATTGACGAAGAGGTGATCCATTGAACAAGACTTCATAGGAGACCGTCGAAACACAACTCATAATAAGCTTTATGAAATGTCCCGGGAACCCATAACATTTCAAAGAGTCAATTAGAAAATCCCACCTTACTCGGTCATAAGCTTTACTCATATCAATCTTCAAAGCAAAACGACCAGATTTGCCGACCCTATGATTATTAATATTATAAATTACCTCATTAGCAATCAGGATATTATCCGAAATATGTCGGCCTCTAACAAAGGCATTTTGAAAGTCACTAACGAGATACTCCATGACCCTTGATAATCTATTAGTGATGCAGCGAGTAACCACCTTCATGATAACGTTGCAAAGACTAATGGGACGAAAATCTTCCACCTTTTCTGGATGAGAACACTTAGGAATAAGGACAATAAAGGTCCTATTCATTTTGGCAGGAACACATCTAGAATTAAGGACCTCCAAAGATGCTGCAATAACTGTATGCTTCACAAAAAACCAACACTTATGAAAGAAGACTGCAGGGAAGCCATCCGGTCCCGGAGATTTTAGGGCCCCAAGTTGGAAAACCACTCTACAAACATCCTTAGCCGTGAAAGATTTACTAAGGAAATCAAAATCATCCTCTTTGACCTTAACCGAAACATGATCAAACAAGTCAATACCAGAGTCCGCCATATTCCCACTCGAAGAAGAAGATCTCGGAATTGGATTAAACAGCCTGAAAAAATGTTCATGAAACAAATCAGCCACCAGCCCAGGATCATACACCCACTCGCCATGAGGATTCTTGATACCATGGATAAAGTTGACTCCTTTTCTTCCTTTGACCCAATTAAAGAAATATGTCGAACATGTATCCCCGTCAACAACCCAGTTTAATTTGGCGGAAAAAAATCAAAATTTTATTTATAAATTTTAATAAGCTCTAAAAAATATACAGATGCTCTAAAACAAATAAAATTTTATAATAAAGTTTGAAAAACTACACATATACTCAAAAACAAATAAAATATAAGATAATACATCTAATATATGTTTTTTTTTCCATTTTCAACCTATGTGATAATTTGGATTTCATGTGATATTTTTAGGAGTTGATCAAACTAATATTTGCTTGCATTCCTACTAAGTTCTTGTTATTTTGGATTTCAGCTCATGTTAGTTACTTCAGTTCGGTTCGTATAAAAAATATTAATTCATCCGAATAATCTTAATTATGAACGATCTTCTCATATTAATTCATACTACATTTTAACTTAGAATAATCTTAACTATTGGCCTCGTCTTCTCAAAATAGAAAACGATAGATTTTAACGTGTTATTTTGTAACGAAAAATATATATAATAACAACTACTCAATTTACTCTCTTCAAAATGATCACTCCCTCATATATTTTTGCCCGTCATTTAATATAAATGAGATTTTTTATCGACCTTAGACTATTTTGAGCAGAAGATTTGATAGTTGGGGGTTTCTTCTGAGTTAAAATATAGTATGGATTAATATGAGAAAAGATCGTTCATAGTTGGGATTATTGTTATGAATTAATCCTATAAAAAAAACCTAAAGTGTTATATATCATCATTCATCTTAACTAATAATCATCGATATATATAATTAAAGAAGGCTTTTTTCGAACGACGTGGTAGTCTCCAACTTTTGCAAAACACTTTATTTATAAATTATACTTTATTTATATTTATTTTCCTATTAGAATTAGAAAATAAGAAAATAATAAATTATTTGCACTTTTTCTAAATTATAATTTATTTATAATTATTTTCCTATTAGAATTAGAAAATAAGAAAATAATAAATTATTTACACCTTTTCTATTAGAATTAGAAAATTAGAAAATAGTTGATTAAATAATAATTTATTTATAATTTTCCGACTAGAATTAGAAAATAAAAAAAATCATAAATTAATTATAATTTTTCTATTAAAATTAGAAAATGGTTGCTTATTTATAAATTTCCTATTAAATTTTGAATAATATTAATATTTAAGATTTGTATAGTTACTATATAAGGTTATTAACTTTATTCAATATTTCTATTAAATATGAAAATGGGAAATGAGTTACGAAATAATTGCTTATTTACATATTTCCTATTACACTTGGAACATTATTTTATAATATTTATATACTTACTATTTAAGGTTATTAACTTTCTTCAACCCTTAATTCAGCTTGTCTTCGTCTTAACATTAAAATGGGTTTAAAATAGTCCCACTTGGAGATATAAGACAAATTTAATCTGTTACTTTTTCTTATGTATTGTGTTTTTATCTTTTTCATATTACTTGACCATTTTTAAATTTAAAATGTGTATATACCCCATCTTAATTAAAAATTTGTGGAACTAATAAATAAAAGTACTTAAGTATTTAACATTATACACTTTCGTACTTAACAATGCGAAAAAATGAGAGAATTTCTTTAATTAAGTAAAAATGGAAATAAGACAAATGTCAAATATATTATACTTTAGGAGTAAATATAAAGATTAAAGACCACAACAATGATGATTTAGATATATCAAGTGGAATAATTGTCGGGATTACATTTATTTTAAATAAGTATTATTGAAAGGTGTTTCATAAACAATAAAATATTTTTTCATGCATGTTTTCACTTTATTCTTTATAGATGAGACATTGTTTGTAGAGTGACATATTTTTTTCGAGGGTGGGGTAGATAGGTTTTGAGGGAGGAGGGTAAGTTTCTTAAGGGGTAAGGTTAAGCTCCGACGTTTAAGAGTGTAATTTGAGTAGTACAATAAAATCTCGATAGGTTGGGGTAGTTCAGGAATACAGTTGATGATTTTGATGATCAAGTTGGTTAGTTGGGTTGTCAAGTTTCGATTTAATGAGTATAAATATATAATTACAAAATATAAATAATAAAGAACACAACGACGTACGTGAGTCAAGTGGAATTTGCTGAGATGCAATTTAATTGTGTATTAGAAGGTATTTCATAAACAACAAAGTAATGACAAATAAATGTGTTTTCGAAAGGGATAGAGTAAGCAGTAAAAAGATCGAAATTATTTTTAATCATAGTAGGTGAGAGGGTACGAAGAATACATGAATAGTATAAAAAAATGGTACGTGTATAGTAAGGTTATGATTAGAACAACTGAGAAAGTAAGTAGATAAGTTTTATTTCAAAGTTCTATTTTGTGAAAATGTCACATGTATAAATGCTGTAAAAATAGGTTAAAAATATCTGATGTAACATGTATATATACTCAATTTTGATTGTTATAGGATGGGGGTTGATTTTAAAATACATGTGTCTATTTTTTTTTTAGGGTTGGAGGTGGAGATGTCTTGAGGGAGGAGATAAGTGTCTTAGGGGTAGAGCTACTCTCCGACGTTGAATAATGTGATTAGAGTAGTACAAGTAAATGTCGGTAAACTGGGTTTCCAGAGATACATTTTACAATTGATTTTGATGATTAAGTTGGTTAGGTGGGTGAGAAGGGTACTCGAGGGGTAAGATTATTTACCAACGTTTACGAGTGTGATTTAAGAGAGAGAAAAATATATTCATATATGGGGCTGAGTTTGTCAAGGATAAGGATATGATTATGGTTGATTCTGATGGGTTTGGTTGGTTAGTCAGGTCGAAAAGGTTGAATATGAAAAATGATGGGTAACGTGAGATATTGATTGGAGAAGGTAAATAGATAAATTTTATTTGAAAAATGTATTATATAAAAATAAGAACCGATAAATAATATAAATATTGGCTAAAAACCTTTAAAATATCATGTGTATAAACTCAATTTTGTTTCTTTGTTAAAAATAAAACTAAACAATCAAATGTTATACTCATCTAATCGAATGCTCTCTTGGGTCAGAGCATAAATTTTAATGTTGGGTGACTTTATAATATTTTTTGTACTATTAAAATTAGAAAATAAGAAAATAATAAAGCATTTACGATTTTTCTATTATGCTAGAATATAGTTTATTATAAAAAACAAGTTATTTACTACCTTCCTGTTATAATTGTTGGAGCTTGTGTCCTCCACATGTAGTGTGATAACGTCATTGCACATACCCTTGTACGGACAAGTGGGAGATTGTTGGGGCTGGTGTCCTTGACAATTAAGTACAATGACTTATTAAATCTCTTTAAGGATCACAAGGGCATACTTCAGTATTATTATCAGTTGATCCACGTTTATCAATAACGGTTGGCTTGCTAGATAAGTTTGACGTTATTGTCATACGGATGGCGGTGATCAACTGGTCCCTATACGTCACACCTATAGGACACGTTTGAGAGATGTGAAGGTATGAAAATACAGTCACATTTATGCCGGATATGACTAAACAGTTAGTCAGAGGTATTGACTATTAAATAGTCAATAAGATGTTGAGATAATTATTTAATACGGATTAAATAATTTTAGCTAAAACGGATTACATGATTAATTCGTAAATTAAATATAAACGGTTATATTTAATTAAATAGTGTATTCGCGTATTAATATAAACAGTTATATTAATTTGGGTAATTATACAATATCGTAATTTTATCAGACCGTTATTAATACATCGACTGCATTAATATCTGATAACACGTATGCGATTTATAATAAAAATCCCACAAATAATATTTAGCAAATTGGGTCGAATCACGCAAAGGAATAAGGTAAGAGTGGAGAAAGCCCACCCTTACCCAAGACCAATTCGGCCGCCCCCCTTATAGCTACATAAGGAGAGTCTTTCTCCTTATGTCAGTAACGGTTGAATCACAATTCTCACAATTAGGGTTTTGAGAGCATTCTTCTCCCAAAACTCAGATCTCACATCTAAAAACCTCAATAGCTCTCCCCATATTGCAAGGCAATTGGAGAGTAATTTCTAGCACACGCGGCATCATCTCAAACAAAGTCTTAGGTGCAAGTTATAGGAGGGAATTTACTTTAATTCCTGTTCTTAGGCCTATTCAAGCAAGGACCCAAGGTTGTATTCTTTTTCATGTTTTTATTCATCTTATGACAATAATCACAACTGTAATTTTCATTATAATCCTGCAAGTTTAGGGCGAATACATGCTTTATTCCCCACAAGTGGTATCAGAGCCAGGCCATGAAATTTTACTTTTGTGTTTTTCATAAAGTTTTAAAAACTGGAAAAAACGTGTTTTGCCGCTAAGTCGGTCGATCGACCCCCTGTTGCGGTCGGTCGACCGCCTCCTGCGTATGTTTCTGTTTCGACAGCCTTTCTTTTTGAGTAATCGATCTTGTTTTCGATTCCTGTTTACATATTGTTAATTAATCGATATTCTTGACAATATGTGAACCCTTGCTGATGTTAATTTTGATTTACTCGTATTAATCAAAGTTTAAAAGGTAAAAACTTGTTTTGATTTCAAAAGTTGTAGCGTTTTGCGTTTTCTGAAACTGGTTTTTACTATCCGGTGGTCGGTCGACCTGATTGATAGGTCGGTCGACCGCCTATGCTGTTGCAGAAATTTCCTGTCTCTCGACTGGAGGTCGGTCGACCCCGTGTTGAGGTCGGTCGACCTCCGCCCTTGTAACAGACTCGTTTTTTTTTTTTTTTTTTCGAAAATAACCTGTTTTATTTTCCCACGGCCTTTAGTAATATACTATATACGGAAATAGTATATTATTAATTTTGTGAAACAGTTCACCCTCGTTTGATACATAATATTTTAAAACGGTTTAAGATTATTGGATTATAAATTTATTAAAATTGGGTGATTAAAACGGTATAATCACATAATTTTAATCCCGTAAGGTGGTTTGGTATGTTAATCATAATAACAGTATTATGTCATGTATGAATTTTATTTAGTTGATGCATTTTATTTATCGTCTTGTTGAATGCCTTGAATGCTTTCAATAACGTATTTAATTTTTGCAAACGGTTGTAACTTAGTGTGGCCTTAGAAGATTGTGTCACCGTAATGATGGGACACAGTCTTGCTTGTAATTTTGAGATCTAGTATCTCCGTTTTGGGTTTTTACCATGCAATTACTTTTGTATTTAAATTAGAATGTAAATAGGGTTATATTTGTAATTTAAATTAGTAATTTTGTGAAGACCAAAGACGGAGACCGGATGCTCACTCCCGCTGCAAGGACCAAGATGGAACATGAAGACAAGCTTCTAGGGTCCAACGGTGGATTCGAAGTTGTTTTATGTTTATTAGGGTAGGATAGGCCACACTAGGACTTTTTATTTACGTTTATTGCATTTATTTTACGCTTTCATAGATAATAACTTGCATCATATTCCGCCTAAAACCAAACCACCTATAACATGCCTGAAAACTGACTCATGTAGAGGTTACGCGTTAGTTTTCTTTGACAATACAGATGTCACATGTCAATTGCAAAGCCATCACTTTATTTCATTCATTCACACATATGCTAGATATTAGTTCACTTAAAATGAATAAACATAAGTTGATGGGGTCTTCCTCGTATAACCAAAAAATTGAGAATAGTCTTTATAAATCAGACTCCCATGAATCCCTTCTTCGTCGGTAGGCATAATATGACCCCTTCTACGTCGGGTAAGTGGGAACAGATGATTTATTTTATCTCAACATCATGGTCACTCGATAATATCTAGCGACTGAGATGGACTAATAGATAGGATTTACGGAAATCTATCGACCAAGAGTTCCAACGGTGGAATTAGCCAAACTGTGGGCTTATCAATATACGGAAATTGAGTCTTGGGATCGTTTATATAATTCTTGAGGGAGATCAATTATATAAATGCATGAGTCTACGAGTTTAAATTTCTATTTAATATAGACTTAAATCACAACAATGAGTTGCTTGTATGGTTCTGTTTTATCTTCTTTTCAGTGTAGAACACGTTCAAATTAAACTGCTGTATAACTAAATGGCTAGTGAAGACCCAATGCCAAGTGCCAAGCTAGCACGTGAATCCTGGCTAAAAGCCTTCATGGACTCCATGAATCAGTCTACTAGACTGAGGAATGATGGGTCAAACTTCTCTGACTGGGAGGCAGCACTATGGAATGCTGTCATTGCTGACGGAAAGCTCAAGTACTTAACTGAGCCCATTCCGGCATACCCAGGAACTGGAGCTAGAGCTAACGAAGTTCGCGCTCATAGCGACTTCGTCATGGAAGCAGGTGCGATAAAGAACGTACTCATCTATGCAATGGAATCCAATTTGCAAAGACGCTTCATAGCCCATGGTGCAAACAAGATTTTCACCACGCTCACTAACGAATTCTCAAAAGCTCCGAGGATCGTTTCTTATGAACATACCTGTCGCTTCTTTGAGGCGAAACTCCAGAAGGGCCAAGTAGTTAGCCCACATATTCTTCACATGATTGAGAATATCGAGAAACTGGAGGCCCTAAACTGCAAGATCAGTGAGAACATAATCGTTGATCGAATGCTTCATTCGCTTCATGATGGGTTCGCTCTATTTAGGGCCAACTATTACATGAACGACATGAAGAAGTCTCCTCATGAGCTCCACTCCCTTCTCGTACAGACCGAGAAGGATCTGAAATTAAGTGGGAGCGTGAAGCCAGATGTTCTCATGATCTCCAGTAAGGGTAAGGGTAAGGGTAAAGCTAAAGCTCAGGGCGACCTAACAGTAGGCAAGCCCAAGTTTAAGAAGTCAGGATTTACTAAGAGTGGGCCAGGTGAGTCAAGCAACTCACAGGGCAAAACAAAGAGCAAGGATACTAGCATGGAATGTCACCATTGCCACAAGACTGGGCATTGGAGGCGCTCATGCCCCGTGTATCGTGAGGACATTAAGGCAGGCCGCGTTACTCCTGTTGGTATGTCTTCTTCTTCTTTTATTCACATGATTGAGATTAACCATGCAAGTTACGTAACTTGGGTACTAGATACTGGTTGTGGTTCTCATCTATGTAATCATGTGTAGGGCCTCCGAAACCAAGAACCCCTAATCAAGGGTGAGGTTGACCTGCGTGTCGGGAATGGAGCACGTGTTCCTGCAATCTCGAGGGGAACATACGTGATCCAGCTTCCAAGTGGATTCGAGTTATATTTATATAACTGTTATTATGTTCCTTGTTTGTCCAAAAACATTATTTCAGTTTCTGCGCTTGACAAACTTGGTTTTTCATTTGTAATAGAAAATAACAGTTGTATTTTCTCATTACACAATATGATTTATGGCAAGGCAGTTTCCATGAATGGAATTTATGTTTTAGATCAAACCACTGAAATATTACATGTGAATAATAAGAGATTTAAGGTAGGTGACAAAGATCAAACTTACCAATGGCATTGTCGTATGGGACACATAAATGAGAAACGCGTAAAACAGCTCATACAGAATGGAGCTATCTCGGCATTTGATTTCGAATCATATGGCACGTGTGAATCATGTCTCATCGGTAAGATGACTCGTATTTCTTTCAAAGGTGTTGGAATGCGCGCTGCCGACCTATTAGGACTCATACATACGTACGTATGTGGCCCTATGTCGATTAACGCACAAGAAGGCTATAGGTATTTCATCACTTTCACGGATGATTTGAGTAGATATGGCTATGTCTACTTAATGAAACATAAAAGTGAATCCTTTGACAAGTTCAAAGAATACCAGAATCGGGTACAAAACCAGCTGGGAAGAAAGATTAAAGCATTACGTTCTGATCGTGGTGGTGAGTATCTTTCACACGAGTTTGATCAACACCTTAAAGACTGTGGCATCGTGCTACAGTTGACTCCACCTGGAACACCACAATTAAATGGTGTGTCCGAACGGAGAAATCGAACTCTACTCGATATGGTTCGATCCATGATGAGTCACAGCGTTGTGCCTGATTCATTGTGGGGCTATGCTCTTTTGTCAGCCGCTCTAATACTTAACCGAAGTCCGTCTAAAGCTGTTGACAAGTCTCCATACGAATTATGGAAGGGAACGGTCCCTAACTTGTCCTTTATTCGGGTTTGGGGCTGCGAGGCTTATGTCAAGTGGAGACACGAGGATAAGCTCGGCCCGCGATCGGTCAAGACATACTTTATAGGCTATCCGAAGGGAACTTTTGGTCATTACTTCTACTCGCCAACCGAACAACGTGTTTTTGTTGCGGCTAGTGCGACGTTCTTAGAGAAAGAATTTCTCGAGAACAAGTCGAGTAATAGAACCTTCGATTTATCGGAGGTTCAAGAACCAACTACCGAGCAACCATTGGAGGAAACAGTTCCTTCAACCGAGGCTGCGGTAGATATTCCTGAGGAACCTAGGAGGTCGGGAAGAGTCTCCATTCCTCAGGACAGATACATTGGTATGGTCGAGGAACATGATATGGATGACGTCTTACTCCTAGAGAGTAATGAACCCTCAACCTATAAAGTTGCCATGACCAGTTCTGACTCAAAGCCATGGCTAGAAGCCATGCAATCCGAGATGGACTCCATGTATGAGAACAACGTGTGGGATCTTGTGGACCTACCTGCAAAGGTGCGCCCCCTTCAATACAAATGGCTTTACAAAATAAAGCATGTCGTGGAAGGTAAACAAGATATCCATAAGGCGAGACTAGTTGCTAAAGGTTTCACCCAAGTGCCAGGCTTGCACTACGATGAGATCTTTTGCACCCGTAGTCATGCTACGTTCCATTCGGATTATCTTAGCGATCGCCGCATTTCATGATTATGAAATATGGCAAATGGACGTTAAAACCGCCTTCTTAAACGGTTATTTGGAGGAAGAGTTGTACATGGTACAACCCGAGGGTTTTATTGATCCAGTACATCCTAAGAAGGTTTGCAAGCTTAAGCGTTCCATCTATGGACTTAAGCAAGCATCGCGGAGTTGGAATCATCGCTTCGACCAAGTGATAAAAGAGAATGGATTCGTTCGATCAGTCGAGGAACCATGTCTCTATATCAAGTCGAGTGGGAGCAAGATTGTCTTCCTAGTACTGTATGTCGATGACATACTCTTGATTGGGAATGACATACCTCTCTTATCTTCGGTTAAATCATGGTTGAAAAACCATTTCCAGATGAAAGATCTGGGAGAGGCACAAAGAATTTTGGGCATCCGTATCTACAGGGATAGATCACGACGGATGTTGTCTCTCAGTCAGGAGTCTTACATAGATAAGATTCTAGAGAGATTCAGCATGACGAACTCCAAGAAAGGGTTCCTTCCTATGACTACTGGGCTTCACTTGAGCAAGTCTCAAGAAGCTAAGACATTGGAAGAGAAAGAGCGCATGAGTCGGATTCCTTATGCTTCGGCAATAGGATCAATCATGTATGCCATGATATGCACACGTCCAGACGTTGCATATGCATTGAGTATGACCAGTCGATTCCAAGCTCATCCAGGTGAACTACACTGGATGGCCGTGAAAAACATTCTTAAGTACCTACGGAGGACTAAAGATTGGGGATTGACTTATGGAGGCGACTCAACGCTCTGCGCCACGGGTTACGCAGATGCTAGCTTCCAAACGGATCGAGACCACTCGAAATCTCATTCTGGATTCGTTTTTACTCTTAATGGCGCTTCTGTCAGCTGGAAAAGTTCTAAACAGAGTGTTACAGCAGATTCTACGACTGAGTCCGAGTACTATGCCGCCTCAGAAGCAGCTAAGGAAGCAATATGGATGCGTCAATTCTTACAAGGACTATCAGTAGTGCCTAGTTCGAATGACCCAATCACCGTTTATTGTGATAATAAAGGTGCCATCTTCCAAGCTAAGGAGCATAAGTCTAGCAACAAGGCTAGGCATGTACAACGGAAAGCTCATCTAATCAGATATTACGTGGAGCAAAAGGAGATTTTCATTGATAAGATCGCTACGGATGACAACATAGCTGATCCTCTCACTAAAGCATTACCACGTGATAAGCATGAAGGGCACATTCATTCCATGGGAATTAGATGTGTTCCTAAGTTGTAGTACTCTTTTATGAATTCATGTAACAATTCATTTTCTCGTGTACTCTATTCAATCTCATTGTTATGATATATAATGTTTTGTTTTTCATGTGGAATTGTACGCCAATTTTGAACACCACAAAGTGAACTGAATAACATTACATCGTTTTAGTCCTTGATTACCCACTTGAGCTGATAACTCAGGTAATCATTTTGTGACGTTGGTTGATGGTGGGTTCAACGAGCCATAAGTCACGCGGATGACTGACCAATCACAAAGGCGAGTTATACGGATATCTCGTAGGACACCCCGTGACAACGTTATGGAGTCCTAAATGTTTTATAACATTGGGTGCCAGGTCGTGGATAGGACCTCCATAGTGTTCCTTAGAGTCGAGTCTTTTGACTTTCAACTGTCTCTTGAGATTAAGGCAGATTTTGGGTAACTTTGGTTTCTTTCCCACGGTCATCGTAACAGGGGCCAAGAGGATTTTTTCTGGGTTATTTCATGCTGCGGGATATCGGCAGGATTCGAGTTGAGGGAAATATCCAAACCCTTATCAGGATTTTATCATTTCTCAGGGCCACTCGAGGAGTAGTAACTGAAATGCATGGCCATGCTCGAATACAGATTCGTTTTATCAGTTAAGTTACTCTCTAGTCGAGGAAACCACTCTTGATACAGATCGCTTGTGAGATACGACCTTTGCGAATGCGGATTTGCAAATTGTCTTACATTGAGTGGGAGAAATTTTAAAAGGATATGAGAATCGGTTATCGCACCTACACTTGTACGGACAAGTGGGAGTTTGTTGGAGCTTGTGTCCTCCACATGTAGTGTGATAACGTCATTGCACATACCCTTGTACGGACAAGTGGGAGATTGTTGGGGCTGGTGTCCTTGACAATTAAGTACAATGACTTATTAAATCTCTTTAAGGATCACAAGGGCATACTTCAGCATTATTATCAGTTGATCCACGTTTATCAATAACGGTTGGCTTGCTAGATAAGTTTGACGTTATTGTCATACGGATGGCGGTGATCAACTGGTCCCTATACGTCACACCTATAGGACACGTTTGAGAGATGTGAAGGTATGAAAATACAGTCACATTTATGCCGGATATGACTAAACAGTTAGTCAGAGGTATTGACTATTAAATAGTCAATAAGATGTTGAGATAATTATTTAATACGGATTAAATAATTTTAGCTAAAACGGATTACATGATTAATTCGTAAATTAAATATAAACGGTTATATTTAATTAAATAGTGTATTCGCGTATTAATATAAACAGTTATATTAATTTGGGTAATTATACAATATCGTAATTTTATCAGACCGTTATTAATACATCGACTGCATTAATATCTGATAACACGTATGCGATTTATAATAAAAATCCCGCAAATAATATTTAGCAAATTGGGTCGAATCACGCAAAGGAATAAGGTAAGAGTGGAGAAAGCCCACCCTTACCCAAGACCAATTCGGCCGCCCCCCTTATAGCTACATAAGGAGAGTCTTTCTCCTTATGTCAGTAACGGTTGAATCACAATTCTCACAATTAGGGTTTTGAGAGCATTCTTCTCCCAAAACTCAGATCTCACATCTAAAACCTCAATAGCTCTCCCCATATTGCAAGGCAATTGGAGAGTACTTTCTAGCACACGCGACATCATCTCAAACAAAGTCTTGGGTGCAAGTTATAGGAGGGAATTTACTTTAATTCCTGTTCTTAGGCCTATTCAAGCAAGGACCCAAGGTTGTATTCTTTTTCATGTTTTTATTCATCTTATGACAATAATCACAACTGTAATTTTCATTATAATCCTGCAAGTTTAGGGCGAATACATGCTTTATTCCCCACAATAATTAGAAAACAATAAATTATTTACAATTTTTCTATTAGAATTAGGAAATAATTAGCTATTTATAATTTTTGACCCGTTAATAAATTTAGAAAATTATATTCTTTAATATTTGCATGCTTTTTATTTAATTTTAAGTTATTTACTACCTTCCTGTTATAATTAGAAAAAATTAAATTATTTACAATTTTTCTATTAGAATTAGAAAATAATTAACTATTTATAAAAATTTTACCCCTTAATAAATTTAGAAAATTATATTCTTTAATATTTGCATGCTTTTTATTTAATTTTCTTTAACTTTTTCCAACTTTTCTAATAAACATGAAGATGAGTTATGGGAAGAAAAGAACTTACTCGGTTAGTTTCCTTAAAATGAAACTCCGTGATAACATTATAACGGGTCAAAAGACGTCACAAATTTGTTACTTTTCTTTATGCATCATATTTTGATCTTATCCATATTGCTTGACATTTCTTAAACTTAAAATGGATATCTCCTCTTAATTAAGAATTTGTGGAGCTAATATGGGAAAATATTTGGGTTAGTTAATTTAAGTTAGTTAGTTGGGTCAGAAGATATGATTAATGCCTAAATGGTGTGAAAAAAGGGTAGTAAAGCAATGATTAGAAAAATTGAGAAAATAATTGTAAGAATTTTATTCAAGATTGTTAATTTGGAAAAGACCGAGACATAAGTGCATAACATAGACATATATGCAATGAAAATAGGTTAAAAATCTCTAAAACATTGTGTTTGTAAACTCAATTTTATTTTTCTTTGTGAAGCACAAAAATACCTAATCAAATGTTAATAAATGTCATGGCAATTATTATTGACTTTTAGCTAGGCTATTTTTTTTTGTCTTGGTGATCGATTGAAAAAACATCAAGATTTAAATTTTACACCCAATTCTAATGTAACATATCCGGTGTTGCATCTTTCATTCATTCCTTGCCACTTCTCTCCTACCTCATTTGTTAACTAAACAAAAAATTACATGTCTTTGTTTTTCCCGTCAAGCACTTCTCATTTAAACAAGGTCGATTTTTAAGGTAAAAGTTAAGTTCCTGATAGATGGATGAACTTTTCAAAGGGAGAGCTAACTTTGAGAGATAAATCTGGGTGCAGTGTTTCGTGAAAGAGGGGTGACTTGAATATTTTAGGTGTGTATGGGAAACTAGGAGAAGAGTGTTGATGATGAATTGGATAGTTGTTTGAGATAGGAATAAAGATGACTCCATCGCATTTGGTGGTTAATTTCATGATAGGTTAGAAGAGATGACTTTGGAATGTGTACCGCTTTATGTGTTGTTCTAAGGGTAAGAGTGGTGGTTTAAAGGGTTCTTTCGTGTGGTACTGAAGATGATTGCGACGAGTTGGATGATTGGATGTATTTGTGATTTAATACGATTGACGCATGATAGATGTATGGATGATGATAGCATTAATGACATGAATGAATATAAACGAAGTAATTTTATTAACAAGATATCACATTTATAGAACGAACTAATACTATTTTTATATCAAGAAAAAAGTATTATGATTTATTTTTGATTTACATGTGACACGTTTTATGAATATCACAAATAATTTAGTATCCGTGCATCGCACGGGCAAAAATACTAGTACCGAGTAAATAACAACATTGTTTAATTTTTTGGTATTAAATGAGCAACAAAGGTAATATAATAAAGGAGTGTGTGGAATTGAACCCGAGCCAATTGTTCAGTATGTTAGGATATAATTATATTTTTTTTTGTAAATAATGATTTTATTTATGCATCATTACGTTCCTTAGTTGTAGCCTTATATTAGCCACTAAAACTTGAGAGAGACGGTCTTTCAAACTAGGATATTATCTTATTGTTAGCCTATAGTTTCTCCCAAGTTGCGTATGTATTGAAATATATAAACGCACATGTGACATTGTCCCACATTGTTGTAACAGTATCTAACTAGAAGTACGACAACTAATTTGAGCTGACTTCTTATTCTATTAACTATTGAACTTCTAATGTTATAACAACTAGTGTATCACCCGTGCGTTGCACGGATTCTAAAATAATTGGTTATGAGTAAAATATTTAAGAGTGATAGTCTTTATTTTGTAAGAGGATTGTAAAACAATTATAATTCTAACATATTTTAACTAATATTCATTATTGTTTTCATCTTTTGTTTTTATTAGCTACGCTAATTGACACTTGGATGACACATTTTTTTCCTTTACATAAGAGTTTTGAGGGGTTTAATTGGTAAAACAAAACAACATGATAACCCATTTTTATTTTAATTGGCTTAACGGTGTTTAATATACAATATGCAAGCGTCTTCTCAATTTTGATTGTTATATCTAAAATATGATCAATGTCTAATATAGATACAATATAGCCTTAGTCCTCTTATATTTCTCTTTTTTGGATCTCTCCTCCCCACCTTAACACGCGTTTGATGTCTTTTGTTATTGTCAATTGCTCTTAGAACGTTTATGACAATGAGGTTAATTTGTGCTTGTATTTTTATCATCAAACTATTCTTATTACTCATTTTTTGACGCTCCTTTAAAAGTTTCTCTTATATTGAAAAATGTTCTTACATTCACTTTATCCTTCTTTTCTTGGCACAACCTTAATTGGTTATTTTCTCCTTATTCATTGTGGCATTGATCATCTCAGTATTAGAACGACCCTTTCCCTAAAGTCAATTATTCTATAATCTATTTTCTTTCTTTATTCACCTAATTTTTCGATGTGGAATATATTGTCACTGATACTTATAATTTATTCCCCTAAATTTTCGATGTGGGAGATATATTACTACTCCTAACTAAAATCTACAAAAAAGTGGTTTAAAAAAGTGTATCTGTTTTATTTTTTTGTTTCCCTAATTTTTTCGAGGTTGGATACACTCTATTTCTAACTAAAATTTATAAAACCTTAAAAAATTTAAATAAGTAGTTTAAAATAGCTTCTAATATTACACACAATCTTTAAATGGTCCATACAATCAAGCAAGTTTTAGTGCTTGACGACATGGAAAAGCTATCAAGTTACCATTACTGCGGGATAAAATCCTACTTTAATTTTAATTAAAATGTAAAACCTAACAAAATTTAAAAAGTAGTTTATAATAGCCTTTAATTTAAAACGTAGTTTATAATAGCCTTTAACTTTTTCGATGTGGGATGTATTACCACTCTTAATTATAATTTAAATTTTTAAAAATATTCAAATTCACTAATAATAATTTTATAATGTGGGACTTTAAAGCCACTTCTAATTAAAATTCAAAAATTATTCAAATTCTAAAATTGTTTAATACCCTATTTTTTTCTATATTCCTCTAACTTTTCGATGTGGGATATATTGCTATGTACTTATAATCAAAATAAAAAATATTAAATAAGTATTTTAAAAAAGTTGGAGACTGCAAAAAAAATTATTTGATACCATATTTTCTTTCTTTATTTTCCTAATTTTTTTGATGTGGGATATATTGATTCTCCTTATTATGGGATATATTGTCACTCATATTTATGATTTAAAAAACATTTAAATTCTAAAATTGTTTTATACCCTATTTTTTTCTTTATTCCCCTAACTTTTCGATGTGAGATATATATTACTACTTCTAATTAAAATCTACAAAAAAAAAGTGTGTTAAAAAAGTATTTTTTAAATTAACTCTACTACTTAATAGTATCTAATTTAAAATTATTTGATACCATATTTTCTTTCTTTATTTTCCTAATCTTTCGATGTGGGATATATTGCTTCTCCTAATTAAAATTTTAAAGTTATTTTATACTCTATTTTCTTTCTTTATTCTCCAAATTTTTCGATGTGGGATATATTATCACTCATACTTATAATTTAAAAAAATATTTAAATTCTAAAATTATTTTATACCCTATTTTATTCTTTATTCCCTTTACTTTTCGATGTGAGATATATATTACTACTTCTAATTAAAATCTACAAAAAAGTGTTTTGAAAAAGTATATCTGTTTTATTTTCTTTGTTTCCCTAATTTTTCGATGTTGGATACACTCTACTCTTAGCTAAAATTTATAAAATATTAAAAATCTAAAATTGTGTTACCCTATTTTCTATCTTTATTTACCTAATTTTTCGATGTGCGATACATTACTATTATTCTAGTTAAAGTATAAAACCTTAAAAAATTTAAATAAGTAGTTTAAAATAGCTCCTAATATTATACACACCTTTAAATGGTCCATACGATCAAGTTTCAGTGATTGAAGACATGGAAAAGCAATCAAGTTACCTTTGATGCGGGATATATTTCGACTTTTAATTAAAATCTAAAACCTTACAAAATTTAAATATGTAGTTTATAATAGCCTTTAATTTTTTCGAAGTGGGATGTATTACCACTCTTAATTATAATAATTTTTTAATGTGAGATTTAAAGCCACTTCTAATTATAATTCAAAAATTATTTAAATTCTAAAATTGTTTTATACCCTATTTTCTTTCTCTATCTCTATAACTTTTCGATGTGAGATATATTGCTACGTACTTATATTCGAAATAAAAAAATTTAAATAAGTGTTTTAAGAAAGTTTCTATAAACTCTATCGTCTAATAACATCTACTCTAAAAATTATTTCCTCATATTCTGTATATTTTTCCCTATTACTTTATTCGGTTATTTGAGTTTTCTTTCCTATTTCTTATTTTAGGTGGATTTGCATGGTCTAAATTCTATAGCATGTAGGGTAGTGTGTTTTATGTCATCCAAATTCATTTTCTTATTTTTTATGTAAAACAAGCAAAGGGGAAGAATATATAGAATAAGATGAACTATTTTATACCTTGATTATTTCCTTTCTCTTTTCTAATCTAATGTATTATTGTAACTACTAATCCAATCTAAAAAAATATCAAATTGATAGTTTTAAAAAGTTGGAATTTTATTTTATAACTCTAACGTCTAATATTATCAAAAAAAATTGTATTTTACTCTATTTTGTTTCTTTTTTTCCCTAATTTTTCCATGAGGATATATTTACTACTTCTAAAAAAATATCAAATTGATAGTTTAAAAAGGTTGGAATTTTATTTTATAACTCTAACGTCTAATATTATCTATAAAAATTGTATTTTACTTTATTTCCTTTCTTTTTTTCCCCTAATTTTCCATGAGGATATATTTACTACTCCTATTTTAAATAGGTGTAGTGTTGTGTACTCATAAGGTTGTTTACTTGTTTTACCTATTTTTTTCTTTGTTCCCCTATTTTTTCCATGTGGGATATATTGTTACTCCTAATTAAAATAGTAAATTAATCTAAATTGGTATTAAATCTAAAAAATTATCTAATTGAAAGTTTAAAAAAGTTAGAATTTTATTTTATAATCAATTCTGACGTCTAATATTATCTATAACTATTAATTCTCGACAAATTATTTTTTGCCCTATTTCTTCTTTTTCCTCTTACCCTAATTTTTCAATGTGGGATATATTGGTAGTTCTAATTAAATTCTAAAACATATTTAAATATGTTAAAACTTTCTCTACTTTTTGATATTTTTCCCTCTAAAATTATTTTATACCCTAATTTAAATAGGTGTAGTTGTTCCCTTAATATTTCTATGTGGAACATTCTTCCTAACATCATAGGGAAAGAACAGGCTGCATTTGTGAAGGGTCGTAGCATCTCTGATAATATAATGCTTACCCAAAACTTGGTTAAGGGGTATGCTAGGAAGAACATTTCCCCAAGATGCTTCTTAAAAGTGGATATTAGTAAAGCATTCGATTCACTACAATGGGATTTCGTATCCAACATGCTTAAAGGGTTGAATTTTCCTAGCAAATTCATTAGCTGGGTTATGGGATGTATTACTGGTTCATGGTTCACCTTGAAAGTCAACGGGGACCATCATGGTTTCTTTAAGGGGCAGAGTGGGGTAAGGCAAGGAGACCCTCTTTCTCCTTTTCTATTTGTATTGAGTATGGAAATACTGTCAAGATGTTTGCGAAGGATCTGTCAGCAACAAAGTGTTTCATATCACCCAAAGTGTACAAGGCAGGGGCTAAATCATCTAATCTTTGCGGATGATTTGATGATCTTCACTCGTGGAGACCTCCCATCTGTGAAGGCTGCTATAGAGGTGCTACATACCTTCTCATCTTGGTCTGGATTAAAAGCTAATCTGGAAAAAACGGAGGTATATTTTGGAGGAGTTCAGCACAAAGTCAAGAGGCTGATACTGCATCATATTGGGTTAACAGAGGGGGAAATTCCTTTTCGATACCTAGGAATCCCTATTCATAGTTCTAAACTAACGAAGGATATGTATGCTGGTCTGATACTCAAATTATGCTGGCATATTTTTGGGATCCTGAATTTCTGGTGTAATAGTCAGCTGCTACCTTCACATGTACATAAAGATGCAGTAAGGATGTGTAGGGAACTATTATGGGGTTATGAAAAAGGTGAGCATAAATTCATTTGAAGAGTTGGGCAAGCATCTGTGTGCCATGGGATGAGGGAGGATTTCAACTCAGAGATTACAGATGCTGGAACCTTGCTTCCCTCCTGAAATGGATATGGTATCTTGATAAAAATGAAGACACCATTTGGTGTCAATGGATGGGGAAGTATGTTCTGCAGGAAGGGACAATTTGGGATATAGCGAAAAGAGACAGTCATTCAGACAATATAAGAGGGATCCTAGAAGCTAGGGATTTCTGTATTCAAAAACTTGGTACCTGGCAACAGGGGAAGCAGTTCATTCAGCAATGCACTTCAAGGGGTCATTTCTCAGTCAAAAAAGCTTATGAGGGGCTAAGACAAAAGTTTCCTAAGCAACAGGAGTATGTCAGCAATGCACTTCAAGGGGTCACTTCAAGGGGTCATTTCTCAGATAGACTTCTCAAAAGTCATATTAATGTCCCACCTCATTGCATTTTGTGCAACTATCCTAGTGAAAATAAAGATCATTTCTTTTATGAATGTCCTTTGATTGAGTCTATTATCCAAGAAATGAATATTATTAGCTATAATAATTTTTTGGCAAATTATGATAATATTGCAAGTCAAATGAAGCTTAATTATCTAAAAGACTTAATTCCAAAAGATGATTTCATTAAGATCATTTTTATTTGGTGGAATGCATGGCTTTATAGAAATGATATTATCTTTAATAATGTTAATTTCAATATGAACAAACTTATTATTTTATGTAACAATAGCATTAAGGCCTGGAACGAAACTAGACATAAAGATCTTAACAATCCCGAGAAAGAAAAGTCTGCTAGAAACACTTCTAATAAAAAAGAAATCTGGTGGGATAAACCTATAAATGGATTCTTAAAGCTAAATTTTGACGGATCGAGGATAAATGGCAATAAAGCTGCTTTAGGATATTGTATAAGAGATCATAATGGTGAAGTCGTGTTGTTAGGAGCAAAAAAGTGCGGATCTAATAATATTCTTGTCGCAGAAGCACTCGCTTTAAAAGAAGGTATTTTAGCCGCTAAACACTTAGGAATCTCTAAGTTAATTGTAGAGGGTGATAATTCATGTGTTATCAACTCCCTTCGTAGCACTTGGCAGACCCCGTGGAAAATTTCTAGTATTATCAAGGATGTGAAACTTGATCTTCATCTTTTCGATGAAGTGATATTTAAACATTGCTTCCGTGAACCCAACAAGGTTGCTGACTTCATGGCTTCTGTTGGACATTCGTGTCCAACTCTTTCGAGGTGGGTTGAAAGCCGGTGGCTTCAACTGACCTTACTCATTCGAAAGGATGAGATAGGTTGGTCCTATCCAAGAGGATCAACCTAGTTTCCTTACGTTATTAAAAAAAAAACAGGAGTATGTCAGCTTGAAACAAGGGAAGATGATACCAAGACACAAAGTAATCACAATGATAGCAATCCAAAATAAGTTAGCAATTGTTGATCAAGAGAGACTTCGAGCTTTGCATATTGTGAACAGATGTACACTATGCAAAGCAGACGCAGAAAGTATACAACACCTATTCTTTGAATGCAAGGAAATCCTACTTATCATTCTGAACTGGATAGGAATTCCTATGGTGGGGAAAAGCATTGCTGATTTGGTTCTATGGACGAGGCATAGAACTAAAAGGAGGCAATGGAAAACGAAATGGATCACATGTAGCATTGGCAGCCTGGTTTCCAGTATTTGGTCTGAGAGGAACCTCAGAATTTTTGAAGGGAGAAATAGGACAGTACAACAGCTGACTCAGGAAATCAAGGGGGTGGTTTATAACTACTTAACTGGCGTTCAATCTATTTTAGACAATGAAATCATAGAGGCTTAAAGTAGGCTGTTTTCCTTAGTGAGATTTTTATTCTAGTTCAGCTAAAGCTGAATAGGGGTTATTTTACTTTTAAGAAAAACTCATGTAAACTCCTTTTTGGATATATATGAGAAATACCCTCCTTGCAAAAAAAAAATAAAAAATAGTAAAGTAATTTAAATAAGTACTTTAAAAAAAAGTTGGTCTTTATTTTATAATTAACTCTAATTTAAAAATTGTTTTATACCCAATGTCCATTCTTTCTTCCCTTAGTTTTCCAATGTGGGATAATCTAAAACTAATCAAATAAGTGTTTTAAAAAAATTGGAGACTACCACGTCGCTCGAAAAAAGCCTTTAATATATATTTATATTATATTGATTGATGATTGATTGATTGATTGATGATTGATTTATAATTAACTCTAGTTTAAAAATTGTTTTATACCCAATGTCCATTCTTTCTTCCCTTAATTTTCCAATGTGGGATAATATAAAACTAATCAAATAAGTGTTTTAAAAAAATTGGAGACTACAACGTCGCTCGAAAAAAGCCTCAAATATATATTTATATTGATTGATTGATTTGGCTTATTAACAACTCCTAACAATTAACAAACTCAAAGTAATCAAATATCGAATCCTACTAGGAGTCTAGGACTATTGTACTTGAAAGTTGAAATCATATCACTATCATCATACATCGTAATTTACGAGTAAGTAACAATCTTGTTTGATTTCTCATTTTTATGAAATAAGCCACAACAGTAATACAACAATGGAGCAGGGGGATTTGACCCAAGACCTATTATTCACTAATCACTTGTAATACCTCAAAATTTCGTTATAATATTTACTTTTATACTTGTCGTGTCGATAGTATTTAAACGGTTTTGGTATTAATTATCGAATTGTATCTATGTCGCTATTGGGGTTTGATCTTGAGACCTTAGCACATAGTTGTGGGCCTTGAACACTGTGCACATCACACGTACAACAGCAGCCCACCAATTGTAGAAAAACCCTCAAAACATTACACACTTACCTATCACATGCCGCCATATATTAAGCCCTATCTACCCCATTTTTACCCTATCCCACACACAACCAATACCTCACTTGTGCAGCCGCCACCACAAAGAAGAGAAGGGAGGCTTGTACGGCGGATTTGCGTGAGTCTAGGGCAGTTCGATTTAGTCGTGAAGCAGGTACGTACATCACCTTGTTGTTGGGGCTGGTGTCCTTGACAATTAAGTACAATGACTTATTAAATCTCTTTAAGGATCACAAGAGCATACTTCAGTATTATTATCAGTTGATCCACGTTTATCAATAACCGTTGGCTTGCTAGATAAGTTTGACGTTATTGTCATATGGATGGCGGTGATCAACTGGTCCCTATACGTCACACCTATAGGACACGTTTGAGAGATGTGAAGGTATGAAAATACAGTCACATTTATGCCGGATACGACTAAACAGTTAGTCAGAGGTATTGACTATTAAATTAGTCAATAAAGATGTTGAGATTATTATTCAATACGGATTAAATAATTTTAGCTAATACGGATTACATGTTTAATTCGTAAATTAAATATAAGCAGTTATATTTAATTAAATATTGTATTCGCGTATTAATATAAACAGTTATATTAATTTGGATAATTATACAATATCGTAATTTTATCAGGCCATTATTAATACATCGACTGCATTAATACCTGATAACACGTATGCGATTTATAATAAAAATTCCGCAAATAATATTTTATCAAATCGGGTCGAATCACGCAAAGGAATAAGGTATGAGTGGAAAAGCCCACTCTTACCCTATACCCATTCGGCCGGCCGACCCATATACTACAAAAGGAGAGTCTTTCTCCTTTTGTCAGTAACTGTTGAATCACAATTCTCACAATTAGGGTTTTGAGAGCATTCTTCTCCCAAAACTCAGATCTCACATCTAAAACCTCAATAGCTCTCCCCATATTGCAAGGCAATTAGAGAGTATTTTCTAGCACACGCGGCATCATCTCAAACAAAGTCTTGGGTGCAAGTTATAGGAGGGAATTTACTTTAATTCCTGTTCTTAGGCCTATTCAAGCAAGGACCCAAGGTTGTACTCTTTTTCATGTTTTTCATTTATCTTATGACAATAATCACAACTGTAATTTTCATTATAATCCTGCAAGTTTAGGGCGAATACATGTTTTATTCCCGACAAGTGGTATCAGAGCCAGGCCAAGAAATTTTACTTTTGTATTTTTCATAAAGTTTTAAAAACTGAAAAAAAAAGGTGTTCTGCTGCTAAGTCGGTCGATCGACCCCCTGTTGCGGTCGGTCGACCGCCTCCTGCGTATGTTTCTGTTTCGACAGTCTTTCTTTTGTGAGTAATCGATCTTGTTTTCGATTCCTGTTTACATATTGTTAATTAATCGATATTCTTGACACTATGTGAACCCTTGTTGATGTTAATTTTGATTTACTCATTTTAATCAAAGTTTAAAAGGTAAAAACTTGTTTTCATTTCAAAAGTTGCAGCGTTTTGCGTTTTCTGAAACTCGTTTTTACAATCTGGTGGTCGGTCGACCGGATTGATAGGTCGGTCGACCGCTTATGCTGTTGCAGAAAATTCCTGTTTCTCGTCTGGAGGTCGGTCGACCTCCACCCCTGTAACAGACGTCGTTTTTTTTTTCGAAAATAACTTGTTTTATTTTCCCATGGCCTTTAGTAATATACTATATACGGAAATAGTATATTATTAATTTTGTGAAACGATTCACACTCGTTTGATACATATTATTTTAAAACGGTTTAAGATAATGGATTATAAATTTATTAAAATTGGGTGATTAAAACGGTATAATCACATAATTTTAATCCCGTAAGGTGGTTTGGTAAAAATTTGTTAATCATAATAACAGTATTATGTCATGTATGAATTTTAATTTTAGTTGATGCATTTTATTTATCGTCTTGTTGAATGCCTTGTGAATGCTTTTAATAACGTATTTATTTTTGCAAACGGTTGTAACTTAGTGTGGCCTTAGTAGATTGTGTTACCGTAATGATGGAACACAGTCTTGCTTGTAATTTTGAGATCTTGTATCTCCGTTTTGGGTTTTTGCCATGTAATTACTTTTGTATTTAAATTAGAATGTAAATAGGGTTATATTTGTAATTTAAATTAGTAATTTTGTGAAGACCAAAGACGGAGACCGGATGCTCACTCCCGCTGCAAGGACCAAGATGGAACATCAAGACAAGCTTCTAGGGTCCAACGGTGGATTCCAAGTTGTTTTATGTTTATTTTGGTAGGATAGGCCACACTAGGACTTTTTATTTACGTTTATTGCATTTATTTTACGCTTTCATCGATAATAGCTTGCATCATATTCCGCCTAGAACCAAACCACCTATAACATGCCTGAAAACTGACTCATGTAGAGGTTACGCGTTAGTTTTCTGTGACAATACAGATGTCACATGTCAATTGCAAAGCCATCACTTTATTTCATTCATTCACGCATATGCTAGATATTAGTTCACTTAAAATGGATAAATAAAAGTTGATGGGGTCTTCCTCGTATAACCAAAAATTGAGACTAGTCTTTATAAATCAGACTCCCATGAATCCCTTCTTCGTCGTTAGGCATAATATGACCCCTTCTACGTCGGGTAAGTGGGAACAGATGATTTATTTTATCTCAACATCATGGTCACTCGATAATATCTAGCGACTGAGATGGACTAATAGCTAGGATTTACGGAAATCTATCGACCAAGAGTTCCAACGGTGGAATTAGCCAAGCTGTGGGCTTATCAATATACGGAAATTGAGTCTTGGGATCGTTTATATAATTCTTGAGGGAGATCAATTATATAAATGCATGAGTCTACGAGTTTAAATTTCAATTTAATATAGACTTAAATCACAACAATGAGTTGCTTATATGGTTCTGTTTTATCTTCTTTTCAGTGTAGAACACGTTCAAATTAAACTGCTGTATAACTAAATGGCTGGTGAAGACCCAATGCCAAGTGCCAAGGTAGCACGTGAATCCTGGCTAAAAGCCTTCATGGACTCCATGAATCAGTCTACTAGACTGAGGAATGATGGGTCAAACTTCTCTGACTGGGAGGCAGCACTACGGAATGCTGCCATTGCTGACGGAAAGCTTAAGTACTTAAATGAGCCCATTCCGGCACACCCAGGAACTGGAGCTAGAGCTAACGAAGTTCGCGCTCATAGCGACTTCGTCGTGGAAGCGGGTGCGATAAAGAACATACTCATCTATGAAATGGAATCAAATTTGCAAAGACGCTTCATAACCCATGGTGCAAACAAAATTTTCACCACGCTCACTAACGAATTCTCAAAGGCTCCGAGAATCGTTTCTTATGAGCATACTTGTCGCTGCTTTGAGGCGAAACTCCAGAAGGGCCAAGCGGTTAGCCCACATATTCTCAACATGATTGAGAATATCGAGAAACTGGAGGCCCTAAACTGCAAGATCAGTGAGAACATAATCGTTGATCGAATGCTTCATTCGCTTCATGATGGGTTCGCCCTCTTTAGGGCCAACTATTACATGAACGACATGAAGAAGACTCCTCATGAGCTCCACTCCCTTCTCGTACAGACCGAGAAGGATCTGAAATTAAGTGGGAGCGTGAAGCAAGATGTTCTCATGATCTCCAGTAAGGGTAAGGGTAAGGGTAAAGCTAAAGCTCAGGGCGACCTAACAGTAGGCAAGCCCAAGTTTAAGAAGTCAGGATTTACTAAGAGTGGGCCAGGTGAGTCGAGCAACTCACAGGGCAAAACAAAGAGCAAGGATACAAGCATGGAATGTCACCATTGCCACAAGACTGGGCATTGGAGGCGCTCATGCCCCGTGTATCGTGAGGACATTAAGGCAGGCCGCGTTACTCCTGTTGGTATGTCTTCTTCTTCTTTTATTCACATGATTGAGATTAACCATGCAAGTTACGGAACTTGGGTACTAGATACTGGTTGTGGTTCTCATCTATGTAATCATGTGCAGGGCCTCCGAAACCAAGAACCCCTAATCAAGGATGAGGTTGACCTGCGTGTCGGGAATGGAGTACGTGTTGCTGCAATCTCGAGGGGGACATACGTGATCCAGCTTCCAAGTGGATTCGAGTTATCTTTATATAACTGTTATTATGTTCCTTGTTTGTCCAAAAACATTATTTCAGTATCTGCGCTTGACAAACTTGGTTTTTCATTTGTAATAGAAAATAACAGTTGTATTTTCTCATTACACAATATGATTTATGGCAAGGCAGTTTCCATGAATGGAATTTATGTTTTAGATCAAACCACTGAAATATTACATGTGAATAATAAGAAATTAAAGGTAGGTGACAAAGATCAAACTTATCTATGGCATTGTCGTATGGGACACATAAATGAGAAACGCGTAAAACAGCTCATACAGAATGGAGCTATCTCGGCCTTTGATTTCGAATCATATGGCACGTGTGAATCATGTCTCATCGGCAAGATGACTCTTATTTCTTTCAAAGGTTTTGGAATGTGCGCTGCCGACCTATTAGGACTCATACATACAGATGTGTGTGGGCCTATGTCGATCAACGCACGAGAAGGCTATAGGTATTTCATCACTTTCACGGATGATTTGAGTAGATATGGCTATGTCTACTTAATGAAGCATAAAAGTGAATCCTTTGGCAAGTTCAAAGAATACCAGAATCGGGTACAGAACCAGCTGGGAAGAAAGATTAAAGCACTACGTTCTGATCGTGGTGGTGGGTATCTTTCACACGAGTTTGATCAACACCTTAAAGACTGTGGTATCGTGCTACAGTTGACTCCACCTGGAACACCACAATTAAATGGTGTGTCCGAACGGAGAAATCGAACTTTACTTGATATGGTTCGATCCATGATGAGTCACACCGTTGTGCCTGATTCATTGTGGGGCTATGCTCTTTTGTCGGCCGCTCTAATACTTAACCGAAGTCCGTCTAAAGCTGTTGACAAGACTCCATACGAATTATGGAAGGGAACGGTCCCTAACTTGTCCTTTATTCGGGTTTGGGGCTGCGAGGCTTATGTCAAGTGGAGACACGAGGATAAGCTCGGCCCGCGATCGGTCAAGACATACTTTATAGGTTATCCAAAGGGAACTTTTGGTCATTACTTCTACTCGCCAACCGAACAACGTGTTTTTGTTGCGGCTAGTGCGACGTTCTTAGAGAAATAATTTCTCGAGAACAAATCGAGTAATAGAACCTTCGATTTACCGGAGGTTCAAGAACCAACTACCGAGCAACCATTGGAGGAAACAGTTCCTTCAACCGAGGCTGCGGTAGATATTCCTGAGGAACCTAGGAGGTCGGGAAGAGTCTCCATTCCTCCGGACAGATACATTGGTATGGTCGAGGAACATGATATGGATGACGTCTTACTCCTAGAGGGTAATGAACCCTCAACCTATAAAGGTGCCATGACCAGTTCTGACTCAAAGCTATGGCTAAAAGCCATGCAATCCGAGATGGACTCCATGTATGAGAACAACGTGTGGGATCTTGTGGACCTATCTGCAAAGGTACGTCCCCTTCAATGCAAATGGCTTTACAAAATAAAGCATGCCGTGGAAGGTAAACAAGATATCCATAAGGCAAGACTAGTTGCTAAAGGTTTCACCCAAGTGCCAGGCTTCCACTACGATGAGATCTTTGCACCCGTAGTCATGCTACGTTCCATTCGGATTATCTTAGCGATAGCCGCATTTCATGACTATGAAATATGGCAAATGGACGTTAAAACCGCCTTCTTAAACGGTTATTTGGAGGAAGAGTTGTACATGGTACAACCCAAGGGTTTTATTGATCCAGAACATCCTAAGAAAGTTTGCAAGCTTAAGCGTTCCATCTATAGACTTAAGCAAGCATCGCGGAGTTGGAATCATCGCTTCGACCAAGTGATAAAAGAGAATGGGTTCGTTCGATCAGTCGAGGAACCATGACTCTATATCAAGTCGAGTGGGAGCAAGATTGTCTTCCTAGTACTGTATGTCGATGACATACTCTTGATTGGGAATGACATACCTCTCCTTTCTTCGGTTAAAGCATGGTTGAAAAACCATTTCCAGATGAAAGATCTGGGAGAGGCACAAAGAATTTTGGGCATCCGTATCTACAGGGATAGATCACGACGGATGTTGTCTCTCAGTCAGGAGTCTTACATAGATAAGATTCTTGAGAGATTCAGCATGACGAACTCCAAGAAAGGGTTCCTTCCTATGACTACTGGGCTTCACTTGAGCAAGTCTCAAGAAGCTAAGACATTGGAAGAGAAAGAGCGCATGAGTCGGATTCCTTATGCTTCGGCAATAGGATCGATCATGTATGCCATGATATGCACACGTCCAGACGTTGCATATGCATTGAGTATGACCAGTCGATTCCAAGCTCATCCAGGTGAACAACACTGGATGGCCGTGAAAAACATTCTTAAGTACCTACGGAGGACTAAAGATTGGGGATTGACTTATGGAGGCGACTCAACGCTCTGCGCCACGGGTTACGCAGATGCTAGCTTGCAAACGGATCGAGACGACTCGAAATCTCAGTCTGGATTCGTTTTTACTCTTAATGGCGCTGCTGTCAGCTAGAAAAGTTCTAAACAAAGTGTTACAGCAGATTCTACGACTGAGTCCGAGTACTATGCCGCCTCAGAAGCAGCTAAGGAAGCAATATGGATGCGTCAATTCTTACAAGGACTATCAGTAGTGCCTAGTTCGAATGACCCAATCACCGTTTATTGTGATAATAAAGGTGCCATCTTCCAAGCTAAGGAGCATAAATCTAGCAACAAGGCTAGGCATGTACAACGGAAAGCTCATCTAATCAGAGATTACGTGGAGCAAAAGGAGATTTTCATTGATAAGATCGCTACGGATGACAACATAGCTGATCCTCTCACTAAAGCATTACCACGTGATAAGCATGAAGGGCACATTCATTCCATGGGAATTAGATGTGTTCCTAAGTTGTAGTACTCTTTTATGAATTCATGTAACAATTCATTTTCTCGTGTACTCTATTCAATCTCATTGTTATGATATATAATGTTTTGTTTTTCATGTGGAATTGTACGCCAATTTTGAACACCACAAAGTGAACTGAATAACATTACATCGTTTTAGTCCTTGATTACCCACTTGAGCTGATAACTCAGGTAATCATTTTGTGACGTTGGTTGATGGTGGGTTCAACGAGCCATAAGTCACGCGGATGACTGACCAATCACAAAGGCGAGTTATACGGATATCTCGTAGGACACCCCGTGACAACGTTATGGAGTCCTAAATTTTTTATAACATTGGGTGCCAGGTCGTGGATAGGACCTCCATAGTGTTCCTTAGAGTCGAGTCTTTTGACTTTCAACTGTCTCTAGAGATTAAGGCAGATTTTGGGTAACTTTGGTTTCTTTCCCACGGTCATCGCAACAGGGGCCAAGAGGATTTTTTCTGGGTTATTTCATGCTGCGCGATATCGGCAGGATTCGAGTTGAGGGAAATATCCAAACCCTTATCAGGATTTTATCATTTCTCAGGGCCACTCGAGGAGTAGTAAGTGAAATGCATGGCCATGCTCGAATACAGATTCGTTTTATCAGTTAAATTACTCTCTAGTCGGGGAAACCACTCTTGATACAGATCGCTTGTGAGATACGACCTTTGCGAATGCGGATTTGCAAATTGTCTTACATTGAGTGGGAGAAATTTTAAAAGGATATGAGAATCGGTTATCGCACCTACACTTGTACGGACAAGTGGGAGTTTGTTGGAGCTTGTGTCCTCCACATGTAGTGTGATAACGTCATTGCACATACCCTTGTACGGACAAGTGGGAGATTGTTGGGGCTGGTGTCCTTGACAATTAAGTACAATGACTTATTAAATCTCTTTAAGGATCACAAGGGCATACTTCAGTATTATTATCAGTTGATCCACGTTTATCAATAACGGTTGGCTTGCTAGATAAGTTTGACGTTATTGTCATACGGATGGCGGTGATCAACTGGTCCCTATACGTCACACCTATAGGACACGTTTGAGAGATGTGAAGGTATGAAAATACAGTCACATTTATGCCGGATATGACTAAACAGTTAGTCAGAGGTATTGACTATTAAATAGTCAATAAGATGTTGAGATAATTATTTAATACGGATTAAATAATTTTAGCTAAAACGGATTACATGATTAATTCGTAAATTAAATATAAACGGTTATATTTAATTAAATATTGTATTCGCGTATTAATATAAACAGTTATATTAATTTGGGTAATTATACAATATCGTAATTTTATCAGACCATTATTAATACATCGACTGCATTAATATCTGATAACACGTATGCGATTTATAATAAAAATCCCGCAAATAATATTTAGCAAATTGGGTCGAATCACGCAAAGGAATAAGGTAAGAGTGGAGAAAGCCCACCCTTAGCCAAGACCAATTCGGCCGCCCCCCTTATAGCTACATAAGGAGAGTCTTTCTCCTTATGTCAGTAACGGTTGAATCACAATTCTCACAATTAGCGTTTTGAGAGCATTCTTCTCCCAAAACTCAGATCTCACATCTAAAACCTCAATAGCTCTCCCCATATTGCAAGGCAGTTGGAGAGTATTTTCTAGCACACGCGGCATCATCCCAAACAAAGTCTTGGGTGCAAGTTATAGGAGGGAATTTACTTTAATTCCTGTTCTTAGGCCTATTCAACCAAGGACCCAAGGTTGTACTCTTTTTCATGTTTTTCATTTATCTTATGACAATAATCACAACTGTAATTTTCATTATAATCCTGCAAGTTTAGGGCGAATACATGTTTTATTCCCCACACTTGTGTCGCTGTGTTTTGCGTGTAGCTTTGTAGGCAGATTCGAAGGGTAGTTCTTTTATAGTCACAACCTAAACTAACACGAATCTACTGGTGGTAGTCAGGGTAGTAGTAGGGTGGTAGTCACGGTGGTGTACAGTCGGTAGGATTAGTGTCAAAGGGACGTTTGTGTTTCCTGTATCGTCGCGGTTTCGGTGTTTATGCGTAATACCAAGGGTGTTTGGGGGGTGGTATCACCGTTGACTCGAGGGAGGTCTACACGGTGGTACCACCATTGTGAAAGGTCTGATGTCAGGGACATTTATGGTGGTGGTTTCAGGTAGTGTTAGGGTGTTAATAGGTGTCGGCAGTGGGATGTTTCAGGCAGGGTCGTGGGGTTTGGGTGAGGAACCAGGCCTGGTTTGGGCTTTGGTTCACCTTGTCGGAGGTTGTCGGTGGGGTGGCTGGTTGTCGTTGTTGGTAGGGGTATGTTTTACGCGTGTTGGCGAGTCGTGGTGTTGCGTGTTTAACTAGCCTTGGTTCAACTCGCTGGCTGGAGTCGAGGGTTGCTGGGCACGGTGGTTGTTGGCGAGGAGTGGATGAGTAGCGTGGTGTTTAGGGTGGGGTTGGTTACGCGGAGTAGGTGTTTGTTTGGGGTGGTTGCGTATAACGTAATAAGTTTACTACAAATATTATTATTATTATATTATAATATTATTATTATTATTATTATTATTATATTAGTAAATTGATAAACATTACCAACTTTAGTCTTCTTTTTCATAATCAATACCAACATAATCAATAATAAGTAATCAATACCAATATATTAACTTTTTTCTATGTTAGGTACCAAGTCGCATTTTTACTCTAGTTTTTTCCTACTTTAAAAAGTGGTTTTATCTAAGAGAATGATTTTGAAGATGGGTGAGTAGAGGTTTGTACTTGAACAATGGCTTTTTGGATCTGTACGAGTAATCTAGTATGGGATTTTCACGTGACTTGGTACCTATCGTAGAAAAAAGTTAATATTTTGGTATTGATTACTAATTATCAATTATGTTGGTACTAAATATGAAAAATGGTCATTATATTGGTATTGTTTATAAATTAACTCTTATTATTATTAGATTAGTGGTTGATTATTATTGTTTTGTATTTGTTGTTATAGTATATGAAGTAAGTTATTAACTTGTACAATTGAAGGTTTTACGAGTCGGGAAAGTTTCGATTTTAAGAAACTTACTATTTCGGGAAGTTTCCATTTTAGGAAACTTTCCTTTTGTAGAAGGTTGCTAATTATAGTAAGTATATTGTTTGATATTGGTGTTTGGGAAGATTTATTAATCGTTACGTAATATATATGTTTAGGTGACGGTTTCCGCGTGGAACATTTCTAGCTGTTGCGTGGTTGACATTTCTATTCCGCAAGTCGAGGTAGGGGAATGGACTGTGATTTATATTATGTCATGTAATGAAACTGTCGTTTATTATGAGATTGATATGTGATGTTATTATTTATAATTGTTGTTGTTGAGATGTTATTATCTTAGGAATTACTATTTGACGCGGAGATGAAAAATAATGGGTCTTGTGATACGGAGCGGTGATAATGGGTCTTGTGATATGGAGTGGAGATAATGGGTCTTGTGATATGGAGTGGAGATAATGGGTCTTGTGATTTGGAGTGGAGATAATGGGTCTTGTGATATGGTGTATGTGGTGTGATATTGGGTCTTGTGATATGGCGTGGGGTGATATTGGGTCTTGTGATATGGAGACGGAGTGGTGTTCTGATCTATTATAATTTATATCTTATTAATGTTTTCCTACTCAACCTCATGGTTGACCCTGTGTATTCATGATCACCTGTGATGAACCAAATTATTGGGGAGCAGATTGACAGGTACTTGAGACTATGGGAGCTGAAAGGGAAGGGAGAGCTTGGATCCGGACCAGACTAGAGTCTAGATCACCATAGTTATTCTTTTATGAGTTGTTGAACTTTTTCATTATGTTTACAAAACAGTTGTATGAACGTTAGTTGACTTTTAATATTTAATAAAGTACCGTGTTCTTTCCCTTTGTTATCTACAACCTCGGTGTTCCGAGATGGTAACACCTTTAATTATTTTGGGAGTCCTAGTCTAGGCCCCTGAATAAATGGGGGTGTTACAAAGTGGTATCAGAGAGAACGATCCCCAAGCCTAACCTAATAAACCCAATGAATTTAGGATGAGTCTAAATAAATGAACCCCGTGATAGAACTGTTAGGAGCACACTAAAGGTAAGGGATGAGTCTGGGGGCCCCTCACACCGAACCATTGGCCCTCTCAGTTTTACCCGGGTACCTTTAGTGCATACGAGCGAAAAGGGGTAGAATAGGAAGAGATGGAAGTTGGTGGTGAAGTATGATAAAGGAGTTATAAGAGCTCTTCTGATATATGAATGTTATGAATATGAAAGTAAGGGTATGTGTATGAAGGAATTACATGCTTGTGATTACATATTGTATAATGATATGGATGCATGAGATGATCAGTATCATATTAGTAATTATATCATGTCTAGCTGTTGAGTAATATATTCTATATGTTTAATATATTGTTTTATGTTTTAATAACGACAAGTCTAGATAATTATGTTTTATATACATATGCGTGTAATCGTGCGTTTAAGTGTACAGTTAATTATAGAGCGAAGATCATAGTTTAGCAAAGTATAGATTCAATCGTAGATTGAAGAAAAAGATCAAGCTCGTGTCAAGTTCTTTTGAAGACTTACAAGATAAAAGTCTTATTGCGAAATCAAAGAGCTCTTAAGTTATAGGTCGTATCTATAACTAATGAAGAAATGAGATTTGCGTAGAATAAATAAAAGCGTGAAGATATATGTGTATTATTGTTATATTGTCATATATTAATTTAGTAATCTTAAAACGGTTTTTAGAATAGAAATATTCTTTGGTTAATTAGGATTAAAATAATTAACTTATGAGGTAATTATTTATCCTATTATACTAAGGATTTTATTCTAACCGTTATTGTCAAAATCCGAATCTCTAGAGAAACGTGTCCCGGAAGTATGTCTCGGGAAGTGTATCTTGAGAAACGTGCATTGGGAAGTGTGCATCGCATTGTTCTACACGGTCCTACACGTTTTCTATTAGCTTTATGGTATTGATTAAATAAATAATATGTATTTATTTAATTTACTTAAAGATTAAATAGAATTTGGTTAAAAGATATATTTTATTATATCTTGACAAGAATTAGGAATTAATTTAAAGTAGGATACTATATTTTATGATATAAGTTGTTTCCTAAATCAAATAGGTTTTTGGAAATACAATCCTATATCTTAAATTAGTAATATCTTATTAAATATCTTTCCTAAATCAAATAAGATTAGTTTTAAGATATTATCTAGAATAAGTATTCTAGATAAAGTAATATTCCTAAACTATCTAGGATTCAACCTAGATCTAAATTACTATATAAGGACACTATCACACATTCAAAAACAAAAAAGATACACGCCTCACGCATTACAAGAAAGCAACGAACGATACCTCACGTGCGTCTCGTTTTCCGTGCCAATCATTGTCAGATCTCGTAATAAAGACTACAAGCTTTGAAGATTATTCTCATACACTAGTACAAAAATACCCTATTGCATCAAGTGATTTACGTCGGTTCTAAAAGAACTGATGCAAAAAGTACTTAATTTTGGCGGGAGTCTAATTTTACACTATAGACCACTTATTTGCGTCAGTTCTTAATTAGAACTGACGTTTTTAGCGTTCACTTTTTGCGTCAGTTGTGCCCAAAACTGATGCATTTACCTAAAAATATACTTTTGCTTCAGTTGGTGTCTAAAACCGACGTATTTACATTAAAGTTTTTGCTTCAGTTTAAAATTGAAACTGACGCATTTAAAATGGATCTTGAAAAATTAAGAGTTCTAATATGTTAACCTACTATTCCTTTCCATAACCAAAATTGAAAAAGCTAATACGCGGAAATTGTTTTTTTCGTCTTCATCAGTTCCCCAGTTTATCTTCATTAGTTCGTCTTCATCAGTTCACTGCCTTCTTCTTCAGTTCATTGTCTGTCACCGTCTTCATCGTCTTCATTTTGCTCAAACCCTTGCTTTTTCGCCGATAAGATGTAAGTTTTATTCGCTTATTTCACACGAATTGAAACCATTTTCTGTGAATTTTGGCTTTAATTCACGATGGCTATAGAGCAGTTGTATATGTATATGCTTCTCGTTATTGACCTATTGACTTCTTTGCTGATTACTTTAGTATCAAACCCATAATTTTTTTTCTTCTTTGTTTGTTACTACACACTTTGTTAGTTATCACCTTCGCATGGTTAACCTTTTATAAACCAAAAACGATCAAAATGCACAAAAAATTGTAGTTTTCTGGTGTCTTGGGACCCATAGGCCATATCACTTAATATAGATCCATCAATGGTAGATTGGTGGCTTGTATAATATGTGCATTATAATTGGTATTCAGCAGTTGCTAATACTATCCTTCATGTGATAAAAAGCTTACATTCTTTTGTATAGTTGATTCAATTATTTATTGCAGGGAACTTGGGTGTCTATGGGCGTGTACTCTGATGGATCCTACAACGTTCCGGCCGGTATCATCTACTCCTTCCCAGTGACCTGCAAAAACGGAGAATGGAGCATTGTTCAAGGTAAAAAGTTGATGAAGTTTGGGTGGTTTATGTTGACAGGAAACACTGTACATGTGATATGTTATTTTACTGCTCTCTTGTAATTCTTTGACTGAACAGACTGAAGACGTTATCTATGGTGAATGGTCCTCAATCTGGGATCAATGCTTTAATTTCATCATTTGTCACAATTTTGCAGGTATAGTAGTCAGCACTAATGGTGTCTGTTTTAAGTATAAAACATAACTTTTAGTTCTTTTTGTCATTTAGGAAGAGAATCCAGCTCGGGAATGTACGATTGTCAGGACTGCCGGAAAGCTTACACCATTCAATTTCAATAAGCTAGCTGTTGTTGATGATCCAAAGGCTCATCTAGCATCCCAAAAGCGTGAAAAGAAGTTCAACATCAAGTCAAATGAGTCCACTCTTACGGAATCCTTCTGTTCCTTATGCTACAGCCCACTGTACAAATCTGACTCCTCCAGTGCTGCTGAAGAACATAATGCTGAGGGATTTGGAGCAACTTGTTGCTCAAGTTGCAGGTTTCAAATACTTCCTGCCGATTCATCACATATGGAGAAGTTTTACTCACTCTTACCCCGCCCAGTCGTTTCTAGACAAACAATAACCAACAGCTCTAATGTCCAGAGACTATTAAGGCAAGTTATGCTCTGCTTTTGTTCAGCTACTCCAAACGCTTCCTTTTCTTTCGTTTATATTCAAAGGTCTTTTTCCTCTTTGACATTGGTTCTGTCACTAGTTTCGGTTTTGAATGATGAACTTAAATAAATGACTTTCATATGTTTGGTATGGGTTAAGGCGTTTTATGTGAAAGCAGTCTGTGGACATTGGCACCTATAAAGACAGGGAGTTGTTTGTAACTTGTAAATGTTCTTAGCGAAACCATTCTTTTTTGGTTGGTCTAGCTAGTGGCCACATACTTTTTAGGATATTTTTTTTTTTGCATCAAAAGAGTCCAAGTGCAGTAAGAAGATGTTGAAAATACCAGTCGCCTTGATGCGGTTCTGTTGCTACTGTATAGATAGCCCTCAAGTAAGACCAGGTCTCTTTTATGGCATTATCTGAGTTGCATTTGATATGAGAGAAAAAGCTCCTGATGATAACGTAAAATGTTAGATTAAAGGGTCTTTTTTACTCGAGTGCAGGCAGAGTATTGAGGATTTCTTGCTGTCAGACAGTGAAGATGATTGTGACTCTTGAGTTTGGCGGAGTGAATGGCCAAATTGCCCAGTTCCCCAGTGAATCAAGGTCATTTCGCCTTAAAGATATGCAGTTCACCTTTTGAAGGTGAATATATATTTGAGCCATTAATTTAGCACCACCTTTCATTCTGTTTGTATGTTAACTACTGTAATATCTCCTTTCTGATTTACTGTCACCTACCTGTGCCCCATTTTTGTATCCTAGCGAGTAGTGATTGTTATTCTTGTTTTTCCTTCTCAAAAACACTTTTTTGGTGTTGTTTTGTTGGAGGTCCTACTCGTCCTCTCATTGCAGCCAATAGTCTGCTTCAACCTCTCCACTTTTGTTGGACATTTGAAGAAGATGACAAAGAAGTAGCCCCTCTTAGTGATGAAGAAGTTGTGGAAACGTTTGTTGTTACTTAGCTTAGATTGTATATGTTTTATTTGAACGTTGTGGAAACGTTTGTTGTTATGTTGGATTGGATTTGGAATGAATATTTTTGTTCGAAGGAAATGTAATGTCCTTTGGTTGAATATTTTAATGCAGGTGGTTTTAAATTTCTGGTGTTTTGGATATCAACTTTATAGGAAGGTGCTGCCGAAATTTCGGTAGCGGATTTTTTTTTAAAAACATAAAAATAAAATACATCAGTTCTTACAAGAAATGACGCAAATAGTAATTAGTGATTGCATCGGTTTTGAAAAGAAATGATGCAAAAAAATAGAGCAAAAGAGTCAGTTCCTATAATAACCGACGCATATACTATTCTATTTTGCGCGAAATTAAGGTACTAATTGCATCAGTTGTTGGGAAACTGATGCAAAAGCTAAGCGAAAAAGCATCCGTTCTGGAAAACTGATGCAAAAACTAAGCTATTTGCGTCGGTTCTTATAGCAAATGCATCAGTTGTTTACTAAGAACTGATGCAAATGATACATCAAATGCATCAGTTGTATACTAAGAACTGATGCAATTGTCTGTTTTTTGCGTCAGTTTTAGAACCGACGTTTCAATAAACGTCACCTCCAAAAACGTCAACCAAGAACCGACGCAATAAGTCTTATAGAACGGATGCAATAGGGTGTTTTTGTACTAGTGATACGTTCAAGATCGTTGAACACAAGAGGTTGTTGAAGATTTCATCTTAAATTTAAGATAGATTCGAGTATTTAGCGGTACTCTTTGTAGTCAAGTATTTAACGGTACTTGACATAGCTAGGTATTTTACGGTATCTAGATTGAGTTACAACTAACATCAAAGTTGTACGAGTTGGGTTGATAAAATGCTTGAGTACATTTAAAACATATAAATATTTATCATATAAATATTGTTCATAATTAAATAAATCATACTTATTTAATTAATAAGTAATTCGAAATTACTAATGTAAAATGATCATTTATCGTCAATACGATTTACAACCCTTGTATTAATTTCAACCCAATTCATTCTAATTACGATATTATGAAATATCGTTTAATGTTTAACAATTGACACATTTCAATTTTAAACATAAATCTTACATTAAGATTTAACCTCTAATTTCTCGATATACGAGTTTAAGGAATATGATCAAATCGTATCAATATACATTTGATCACTTTATCAATTAAGGGAATTGTCCTAAAGGTGTGACCTAAAGGGATCAACTGACCACCACCGTCATACGACAGTAATGTCAAACTCTAGCTAGCCAATCATTACCGATTAATGTTGGTCAGTTGACTAATATAAATCGTATCATCCCTTGCGCATTCTCGTTATGAGATTTAATTACGTGATCGCACTATTGTTGATGACACATTTCCCAACAAAAAGTATCCTTATGTGGGGTAGATTGATGTGTAAAGTAAGGCTAGTCACATAGAGTTAATGTATAAGTTGAAGTAGGATTTTTCGTGGGTCAATTCACTCCCGTTGAACCACCACTTGCACCAACGACCACCACAGTGAACACAACTGTGACATACCTTGCCCTCCCCTCAACCTACACACCAAATTTCAAACCAAACCAAACATCATAACCCCATTTAAAAACCCTTGAAAACCCCTCTAACAACCCATTGTAAACCCAAATTTCTAGCTATTCCTCTAACCAACCTTACTTTACACATCAATCTACCCAACATAAGGACATTTTTTACCACCGTGTTTACAGCCATTGGAAAGCTTGTACTCCCACCTTTCCAACGAGTTCAAGAACACTCTAAACCGACCTCGTTTGTTATCTCAAACATCGACTGAAAGTCACCCCATCACAAGCGCTGAAACAATGGCCAAAATGTGGTGTTTGACAAAAAAAAAATTATTAAAGGTGGTGTTTGACAAAAAATTTTTTTAAAGGTGGTGTTTGGAAGAAAAAGTTTTTTAAAGGTGGTGTTAGACAAAAAACCCTATATTTTATTATATCTTGACAAGAATTAAGAATTGATTTAAAGTAGGATACTATATTTTATGATATAAGTTGTTTCCTAAATAAAATAGGTGTTTGGAAATACAATCTTATATCTTAAATTAGTAATATCTTATTAAAGTCCTTTCCTAAATCAAATAAGATTAGTTTTAAGATATTACCTAGAATAAGTATTCTAGATAAAGTAATATTCCTAAACTATCTATGATTCAACCTAGATCTAAATTACTATATAAGGACACTATCACACGTTAAAAAACAAAAAAGATACACGCCTCACGCATTACAAGAAAGCAACGAACGATACCTCACGTGCGTCCCGTTTTCCGTGCCAATCATTGTTAGATCTCGTAATAAAGACTACAAGCTTTGAAGATTATTCTCATATGTTCAAGATCGTTGAACACAAGAGGTTGTTGAAGATTTCATCTTAAATTTAAGATAGATTCGAGTATTTAGCGGTACTCTTTGTAGTCAAGTATTTAACGGTACTTGACATAGCTAGGTATTTTACGGTATCTGGATTGAGTTACAACTAACATCAAATTTGTACGAGTTGGGTTGATAAAATTGTAATTCGGAGAAGGTACTAATTTTATTAATCGAGAATAGTGGATGTAGGTTTCGATTTGTGAAACTGAACCACTTCAAAAGATCGTGTCTCCTTTTACTTTATCGTTCTTACTCGTTACTTGCTACTATCACGCTCCATCAACATACATCGAAGAAGAATCGAAAAAGTTGGCATACTCAATTCAACCCCCCTTCTTGAGTATATCTAGGTCAATAGACTCTTCAATTGGTATCAGAGCCTCGTGCTCTTGAAAGCCTTACAGCTTGAGATTGATCCTTCTATTGAATTTAATGGATTCTAAACACCTTAAGTGTCCCATCTTCGATGGAAAGAACTATAGCTTGTGGAAGAACATGATGACCCACTACGTCAAAGGATGTGACTTGGAATGCTGGAAGATAATTCAAACTGGACCAAAGAAGATCTTGGTCGCCTCTGCAAATGGAACAACATACGAGAAATCAGAAAGTGATTATGTGGAAGCAGATTACAAGATTGCTGAGAAAAATTCAAAAGCCATGAGTCTACTTCAAAACGGTATGATTACTTCTGAATTTGATCGCTTCTCTTCTTGTAATTCAGCTAAAGAAATATGGGATGGCCTAGAACTTGCCTACAAAGGTACTTCCGCAGTCAAGAAACATCGCATAGACTTGCTTATTCAACGATATGAACTTTTCACTATGGAAAAGAATGAATCGATTGATAGCATGTCTGCACGATTCTCTTGCATACTAAATGAACTACGGAATCTTGCTAAGAATTAGATTCTGAGGACATAGTCATAAAAGTCCTTAGAAGCCTTACCAAAAAGTGGCAACCTAAAGTCACTGCAATTGAAGAAGCTCGTGATCTCTCGGCCATGAACTTATTGGATCTCTAATGGTTCATGAGATCATGCTAAACAAAGATGATGATGATGATCATCCTAAAGGCAAAAACGTTGCCTTACAAGCATCCACAAGTGAAGAATGCGAACCTGAACTGGAAGATGAAACAGTTCTATTCGCAAGACGCTTTAAAAGGGCAGTCTTCAAAGGGAGATTTACCAAATCCAACAATAAAACCAATGACAAGAAAAAGAATGACTCTGAGCAAACCTTCAAACGAGGTTGCTTCAAATGTGGTGATCAAGGCCATATGATCAAAGATTGTCTAAGCTGGGACAAAATCAAAGACAAAACTAAACGAGATAAGACCAAGACTGAATTCAAGAAGGTTATGCTCGCATCTTGCTGGGGAGAATTAGATTCCGAAGATGACGAAGACTCAGAGGAATAAGAAGTTGCTAACCTGTGCCTAAGCAATATCAGTCTGGATCTAATTTCCGACGATCATGAATCATCACAATTTTGCCTCTACGGAGAATCTGATTCAGAAGATGAAGACCAAGAGGTAAATTTTTTACAGCTTAAGAGTCAAGTTAAAAATTTATCTAAGTCTGCATTAGTTAAATATTTTGAACAAACCCTGGACCAATGTCACGAACAAAGTCTTGAATTGGACGAGTTAAAGGAACAGATCCTTGACATTGTAGAGGAAAATCAACTTCTAAAGGCCAAAGCTAAGAAACTGAAATCCAAAGTTAACATTGATACAAATGTTAAGTTGGAAACAGTAATGTCTGAGAAAAAAATTCTTGAGTCTAAAGTTACAGCTAATGAAGCCGTAATCTCAAAATTAAAACTCAACATTAAAGAGCTTGAATCTAAGATTATAGCCAATGAAGCTATAACCTCACATTTAAAAAGGGCCAACAAACTTCTAAAGAGCAAACCTACACCAGTCGTTGTAGATGAAACTCATCAAGAAGAAGTTGAAATTCTCGAGCAAAAAATCATGGATCTAGAATTTAACTTGACCAAAGTTAAAAAAGAACATGCTCAAATCATGTTCAATTTTAATAAAGATATTCAAGACTTGAAAGAGTCAAATAACGTTGACCACTCCTCCTGCATAAAAGAAATAGATTCTTTAAAATACCTTCTTCTTCATGCGCGTAAGGTTCATGAGAAATGGGAAGGAAGTACTAACGTACTAAACTTCCTAACTGAACAATCCGATAATAACATGAAGATGGGTCTAGGCCATGAGTGCTATGGCAGGAGAGACCATTCTAAATGTCAACAAAAACCTACTGACCGTGACTTTAGAAAAAGAAAGTATGTAGACTTGCCTGAATATTTAATTTGTACTTATTGTGGTCATACTGGACACCTACGAGAAAATTGTGTAAAACATGCACTCGACTTCAAAACTGGAGTCAAATTTGTAAAATCTCTAGGTATACCAAATGATTCTATCTCTATCATCGACAGTGAGGAAAGTAATGAAAAAGCTGAGGAAAGGAATAATGACCATAGATGGTTCTATGACATGTCTTTCGATTACGCAGAAAAGAAAAATAGAACCAGCCAAATTCCTAAAACTACAACCTATAAGAAACAAAACCCACAGACTTGCACTAGATCAACAAAATCTAACTATCACAGATCCAAGAGACTTTTAGTGAGACAAGTCTGGGTTAAGAAAGAAAATGTTTTTATTGTCAATAACTCTAAAGGACCCAAGTATGCTTGCGTACCTAAAACATGTCTTTAAATTATTCTGTGCAGATAATCGCTAAAGAGAATAACCTATGGTACCTCGACAGTGGATGCTCCCGACACATGACAGGCGACGCCAACCTATTCACAACCTTGAAACCATTTGATGGAGGAAAGGTCACCTTCGGAGACAATAAAAAGGGAAAGGTAATAGGTGTCGGTAAGATAGGCATCTCATCATCTCACACTATTAGCGATGTATATCTGGTAAGTGGCCTCAAGCATAATTTAATTAGTATATCCTAGTTATGCGACAAAGGAAACAAAGTTGTCTTTCATGCAGATATTTGTCGTATAATTATGGAAGGTACAAGTAAAGTAATTCTTGAAGGACATAGAAAGAAAAATGTTTATATGATTGATTTAAACGTTGTGCCTACTGACTCTCTCTCATGCATGAAAGTTACGTTAGATGATCCATGTCTCTGGAATAAGAGATTTGGTCATATTAGTTCTCCTATTCTTAGCAAATTGAAGAGATGGGACTTGGTCGAAGGTCTTCCCAAAATCAAGTTTGATCAAGAAAAGATGTGCGACACATGTGCACGATGTAAACACGTCAGATCATCCTTCAAACCAAAAAGAATAGTAAGTACTAACCAAGCTCTTGAACTAGTACATATGGATCTCTGTGGCCCTATGAAGGTAAGAAGCCGAGGCGGTTCCAGGTACGTTTTCGTCCTAGTTGATGATTACTCTAGTTTTGTCTGGCCAATCTTTCTCCATTCTAAAGATGAAACATTTGATGAATTTGTTAGTCTCATGAAACTTGTCCAAAACAAATTAAAATCTAACCTAGTAACAATCCGAACTGACCATGGAACTGAGTTTGATAACCATGCTTTTATTGAGTTATGTAAAACCAACGGTGTTGGGCATAACTTCTCTGCACCTAGAACACCACAACAAAACGGAGTAGTAGAACGTATGAACAGAACTTTAGAAGACATGGCTAGAACATTGCTTCTTTGTAGTGGCCTACCTAGAAACTTTTGGGCTGAGGCTATTAGTACGGCTTGCTATATTCATAATCGTGCTATGATTAGACCTATCCTCAAAAAGACACCTTATGAACTTTTACGTGGTCGTAAACCTAATATATCACATCTAAGATGTTTTGGGAGTAAATGCTTCGTTCATAACAATGGTAAAAATCGTTTAAGCAAATTTGACCCTAGAAGTGATGAGGCGATTTTATAGGATATTCAGATCATAGTAAAGCCTATAAAGTTTTTAATAAACATACCTTATGCATAGAAGAGAGTATACATGTTATCTTTGATGAGAATAATATCTTCGACAAGCCTTTACAGGACGAAAAGGAAAACCTAGACAAACCAGACTTTCGTTTGTCAAGGGAAGATTCTCCAGAAATAGAAAATAATGATGAAGGCGAAATTCAAGGAATCAACGATGAACTTAACTTGGAAGGAAATGGTGCGAGAGATGAAACTACAGTTGATGATATTGTAGATAATTCTCAAACCAATGACTTGGAACCCAGAGTTGTAGCTAATGAAGCTACAACTTTGAATCAAAACCAAAGGGAAGAGGTCATAGTTATACCTGACTCTCATATAAACCCTGGTTTGGATTCAGGGGGAACAAGTCAAAATCCCGAGACGAGTAGTAACAATGAAAACAATCAATCAAGAAACTGGAGATATAAAGGCTCTCACCCTCTGGATAATATCATAGGAAGCCTTACAGAAGGAGTCCAAACACGAAGAAGCCTAAACAACTTCTGCTCCTTCTACTCCTTTCTCTCCACAATTGAACCTACCAATATAAAAGAGGCCCTTGCAGAACCTGACTGGATAGTCGCCATGCAAGAAGAACTTCAACAGTTCGAAAGAAATAAAGTATGGCATCTCGTTCCTCGTCCAAAAGATAGATTAGTAATTGGAACGAGATGGGTATTCGGAAATAAATTAGATGACTCTGGAGTCATCGTACGTAACAAAGCAAGACTAGTTGTTCAAGGATACAATCAGCAGGAAGGGATCGATTATGACGAAACCTTCGCTCCAGTTGCTCGCCTTGAAGCAATTCGCTTGCTTATAGCATTTGCTGCAATAAAGGAATGAAACTATTTCAGATGGATGTTAAAACTGCATTCCTTAATAAATATCTTCAGGAGGAAGTCTATGTCGAACAACCTCCTGGATTTCCTGACAGGAAACTCAAGGATCATGTGTACAGATTGGACAAAGCTCTCTACGGGCTGAAACAGGCCCCTCGAGCATGGTACGACAGACTATCAAAGTTTCTATTGGAAAGCCGATTCAAGAGAGGATCAGTGGACAAAACACTATTTCTGAAGAGTGAAAATTCCGACCTATTAGTAGTCCAGATCTACGTTGACGATATTATATTTGGCTCAACCAATAAAAAGTTGTGCCAATATTTTTCAGAGTTGATGACATCCGAGTTCAAGATGAGTATGATGGGAGAATTAAAATTCTTCCTTGGACTTCAAATTCAACAAACGAACGAGGGTATCAAAGTGCATCAACAAAAATACGTCAAAGAATTAATAAAGAAATTCGGAATGGAATCCTCTCATCCCATGCCTACTCCAATGGTATCAGATAAAAAGTTCACCAAAGACGAAGACGGTAAGTCAGTAGATGAAACTACTTATAGAGGTATGATCGGCTCACTTCTTTATCTTACTGCAAGTCGTCCAGATATAATGTTTAGTGTCTGCGTATGTGCTCGGTTCCAATCTGCACCAAAAGAATCGCATATAATTGCGGTTAAGAGAATTCTACGATACTTAATTGGAACATCAAAATTATATTTATGGTATCCCCTAGACTGTAATTTTAACCTACTAGGATATTCAGATGCGGATTATGCAGGTTGTTCTTTAGACAGGAAAAGTACTTCTGGACTTGCGACCTTCGTTGGACCATGTATTATATCATGGGCATCCAAGAAACAAAACTCTATCGCCTTGTCAACCGCAGAAGCAGAATATATTGCAGCCGCACTGGTATGTTCTCAACTCTTATGGTTAAAACAACAACTACTTGATTATGGTATTGACGTGGGATGTGTACCTATATTATGTGATAATACGAGTGCTATAATAATATCTAAGAACCCGACTCAGCACTCGAGAACAAAACACATAGAGATTAGACATCACTTCTTACGTAACCATGTAGAAAAGAAAAACATTAAGTTGGAATTTTGTAGTACGGAAAAACAATGGGCAGATATTTTTACTAAACCTTTGGCTAGGGAACGATTTGAGACTTTACGATTGGAAATTGTTTTAATCGGTGACACCTAATCGATCTTAAGAGCTGAAAATAAACCAATGACTGACTATGAAAAAGACAGAATTATATGACTGTGTCCGTATATTCCGCTGCATGCCTTTGTGTGTTATTTTTTATTGAATGCTCGAATTTTGATTATATCATGCTATATGTTATACGAACGAACATAACCAATCTCTCAAATCAAAATAATAATATTCAAATATTAATAATTTATGCCAAAAAAATATTATTTTAATATTATATATATGTATAGTTACGTTTCTCAAAGACGTAACTTATTATAAACTTGTGTTAATTAATTACGTACTACATTTACGTAACAACCAAATCGTAACAAATATTTACGTACCACCTAAAATTAATTACCCCCACCTATTACTACCTACCCCACGTATCACCCCCACCTCTTTACCACTCTCACACTCCATCACTTCCCATAACCCCAAAACCGTCCCCTCAAGTCTTATACTAACTCCATCACCATCAAAAGAAATCAAGAAAACTCCATTAATCCTTCTTAAAACTAAAAACCAAGTTCACCTAAGATCACATCCTCAAAACACCACCATGCCACCCATCTCTGCTCGACGCTCTTCCCGCCACAAACCCCCATCACCGACTCCGACGCCATCACCACCACCGTCCCCAGAACCGATCACCGTGACCATGCCAAAATCAGAGGGAAGCAAGAGACGTAGGATAGACAAAGGCAAAACGATTATGGAAGATGAAACGTTTGAAGATAATCTTTTACCTCGTCCTCTGTTTCGCGACATCTCCGAAGAAGCTACCAAAGCGGGTTTAGAAAAAGTTCGGATGACAAAACAGGAAGTTATGTTAATTGAACGACTCTTACCATATTCTATTCATGCGGGTAGATTTTACCCAACTTCGTGGGTCGACGGGTCTCAGTCTCTGAAATTCTTTAAAGAATTCTTGATTTTTCAAGATTGGACTTATCTTAGTAACTTTTCGGGTCTCGTTTTTCCCATTTAAGTCGTACAATCTTTGCTTCGGTGAAATTAGTGGAGACTAGGTTAAGGGCAGTCGTTAATGGTCGTGATGTGGATGTTTCGATTGAGGATTTGTGTCGTGTGATTAAATTGAAGAATGATGGATTAATTCTTGATCCAAGTAAGGAGTGGTCTAATGTATCAAAAACTGAAAAAATGGAGATTAAGAGGTATTTTGATGAACATGCAACGGAAGTTAGTCCATTGTTAACAAATTCATTCAACCTAAAACTCAAGTTTTTCGTAAACTTTTTATGGAATTGCATCTTGCCGCGTCGTGGGGGTCGGGACAAGCTTAGTTGTTGTGAGGCGATTGTGCTCTATAATTGGTTAATTTGTGTGAAAATAAATCTAGCACCTTTGTTTTGTGCGAAAGTCGTCCATATCTCAAAGATTTTGGTCAAAGAACGATTTAGCACTACCCTTGACATACCGCATGGAATGTGGGTTTCCGAGTTGTTATTTGATGCAGGGGTGGTCGATGTAAGTAGTTATGGTGTCGTTCCTCGAGATAGGATGAATGACAAACTTATGAAGTTGATGGGGATTCTCGGTAAGAATGGTGACTTGTTGTTTGGTCGTGAGAGTGAGGAAGCGAAGGTGAATGGAAATTTGGTTGATTTGGAGGGTAAGGTGGATAAGATATTTACATTGATATCCGGGTTAAAAGGTCCTAAGGCCGAGAATGGAAGCAAGATGAATGAGGTTGATGAGTTGCGTGAGTGGATGCGAAAGATTAAAGGGCATCTTACTCACATCTGCCGTGAACTTAAGACGGTTAAGGAGGAAGTCATCTTGGTAAGTGACCGTCACCAATTTCTTACAACCCAAGGAGAGGCTCTTGTTCGTGATACTCGACTTTTACGAGAGGATGGTGGACAATGCTTAGCCGCGGTCAAAGCCTTGTCTCTCAAGGTGCTTAACTTCAAGCGTGCATCGATGCCCAAGGTCGTAATGTTGCAAGTTGCCTTGATCGTTTGGATACTTTGGAGTATCGTACTCACCCCGAGTTCTTCAATCCTCATATTATTCATCACCCCGAGTAAAGATTGGTTGTGTTTTGCTCTGTTTTGGCTGATTTGCAGGAATCGTTTTGGCAGAGGTGCGAAGATTGGTTTTGGGCTCCCTCGGTGGATATCGTATTTCTATCCTATTACCCTATCCCCCTCCTTAAAACCGTTTAAAACATTAGCCCTATTTTGCTTTTTGGCCGTGATACTTGGCCCAATTTTCCTTATCCCTATTCGGCCCAATTGGCATGTAATTGCATATTTTCGGTTACTTTAACTCTTTTGGCCCATGACTTTGCTACCTACAACTATTCGGCCCATTAGGCTTTTATTCGACACATTCGACCCATGTGGCTTTATCTTGTATATTCGGCCCATAGGCTATCTAGTATTTGGTTGTGTGTCGATTTTCCGTTCGTATCTCGTATTTGTTTGATTTTAATCATATTTGTGTGTTTGATTTAGAATCGCATGCTTAGGTTTGTTTCTAATTATATCATTCTAGTCATTTTATGTCTTTGTTTCCGCCTTTTCAATGATGTCAAGAGGGGGAAAAGAATGCGACCTAGATTACGAATTTGCCTAAGATTGCTCCTTGTCGTAACGTATTGTCTCTCATAGTTCTTTAAGTAATTGGTTTAATTTAAAAATAGAAACCCTAGTTGATCTATATTATGAATGACCAATATTATGTTGAGGGGGAACGTTACAGCATAACACTTAGACACGATTCTAGATAAAGACTTACCATCATTAAAAAGGGGGAATTTGTTGAGTAATATATTCTATATGTTTAATATATTGTGTGATGTTTTAATAACGACAAGTCTAGATAATTATGTTTTATATACATATGCATGTAATCGTGCGTTTAAGTGTACAGTTAATTATAGAGCGAAGATCATAGTTTAGCAAAGTATAGATTCAATCGTAGATTGAAGAAAAAGATCAAGCTCCTGTCAAGTTCTTTTGAAAACTTACAAGATAAAAGTCTTATTGCGAAATCAAAGAGCTCTTAAGTTATAGGTCGTATCTATAACTATTGAAGAAATGAGATTTGCGTAGAATAAATAAAAGCGTGAAGATATATGTGTATTATTGTTATATTGTCATATACTAATTTAGTAATCTTAAAACGGTTTTTAGAATAGAAATATTCTTTGGTTAATCAGGATTAAAATAATTAACTTATGATGTAATTATTTATCCTATTATACTAAGTATTTTATTCTAACCGTTATTGTCAAAATCCGAATCTCTAGAGAAACGTGTCCCGGAAGTATGTCTCGGGAAGTGTATATTGAGAAACGTGCATTGGGAAGTGTGCATCGCATTGTTTAACACGGTCCTACACGTTTTCTATTAGCCTTATAGTATTGATTAAATAAATAATATGTATTTATTTAATTTACTTAAAGATTAAATAGAATTTGGTTAAAAGATATATTTTATTATATCTTGACAAGAATTAGGAATTAATTTAAAGTAGGATACTATATTTTATGATATAAGTTGTTTCCTAAATCAAATAGGTTTTTGGAAATACAATCCTATATCTTAAATTAGTAATATCTTATTAAAGTCTTTTCCTAAATCAAATAAGATTAGTTTTAAGATATTACCTAGAATAAGTATTCTAGATAAAGTAATATTCCTAAACTATCTAGGATTCAACCTAGATCTAAATTACTATATAAGGACACTATCACACATTCAAAAACAAAAAAGATACACGCCTCACGCATTACAAGAAAGCAACGAACGATACCTCACGTGCGTCTCGTTTTCCGTGCCAATCATTGTCAGATCTCGTAATAATGACTACAAGCTTTGAAGATTATTCTCATACGTTCAAGATCGTTGAACACAAGAGGTTGTTGAAGATTTCATCTTAAATTTAAGATAGATTCGAGTATTTAGCGGTACTCTTTGTAGTCAAATATTTAACGGTACTTGACATAGCTAGGTATTTTACGGTATCTAGATTGAGTTACAACTAACATCAAAGTTGTACGAGTTGGGTTGATAAAATTGTAATCCGGAGAAGGTACTAATTTTATTAATCGAGAATAGTGGACGTAGGTTTCGATTTGTGCAATTGAACCACTTCAAAAGATCATGTCTCCTTTTACTTTATCGTTCTTACTCGTTACTTGCTACCATCACGCTCCATCAACATACATCGAAGAAGAATCGAAAAAGTTGGCATACTCAATTCAATCCCCCCTTCTTGAGTATATCTAGGTCAATAGACTCTTCAGTAGCGATATGCAGTTATGTGATCCCTAAGCCATGTTGTAGATAAGTATTATTAAGATATATTAGATTGCATATGAATTCTGATGCTTAGAAAATATAACCCTAATCCAAGTGAGTGCCCTACTTAAGCCGGGACTCATTTCCTTTCTTTCATGTTATAGAGATGCCTCCGAGTAGGAATAACGTTGCTAACATCACACAAGAGAAACTAGACCGGTTGATAGCTGAGAATGAGGCTTTAAGGGCCAGACGCATGGATTATGCAAAGATGAGTACCATAATTGCGAGGCATAAACCTAATCAATTCACTGGAGAGGGGGAACCTCACTTGTTGGGAGAATGGTGCCGAGAATTTAGTAACTTGTTTGAGCTAGTGGACTGTCCTGAGGAACTAAGGGTTGACCAAGCAGCCCACTACCTGAGGGGTATGGCCGGAGACTGGTAAATTGGGAGCAAGGGGGAGATTCGTGAAGCAGCTAGAGAGGATAGAACTAATCATGTTGCGTGGATCGCGTTCAAGAGAATTCTGTATGAAGTGTTCCTACCGGAATTCCAGAAAAGTAAGCTGCGAGAGGAGTTCGATACTTTCAAAATGACGGAGAATATGACAGTGGAGGTCTATTATCGGAAGTTCATCCAGTTGCTGAATCATGTAGGGGAAATGGGTTTTGATGATGCAATGCTGGCAATGAAATTTGAAAGGGGGCTGACCATAAACATCAAGAAGAGACTCATTGCAGCTCCGCCCACCACAGTCCGGGACATCTACCTAAGGGCTGGGGCGGTGGAGAGGCTTTCGGAAATGATCAAATAGGACAAGAAGACCAAGACTGAGAAGAGAAAAGCTGAGGCCGCAAATGAAAATTCGGGATCAAAGAAGCAGAGCTCCAATAGGTACAGTGGATACTTCACCAACAATGCCTCAGGGAGTGAAAAGAACCAGAGTGGGGGTAGCTACAGGAGTGGAGGTTCGGGTAATGGTTCTGTGGAAATAGTTTGCTTTGGCTGTGGAAAGACGGGACACAAGCAGGCAGTGTGTCGATCATCAGGAGGAAACCAGTCTGGGGGTTACCGTACGTCAACATCGGGATATAATGGATCACGCACACAATCATATGGTAGTGGTGGGTACCGTACTCCCATGTCAGGCTATGGAGGGGGTGCGAAGTCTGGAGGCAGCAACAATTATCAGAAGAATTACGACAGTTATCAGAACCGTTCGTAACAAAATCAGTACAGCGGGGGTGGAAGTAACCAAAAGTCCGGAGCGGAAGGAAATCAACAGGTTGGGACATCTACTACCAGTCAGAGTGGGGTTAAATCCAGTGGCAAACTTTTTGCCATGGGGAAACAGGCAGCCAAGGACGATGCCCATGTTATGACTGGTACTTTTCTCGTGAACTCTAAACCTACTTTTGTACTTTTTGATTCTGGGGCTACCCATTCTTTTGTATTTAGAGAGCATGTTAGGGCTTTGGAACTTGAGAGTTATGATTTGGTCGTGGACTCGGTGACCATACCTACTGGATAGTCGGTGTCTTGTAGTAGAGTATATAGGAGTGTGCCTATCAAAATTGGAGAAACAACTTTCCATTGTGATCTTATAGAATTTCCATTGGGGGGTTTTGAGGTGATTCTGGGGATGGATTGGTTGGGAAAGTATCGAGCTTTTATCGACTGTCATCAGAAGAAGATTTCCTTGAAGGGACCTTAGGGAGTGAGGGTGTCTTACAAGGGATACCTGGTCAAACCTAAGGTCAAATTCATTTCTGTCAATACCCTTAAGTCTAGCTTGAGAAAAAGAGATAGTCTAATCTTGTGTCAGATGTGGGACTGTGAGACTGAGACCCCTAAGGCTAGTGAGATATCCGTGGTGCGGGAGTTTGAGGGGGTATTCCGAGATGGCGTTCCAGGGTTGTCACCAAGGAGGGAAGTAGAATTTTCCATTGACCTGAAGCCGGGAGCAGGACCAATATCTAAATCGCCGCATCGTATGGGACCAAGAGAGATGGAGGAGTTGAAAACGCAGTTGGATGAATTGGATGAGAAAGGGTTCATTCGACCTAGTGTGTCACCTTGGGGAGCGCCCATGTTATTTGTGAAAAAGAAAGATGGAAGTCTAAGGCTTTATGTTGACTATCGAGAGCTGAACAATGTGACCATCAAGAACCGTTATCCTTTGCCAAGAATCGACGATCTGTTCGACCAGTTAAGTGGAGCTGGAGTTTTCTCCAAAATTGACTTGAGATCGGGGTACCATCAATTGAGAATCAAAGACGAAGACATTCCTAAGACCGCTTTCAAAACGAGGTATGGCCACTACGAATTTGTGGTTATGCCATTTGGGTTGACTAATGCTCCAGCAGTTTTCATGGATTTGGTGAATCGAGTATTTAGTCCATACTTTGATCAGTTCGTGGTTGTGTTTATCGATGATATTCTTGTGTATTCCAAAAATGAGGAAGAACACGAGGATCATTTGAGGAGAGTACTCAAGACTTTGGAGGAGCATGAGCTAAATGCAAAAATGAGCAAATGTGAGTTCTGGTTGAAGAAAGTTGCATTTCTAGGGCATGTTATTTCCAAGGAGGGGGTGTCCGTAGACCCTAGTAAGATCGAGGCTGTGACTAAGTGGCAAAGCCCTAAGAATGTGAGTGAGATTCGAAGCTTTTTGGGACTGGCAGGTTATTATAGGAGATTTGTCAAGGATTTCTCGAAGATAGCAAAGCCTTTGACATCATTGATGAGGAAGGAGAACCGTTTCGTCTAGGATGAGAGCTGTGAGAAGGCATTCTTAACTCTTAAGGAACGCTTGACGACAGCTCCTATCCTCGCGTTGCCTGATGGGAGTGATAATTTCGAAGTTTATACAGACGCTTCCAAGCATGGTATGGGGTGTGTGCTAATGCAAAATGGGAGAGTGATCGCGTATGCTTCTCTCCAATTAAAGACATATGAGGAAAATTATCCGACTCATGACTTAGAATTGGGAGCAGTGGTCTTTGCACTTAAATTGTGGCGCCCTTACCTCTGTGGAGCCACTTTTAAGGTGTTTACTGATCACAAGAGTTTGAAGTACATCTACACCTAGAGAGAGTTGAACATGAGACAAAGGAGGTGGATAGAGTTGATTGGGGACTATGACATGCAGATTGTCTACCACGAAGGCAAGGCGAATGTGGTAGCAGATGCCCTAAGTAGGAAGTTCATTCATGCTTTGTGTAGTGCCAGGTCGAGAGTGAGGTTGCATAGCGAGCTAAGAGAGATGGGGATTTTCATGATTCGGAAAGGGGATACTCTTAGTGATTTGACCGTAGAGCCGGAGTTGTATGGGGAGATTTGTAAAACCCCTCGCGAAAGCGGAAATATAAAACAAACAAAATACTAAAAATGCAGCGGAATTAAAACTTTTTAACATAACTAACATGCGAGGTGAATTAAAAACTGTAACTGAAAGTAAAATACATATACAAACAGCCTGGGATGGTACATCCCTACAGGCACTCAAACTGAAATGTAAACTAAGTCTAGCTAACGTAAACGTGTGAGTCCATCGATGAATAGGATCATCGCTCGCTAGCTCCATGCAACCCTCTGCCAACCACCTGTCATGTACCTACATACATGTAAACATGTACGCCACAATCAGTGGGGAGTGACTAGAGTTCTCCTAGCCACCTTTTGTGACAACACGTAACACATAAAGCAATACAGAATACTCCAACATATGTAACATGTGAAGCATAAACAACTCATCAACTGTCCTCATACTATCATGCAAACTCTAGTGCACGGCTCTCAACCAACTTCATAAACCGTTAGGAAGGAGAGCCGGTTTCCCTACTGGTTACCCAGTCAGGGGGTCTTTCAATCCAACTATTTATGAAACCGATAAAAGAGTCATCCAATGCCTTGGATGAACAGATTACAACTCAAGCGATATATTCACAAACTTCAACATGCATATCTGACACTGTACCAAACTCTAAGGCAAGCAGATATAACATCAAGTAAAGAGGTTCAGCGGTCAACTTAAGACATAACCTAATTACCAGACTAGCATTCAATTCACTATCACAAGTAAGGAACTCAGAGGCGAAAACTCAACGCATGGTCCCCTACTACATCACAAGGTACTAAACTCAGAGGCGAAAACTCAACGCATGTTCTAGCACCAAACACCTGCACTCCGGGTAAGGTATGACAACCTGACTGCCCCGTCGTGCAGTTGCTCTACTCGTCAGACTCAGAGGCCAGCTTAAGGCATGTCCTGACGCGATCACACATACATGTCTGGACTCAGAGGCGAAAACTCAACGCATGTCCCAGACACGACAAACAGACATGTATGGAACTCAGAGGCGAAAACTCAACGCATGTTCCCATACACGACAAACAACCTACGTATTAAGTTCAGAGGCCAGCTTAAGGCATAACTTAATACGCATCAAAACAATATCATCCAAGTCTATGAACTACTCTATAGTTCTACCTTTAACTTCTAATCAACACTTAATTGACCCCGGGAACTAAGTTGAGGAAGAGCCGGTTTCCCTTTCGGTTACCCGACCGGGGGGTCTCTATCCTTACTCCATTCCCGAACCCAATATAATGTTGCCCATCCTCCGGGGACCTCAAATACATATCACGGGTACTCAAAACGAGTTTCAATAAAAACCGATTAACCGATTGAAAGTTACGAGTGAATTACAACAAAACCGCCTACAGGGCCGGTCGGCAGGCAGCCGGTCGGCCGGCTGGTGACCCTCTCAGACTTTCTCTTTAAAAACAAGGAATCACAAGAGACTCCCAGCCGGTCGGCAGGCAGCCGGTCGGCCGGCTGGGAACCCAATACCCTAGCCTTCATAAACTCGTAAACCATTCCCACACGTACTCCCAGCCGGCTGGCAGGCGGCCGGTCTGCCGGCTGGGCTCCCCTTTCTTTCCTATGTTCTTCGCAAAACAACACAAAACACTACACAAGAGACTACCAGCCGGTCGGCCGGCTGGCAGTCCTAAGGCCAAAAACATCAAAATACGAAAAACACTCAAGATGCGCTCCCAGCCGGTCGACCGGCGGCCGGTCGGTCGACCGGCTCAGAGAGCCTGATACGAATTTCGGGTTTTTCCAGCCCTTTCAAAACTTCACAAATCGACATACAATCTTCAATAATGGCTACAAGTATGATTTGCCCAACATTATAAACATCCAATACTACTATCCTAACAGCATACAAATCCCATAACAATCCTCAAATGATTATATCAAGTATCCGTCGCAAAATGTGTAAATTTTCAAAAAACAACATATGAGCATATGAACATCAACAAGCATGAATTCATCACAATAAAACATTCCTAATCATGTTACTAAGTCCTTTAAACATTATACTTCAACAAAATCAGAAACTAATCATAAGAACACATCAAACTTGCTAATATACACATAAAGGCCGAGTTTCTCATTATCGTCACCTTTACTTAGCGAAACCTTCAAGATCTTGTTCAATAATCACCAAGTCCTCTTCCGGCTAACACAAACACCGCCTAAAACGACAAAACATCAAAACTAATCACGAATTTCGAAATATCCCAAACAGGCCGAAATTTCAACTGTCACAAAATGCAAGATTGATTACCTTAAAACGACGGGCTCGAGACAAGGAATCCGTAGCCGCGAAAATCGTATCAATCGGATAAGAAACGAAGATTTTATGAACGTTTTAAGGTTGAAGGAGAAAAGATGCAAAAATGGTGTTTGCTAAATGTTTGCAAATCTGAAAAATGAAATGAAGAAGAGAGGTGGAGGATGGGGGGTTAGGGTTTTGTGAGGAAAAAGAGGGAAAATGGGTCCATTAACAAGTTAGGCCCATAAGACAAGTTTTAAGACGGTTTAAGTTAAAAACACCGACTTAAGGTAACTATAAACTTACGACGATATAAATATTTCCGGACTATGAAATTAAATTGCTAAGACGTAAATTAAGCAGTTAAATGAAACCTTATTTAAATCCTTTTAAAATATTCTCGTATAAATTAATCAGTTATTTAAATGAATTTCCACAAATTACGAAATATAAATTATTTCTCGAACTTGAACTTAAAATCTTTAAACTTCCAAGTCCCGAAATATTGGGATGTTACAAGATTCGGGAGTTGCAAAAAGATGATGTGAGGATCCAGAAGTGGCGTGAGGTAATCGAGAGTGATGGTAGAGAAACTGAATCCAAATTCAGTATCCATGCTGATTGTAGTCTGAGGTTCAGTGGGAGATGGTGTGTTCCAGATAAGGAAGAACTAAAGAGGAAGATCTTGACTGAAGCTCACGCTACGCCATATTCCGTTCATCCAGGAGGTGATAAGTTGTACAAAGACCTTAAGAAGACGTTCTGGTGGCCTAATATGAAGAAGGATGTCGCTGATTTTGTATATCGTTGCTTAACATATCAGAGGGTAAAAGGGGAGCATAAGAGACCTCAAGGGAAAATCTAGCCTGTAGATGTACCTTAGTGGAAGTGGGAGAATATGTCTATGGATTTTATTGTGGGGTTGCCTCGGACTCAGAGGGGCAACAACATCATCTGGGTGATTGTTGACAGGTTGACTAAGTTCGCTCACTTTATTCCAATGAAAGATACCTGGAGTAAAGCCGAGTTGGCTAAGTCTTATGTGCAGAATGTAGTCAAATTTGATGGTGTACCCAAGGACATTGTTTCAGATCGAGATTCGAGGTTCATATCTAGATTTTGGCAGGAGTTGCAGTCCGCTTTGGGTACCCAGTTGAAGATGAGTACAACTTTCCATCCAGCTACGGACGGTCAGACGGAGAGGACTATTCAGACCTTGGAAGATATGTTGAGAGCGTGTGTACTTGAATTTGGAGGATCTTGGAAGGATCGACTAGGGTTGATAGAATTTTCTTATAATAACAGCTATCATGCCAGTATAGGAATTGCTCCTTTTGAGGCTTTGTAAGGGAGGAAGTGTCAGAGCCCTGTGTGTTGGGATGATCGAGCCGATGTTGTGGTCTTAGGGCCAGAGATGATCTAGGAGATGGTGGAGCAAGTGCAGATTATTCGACAAAAGATGAGGGCCGCCCAGGATAGAGAGAAGAGTTATGCAGACCTAAAAAGGAGTGACATTTCGTTCGAGGCAGGAGAGAAGGTACTACTGAAAGTATCTCCAATGAAGGGTGTGATGAGGTTCGGAAAGCGTGGAAAGTTGAGTCAAACGTTTATTGGACCATTCGAGATTTTGAATAGAGTTGGGGAGGTGGCATACCGATTAGCTTTACCTCCAGCCCTATCCAAGGTCCATAATATGTTCCATGTTTCTCAGTTAAGGAAGTATGTGAGTGATCCATCGCATGTGTTGAGCCAAGAACTGATTAAGGTGGATGAGCAATTATCCTATGTGGAGACTCCAAGGGAAATTCTGGATAGGAAGGTTCGGAAGACTCGAAATGGGGAGACAACATTAGTGAAAGTTCTGTGGACCAATCATAATATGGAAGAAGCTACATGGGAGGCTGAGACATCCATGATAGAGCGTTACCCGCATCTGTTTGCCTGAGGTAAGTTACGGGGACCTAACTCTTCTTTAAGGGGGGGTAGAATGAAACATTCCGTGCTTTATTTGATGTTATCGTGTTTCGACGTTATTTTATGCCTGGGTTTGAGTTCGATGTGAGGTGAGTATGGGCGAACTTCGGGACAAAGTTCATTTTAAGGGGGGAAGACTCTAATACCGCGAAATTTCGTTATAATATTTACTTTTATACTTGTCGTGTCGATAGTATTTAAACGGTTTTGGTATTAATTATCGAATCGTATCTATGTCGCTAGTGGGGTTTGATCTTGAGACCTTGGCACATAGTTGTGGGCCTTGAACACTGTGCACATCACACGTACAACAACAGCCCACCAATTATAGAAAAACCCTCAAAACATTACACACTTACCTATCATATGCCGCCATATATTAAGCCCTATCTACCCCATTTTTACCCTATCTCACACACAACCAATACCTCACTTGTGCAGCCGCCACCACAAAGAAGAGAAGGGAGGCTTCTACGACGGATTTGCGTGAGTCTAGGGCAGTTCGATTTAGTCGTGAAACAGGTACGTACATCGTCTTGTGTCGCTGTGTTTTGCGTGTAGCTTTGTAGGCAGATTCGAAGGGTAGCTCTTTTATAGTCACAACCTAAAATAACACGACTCTACTGGCAGTAGTCAGGGTAGTAGTAGAGTGGTAGTCACGATGGTGTACAATCGGTAGGATTAGTGTCAAAGGGACGTTTATGTTTCCTGTATCATCGCGGTTTCGGTGTTTGTGCGTAATACCAAGGGTGTTTTGGGGTGGTATCACCGTTGACTCGGGAGAGGTCTACACGGTGGTACCACCATTGTGAAAGGTCTGATGTCAGAAACGTTTATGGCGGTGGTATCAGGTAGTGTTAGGGTGTTAATAGGTGTCGGCAGTGGGATGTTTCAGGCAGGGTCGTGGTGTTTGGGTGAGGAACCAAGCCTGGTTTGGGCTTTGGTTCACCTCGCCGGAGGTTGTCGGTGGGGTGGCTAGTTGTCGGTGTTGGTGGGGTCTGTTTTACGCGTGTTGGCGAGTCCTGGTGTTGCGTGTTGAACCAGCCCTGGTTCAACTCGCCAGCTCTGGAGTTGAAGGGTTGGAGTGGAGGAGTAGCGTGGTGTTTAGGGTGTGGCTGGTTACGCGGAGTATGTGTTGGTTTGGGGTGGTTGCGTATAACGTAATAAGTTTAATATAAATATTATTATTATTATTATTATTATTATTATTATTATTATATTATAATATTATTATTATAATATTATTAATAGATAAGTGGTTGATTATTATTGTTTTGTATTTGTTGTTATAGTATATGAAGTAAGTTATTAAGTTGTACAATTGAAGGTTTTACGAGTCAGGAAAGTTTCGATTTTAAGAAAGTTACTATTTCGGGAAGTTTCCATTTTAGGAAAGTTTCCATTTGTAGAAGGTTGCTAATTATAGTAGGTATATTGTTTGATATGGGGGTTTGGGAAGATTTATTAATCGTTACGTAATATATATATATGTTTAGGTGACGGTTTCCGCGTAAAACATTTCTAGCTGCTGTGTGGTTGACATTTCTATTCCGCAAGTCGAGGTAGGGGAATGGACTGTGATTTATATTATGTCATGTAATGAAACTGTCGTTTATTATAAGATTGATATGTGATGTTATTATTTATAATTGTTGTTGTTGAGATGTTATTATCTTACGTATTACTATTTGACGCGGAGATGAGAAATAATGGGTCTTGTGATACGGAGCGGTAATAATGGGTCTTGTGATATGGAGCGGAGATAATATGTCTTGTGATATGGAGTGGAGATAATGGGTCTTGTGATTTGGAGCAGAGATAATGGGTCTTGTGATATGGTGTGGTGTGATTATGGTCTTGTGATATGGCGTGGGGTGATATTGGGTCTTGTGATATGGAGACCGAGTGGTGTTCTGATCTATTATAATTTATATCTTATTAATGTTTTCCTACTCAACCTCGTGGTTGACCCTGTGTATTCATGATTACCTGTGATGAACCAAATTATTGGGGAGCAGATTGACAGGTACTTGAGACTATCGGAGCTGAAAGGGAAGGGAGAGCTTGGATCCGGAACAGACTAGAGTTTAGATCACCATAGTTATTATTTTATGAGTTGTTGAACTTTTTCATTATGTTTACAAAACAATTATATGAACGTTAGTTGACTTTTAATATGTAATAAAGTACTGTGTTCTTTCCCTTTGTTATCTACTACCTCGGTGTTCCGAGATGGTAACACCTTTAATTATTTGGGGAGTCCTAGTCCAGGCCCTTAATAAATGGGGGTGTTACATCACTACACCTATAAACCCTCTTCTTAATCAATATGCTAAGATATCTTTCGTGACAACACTGTTTACCAAGAAGCGTTGGAAATGATGGCAGTGAAAGCCATTTTGCATTTGTAACATTCATTTGCTATCCCACATCGGTGGCCCCCCTTTCTCTTTTGTTTATATTAACTTTAGTGCTTCACTAGTTAATTGTATGCACCAGAGAGGCTTTTGTTGACATTGTTGGGATTGTGGGTTTGGGTCCAGACACGTGTGCGCCGGCTCGGCTAGGGTTTGGATAGAGCACTTGTGGTGTGGGCCAACGACTCTATTTTACCTTTTTCCTTTTATTTGGACCAAAGAGGCTTTTATTTTACCTTTTTCCTTTTGTTTGGACCAAAGAGGCTTTTGTTGGGATTGTGGGTTTGGGTCCAAACCACACGCGTCGGCTCGGCTCGTGCTCGGGTTCTGTAGAGCACCTGCGGTGCGGGCCAACGGCCCTATTTTACCTTTTTCCTTTTGTTGGGATTATGGGTTTGGATTCAAACATACACACGCGCGCGCCGGCTTGGCTCGTGCTCGGGTTCGGCTAGAGCACCTGCGGTGCGAGCCAACGACATTATTTTACCTTTTTCCGTTTTGGCCTGTGTGTGAATGGGCTACATTCAATGTATTATCTCTGTTTGTGTATTGAGTTGTTGTAACAGCTGGTCAAACGGAGCTATTCCTGCTCCCCTTCTTCAGGCCTTGACTGCTCTTTTTGTGGAGCAGTTTTTGGCTCCCCTTGCTACTCTATTTTCCTATAAATAGAGCAGCCTAGCTCAATCAGAAACATACATTCTTCACTCACATATCCTTTCTCTCCTTTTCTTCTCTTATAAATTTCTGGATAAAGTTATGCAATCGTTCCAATGCTCTTATTCTTGAGTAGGCAGGTTTAAGCGTTGTAGTGTAAATCCTTGGGGAACTACCGGCCATTGCTGAATCCCACCACGGTCGTGCCGAAATAGTTTTCAAGGTAGTGGCTCTCTTACCACGTCACTACGAATTGGGTTATCTCTTCTCTGTTTCTCTCTTTTTCGCTGTTACTGCAACTTTAGTACCAACAATTTGAAAACTATTTTTCCCGCTGTAACAATGTCGGGTATGTCAAAACTAGTACCTGATTTTTCGAATTTGGAACCTCTAGATGGTAGAGATGGTCTCAAAAATTGCTTATGTTATTTTTCGAACAGTTAGATATCGACTATGTTATGTTTTCTGACCCATCAACCCCTGTTGCAACTGGTACCGAATCTGCTGATGCTAAGTCAAATGAGGAGTCTATTAAGAAACATGATAAGGATAATAAAACGGCTAGGTGTCACCTCCTTAATCATATGACTAATATTCTGTTTGACTTATTTATGGTCCACAAATCTGCTAAGACCATTTGTGAATCATTAGCAAAAAATATGGGGTTGATGATGCGGGTAAAAAGAAGTATGTCGTGGGGCAGTGGCATGGGTTTCAAATGGTAGATGACCAACCTATTATGGAACAAGTTCATATCTATGAGAACTTGTGCGCTGATGTCACCAATGAGGGACTGAACCTCGATGAGGTCTTTTTAGCAAATGTCTTGCTAGAAAATTTTCCCCCTCCTGGAATGAATATAGGAACCGTTTGAAACATAAGAAAAAAGACTTGTTCCTACAAGAGTTAATAGGCCACATGAGGATTGAGGAAGCCAACCGTCTCAAAGTTAAGTCAATCCAACTATCCCTTGCTACTGTCAAAGCTAATCTTGTTGAAACTAGTGGGTCTTCAAATGGAGAGAAGTTCAAGGGTAAGGGGAAGGCTAAGGCTGGACAGGGTCAAGCTAAGGGTCAGAATGCTAAGAAGAATGGTCCAAGAAAGCATACCAAACCTGTACCCAAGATTCAGAAACCTAAGGGTCCTATTGTCTGCTATGTGTGCGGAAAATCGATGTCATAAAGCCGATCAGTGTACCGAGAAGAAAATTGTTGAAGCCAATGTTGTTGTGTCTGATGATGTCATTGCTGCTGTGGTCGTGGAAGCTAATCTGGTGGGTAATGTTGCTGAAAGTTTCTTGGATATTGGCGCTTCCAGACACCTCTGTGCTGACAACGGGTTATTTTCTGAGTTCAAGGAGGTAGCTGATGAGGAATGCGTCTACATAGGTAATTCTTCAGCTGCAATGATCACAGGCAAAGTCAAGATCTTTCTCAAACTCACCTTGGGGAAAACACTTGCTCTCACTAGCTAATGTCTTTTTTGTACCTTCATTGCGCCGAAACCTCGTGTCTGGTGCCTTACTAAACAAAGCTGGTTTGAAACTTGTTTTTGAGGCTGACAAGGTTGTAATGTCGCGTAATGGGGAATTTGTGGGCAAGGGTTATCTTTCTGGGAGTCTTTTTTGTATTGAACACTGATTCAATTTTTAATAATATTGCATCTACTTCTGCTTATCGCTGAGTCTATTGATGTTTGGCATGGTAGATTAGGTCATGTGAATGTTGACTATATCAAAAAACTTAGAACTATGAGTTTAATTCCAATTTTTTCGAGTCAATATTTTCTATAAATGTGCTAGTTGTGTTAAGGCTAAATTCACAAAGAAACCTAGCAAACTTGTTACAACTAGGACAACGAGCCTTCTTGAATTAATTCACACCGACCTGGCTGACTTAAAAAAATGTTGCAAGTAGAGGTGGAAAGAATTATTATGTGACCTTTATAGACGACTGTTCTAGATATACTCGCGTATATTTGCTTAAGACCAAAGACGAAGCACGACAATCGTTTATAAACTTTAAAAATTAAAGGCGAAAAGCAACTCGACAGAAAAATCAAAAGGGTAAGGTTTGACAAAGGAGGCGAGTATAAGTCTAGTTATCTGACCAATTTCTGTGCTGAAAACGGTAAAATACATGAGACTAGTCCACCTTACTTACCTCAGTCTAATGGTGTAGCTGAACGAAAAAATAGAACCTTAAAAGAGATGATGAATGCTATGCTTTTAAGTTCTGGTCTATCTGACGATATGTGGGGGGAAGGAATATACTTTCAGCTTGTCACATCCTTAACCATGTACCTCATAAGAAAGTTGACAAGACACCCTACGAGATTTGGAAGGGCTATCCTCCTAACCTGAGCTTCCTTAGGGTATAGGGGTGTTTGGTTAAAGTGGGTTTACCTGACTTTAGGAGATCTACCGTTGGACCAAGAACATATGATTGTGTCTTTATTGGTTATGCTCATTATAGCTCTGCTTATCGATTCGTGTCTTTAAGTGATCGTTCTATATCTGAAGCTAGAGATGCTGTGTTTTTGAGCATGTTTTTCCATTACAGAAAAATGTTGTGTCATCTCCTAATTTACCTGTTGTATATAATGATATGTCTTCACATGCTAGTAGTAGCACTTCTACTGATCATATTGTTGAACCTAGAAAAAGTAAAAGACCTAGATGTCCAAGAAACATTGGTGATGATTATGATACAACTATGTTGTCTGAACATGGATATACTGTTTGTGCTAGTGATGAGTTTGTTTCAGCCTTTTTAATAGAAGATGACCCAAAAACGTTTTGTGAGGCAATGAAATCCCTTGATGCTAATTTTTGGAAAGATGCTATTAAAAGTGAACTTGACTCTATTTTGTCGAATCAGACTTGGGAGTTGACTGATTTACCTAAAGGTAGTAAACCAATTTCGAGTAAATGAATCTTTAAGAAGAAAATGAGACCGGTCGGTTCAATAGAAAGGTTCAAGGCTAGACTTGTGGTCAGAGGTTTTACACGAAAGAAAGACATTGATTATTTTGATACTTATTCTCCTGTAACTAAAATCTCGACTATAAGAACTCTTGTCGCTTTAGCTGTCATTCATAACCTTATGATACATCAGATGGATGTTAAAACTGCTTTCTTGAATGGTGAACTAAAGGAAGAGATCTATATGTCGCAACCTGAAGGTTTTGTGGTTAAGGGTCAAGAGAATAAGGTGTGTAAACAAAACAAGTCATTATATGGCCTGAAACAAGCACTTAAACAGTGGTATGAGAAATTTAACAACACTTTGATAAGTAATGGCTTTATGGTTACCAATTCTGATTCATGTGTTTATTCCAAAATGATAGAACCTGATTGTGTGATTATATGCCTATACGTTGATAACATGTTAATACTTAGTAATAATTTGAATGTGGTAATTAAAACCAAAGAATTTATGTCATCGCATTTTGAGATGAAGGACTTAGGAGAAGCTGATGTAATCCTAGGGGTTAAGGTCATTCGAAACCCCAATGGAATTTGTTTAAGTCAATCTCATTATGTTGAAAAGGTGTTGAAAAAGTTTAACTTGCTTTGATGAAGTGCCTGCTAGGACACCCTATGACACTAGTATACATTTATGTAAAAACTTGGGTAAGAGTGTATCCCAAGAAGAGTATGCTAAGATTCTGGGTAGTGTGATGTTTCTTATGAACTGTACCCGACCAGATATTGCATATGCGGTAAGTAGACTGAGTCGTTATACACATAACTCTAGTAATGAACATTGGATAGCTCTTCGCCGTTTGCTCAAATACCTAAAAGGAACAGTTGATCTTTGTTTGCATTATAGTAAATTTCCTGCCATGTTAGAAGGATATTGTGATGCAAATTGGGTTTCAAGTAACGATGAGATCTGTTCTACTAGTGGTTATGTCTTCACCATGGGTGGAGGTGCCATATCGTGGAAGTCTTCCAAACAGACTTGTATTGCACGCTCTACCATGGAATCGGAGTTTATAGCTCTTGAGTTAGCAGGACAAGAGGCTGATTGGTTGAAAAACCTATTAGCAGATGTACCCGTGTGGGGGAGGACGGCAAACGTCGGTCTCCTTACACTATGACTCACAAGCTGCAATTGGAGCTGCAAAGAATAGTGTATATAATGCAAAGAAACGACACATTCTAATCAGGCGTGTTGCAGTTAAACAACTCCTCGAGAATGGAGTAATCGCTTTGGACTATGTGAAGTCTGAAAGCAATCTTGCTGATCCCTTTACTAAGGGACTGACTAGGAGACTAGTCGCTGATATGTCGAGAAGAATGGGACTTAAGACCTTAGGTCAAGGTAAAATGACACTTGACTAGGTTTGAAGTCTCTTGTTTCTATGATGTAGTATAATTCATAGCCTTAATGGTGGTGCTTTGAGACGCACTTGATGAATTATACACCAAGTTGGGCTTATGCCCTTAATGGCTTGTGTGAGAAGTGTTATGAGAAGCACTTGAGCCGCCTACTTAGGTGTAATAATGATCACAAGACTATAAGAAGTCTTGTGAACACACCTATTGGTACCAAGGTAAACGCAAAGCTCTAAAAGAGCGCGTTGCACTTTGAAATCGGGGAACGATCTAAATATGAAGGTATGATATGTGTTGTGGTGGGGGGGGGGGGGGTATCAACCGAAGCTCAGCTAGGAATTCAAATCGCAAGATATTCACTCGATGTAAGTAAGTTGTCTCCTCATTACACTAAAATATCAATTGAAATCGAAAAATATTAATACCTAATTATCCAATCCTTCCTTTATCTAGTAATTTCTTCTCTTGCCTTTCATCGCCATATGTGGGGGATTGTTGGAAATGATGGCTGTGAAAGCCATTTTGCATTTGTAACATTCATTTGCTATCCCACATCGGTGGATTTCCCCCTTCCCTTTTGGTTTATATTAACTCTTGTACTTTACTAGTTAATTGTGTGGACCAAAGAGACTTTTGTTGGGATTGTTGGGGTTGTGGGTTTGGGTCCAAACACACGCGCGTGTGCCGGCTCAGCTCATGCTCGGGCTCGGGCTAGGGAAGAGCACCTGCGATGCGGGTCAACGGCCCTATTTTACCTTTTTTTCTTTTGGGCCTATGTGTGAATGGGCTACATTCAATGTATCATTTCTGTTTGTGTATTGAGCTGTTGTAACAGCTAGTCAAACGGAGTTATTCCTGTTCCCGTTTTTCAGGCCTTGACTGCTCCTTTTATGGAGCAGTTTTTGGCTCCCCTTGCTGCTCTATTTTCCTTTAAATAGAGCAGCCTAGCTCAATCAGAAACATACATTCTTCACTCACATATCCTTTCTCTCCTTCTCTTCTCTTATAAATTTCTAAATAAAGTTATGCAATCGTTCCAAAGCTCTTATTCCTGAGTGGGCAGGCCAAGTTTAGGCGTTGTAGTGTAAATCCTTGGGGAACTACCGGATATTGTTGATCGCCACCACGGTCGTGCCGAAATAGTTTTCAAGGCAGTGACTCTCTTACCAAGGCACTACGGATCGGGATATCTCTTCTCTGTTTTTTTTTTGTTGTTACTGCAACTTTAGTACCAAGAAGTTCGTCTAATTAATTTCATTTTTTTTTGTGTCTAAGGCTGCCAAAAACCACGGGCGGCGTCACCGGGACCCGCCTTTGGTCACATATACAATGTAGGGAAGACAAATATGCAAACGGGTCATATGATTTCATCATTTTATGTTTAATAAATAGAAATGTGATATGGTCCTCATGTTCCAAATCCAAACTATTTCATCATTTGGATTGAGTATTGACCTAAATAATGCGAAACAAATCAAACACAAAGAATGATGTAGCCAACAATAATTTGTCTGAGGATGATAAAGTCCGTTCAACAACTTTGTCATTTTTTGAATAATTAATGTATTAGTCGGTGCTAATGGATTATCAAATGTTATCAACCGTATAACATGATTATAATGATTTAGGCTTTGTTTTTTCTTACTTAATTTCAATTTTTTTTAATTTTGTTTAACTTTATTTCGTTAATTTTTATTTACGTTCGATTAATTATATTCAGTTAATCTTTTTTTAAAATTAACTTTTAATTCAACTAAACTCACTGTACCCCAGTTTTACACAATTTCGTTTAATTGAGTTTTATTCTAATTAATTCAATTCAGCTCGTTTCGGCCAAAAAGAACAAGGTCTTATACTACTCATTTAATAAATAATAATAATTAACATGAATAATGAAATTAACTATAAAATTAGTAGAAGTAGCTAAATACATAGCTTTTTTTTTAGGAAGGAAAACAATGATAATCGAAGAAATAGTAAACATAATACTATTAACATGAGATGTTGTGAAAGTAATAATATTAACAACTGGAATATATGCCAATGCAACAATAAGTAATAGTATATTATAAAAATATTATCGTCTCTTTGAAAATGATATAATGACAATTATATCATTTTCAAAGAGACGATAAAAAAAATGAAAATGATATAATGAGGGTACATATAAATATATTTAATTTTAAAATTTGTCACCCCATATAAATGATGTTTGAGTGACAATTTTGAAGTTGGTGATAATGGTACTTAATTTCGGTAATTATTATTTTCTCATACTCTTAGACAGTCATACTTAATTTCGATAATTATTATTTGACTCATATTGTTAAAAATTGGCATATGATTTAAAATCGACACATTTAGAGATCCTAAGATTACTTTAAAAGTCGTGTTTGAAATAGATAAAATAAGTTTTATACATTATTCTATTTTGTTTTGTGAAAAATAAAAGCATCCAATATTTACAATAGGATCAAATGATCCAATTAAAAAGGATACAAAAAAAATCTTCCGGGTTCAAAATTGACCAAAAATAGCCGATTTTGAAGATTATTATCTACGCCATTTAGACCGACAATGTCATGGGATAAAAATTCTCGAAATTCGCATCATAGTACCTTAATACCAATATACCATATAAAAATGACTCGATCAACGTGTCAGAATTGGCATACAGTTTAAAATAGACACATTTAGATACCCTAGTTTACTTTAAAGTTCGTGTTTGAAATAGACAAAAAAAGTTTTATACTTTTTTTCTATGTAGTTTTGTGAAAAATCCTAACAACCAATATTTATTATAGGATCAAATGTGCACATAGACACGGATTCTGGAAAAAAATATTCCGAGTTCAAAAATGACCAAAAATAACCGATAACCAATTTTGAAGGTATCCACGTTTTTTAGGCCGACAAGGCCCCGAAATAAAAATGTGCACCATAGTACCTTATTACCATATAAAAATGACTCAAGGTGTTAAAAATAACATACGATTTAAAATAGTCACATTTAGAGACTCTAAGATTACTTTAAAGGTCGTGTTTGAAATAGATTAAATAAGTTTTATACTTTATTCTATGTTGTTTTATGATCAATCCAATCCTCCAATACTTTCATAGGATCAAACGAGCCTATAGAGAAGAACTCCAACAAAAATATTTCGGGTTCAAAAATTACCCAAAATAGCCGATTTTGAAGTTTATTATCCACGTTTTTTAGGCCGATAATGTCCCGGGATCAAAATTCTCAAAATCCGCACCATAGTACCTTAATACCAATACACCTCATAAAAATGACTCAATGTGTTAAAATTGGCATACTGTTTAAAATAGACACATTTAGAAGCCCTAAAATTACTTTAACGATCGTGTTGAAATAGATAAAATAGGTTTTTTTATACATTATTCAATATTGTTTTGTAAGAAATCCAAACATCCATTATTTATTTTGGGATAAAATGAGCCTATGGAAAAAGATTCGGAAAAAACTTCCAAGTTAAAAAATGGCAAAAAATAGTCGATTTTGAAGGTTATAATCCACGTTTTTTAGGTCGACAAGGTCACGGGATAAAAAATTTTAAAATTCGCACCATAATACCTTAATACCATGTAAAAATGACTCAAGGTGTTAAAATTAGCATACGGTTTAAAATATACGCATTTAGAAGCCCTAAGATTACTTTGAAGGTCGTCTTTGAAATAGACAAAATAAGTTTTATAATTTCGTCGATATTGTTTTGTAGAAAATCCAATCATCAAATATTTATTATTATAGGATCAAATGAGCCTATAGACAAGGAATTAGGAAAAAAAATTTGGTTAAAAAGTGACCAAAAATAGCCAATTTGAAGGTTATTATCCACGGTTTTTAGACCCACAAGGTCACGGGTTAATAATTCCCAAAATTTGCACCATTGTACCTTAATATCATCTAAAAATGACTCAACGTGTTAAAATTGGCATACTGTTTAAAATAGACACATTTAAAGGTCGTACGATTACATTGAAGGTCGTGTTTAAAATAGACAAAATATGTTTTAGTATATCTTATTTATGTTGTTTTATGAAAAATCCCAGGAACCAATATTTTTTTATAGTATCAAATGAACCCATAGACAAGCATTTAGAACAAATATTTCACTTTCAAAAATGACCAAAAATATCCATTTTGAAGATTATTCTCCACGTTTTTTAGACCGGCAAGGTCACGAGATAAAAGTTCTCGAAATTCGCATCATAGTATCTTAATATCTTATAGAAATGATTCAAGGTGTTAAAATTGGCATATATACGGTTTAAAATAGACACATTTAGAGGCCTAAGATTACTTTAAAGGTCGTGTTTCACATAGACAAAATAATTTTTTATACTTTATTCTATGTTGTTTTGTGAAAAATCAAACTTCCATTATTTATTATGGGATCAAATGAGCATGTAGAAAAGGATTCAGAAAAAAATCTTTCAAGTTAAAAAACTGAAAAAATATAGTCGATTTGGAAGGATATTATCCACAATTTTTAAATCGACAAGGCCTCGTGATTTTTTTTGAAATTCGCACCATAATACTTAATACTATGTAAAAATGACTTAAGGTGTTAATAAAGTTAGGATACAGTTTAAAATTGGTGCATTTAGAGGCCCTAAGATTACTTTGAAGGTCGTCTTTGAAATAGACAAAATAAGTTTTATACTTTAATTTATTCTGTATTGTTTGTAAAAAATCCAATCATCAAATATTTATTAAAGGATCAAATGAACCTTCAGACAAGGATTTAGAAAAAAATCTTCCGGGTTAAAAAATGATCAAAAATAGCCGATTTTGAAGGTTATTATCCACGTTTTTAAGACAGAAACGGTCACGGGTTAATAATTCCCAAAATTTGCATCATTGTACCTTAATACCATGTGAAAATGACTCAAGGTGTTAAAATTGGCATACAGTTTAAAATAAGCGCATTTAGAGGCCCTAATATTACTTTGAAAGTCGTGTTTGAAATAGACAAAATATGTTTTATACTTTATTTTATGTTGTTGAGTGAAAATCATAGCAACCAATATTTATTATAGGATCAAATTAGCCTATAGACAAGTGTTTTAAAAAAAATCTTTCGGGCTAAAAAATGACCAAAACTATCCGATTTTGAAGACTATTATTCACGTTTTGTAAGCCGACAATGTTCCGAGATAAAAATTCTCGAAATTCTCACCATAGTAACTTAATAGTTAATACCATACAAAAATGACTAAAGGTGTTAAATATTGACGTACGATTTAAAATAGATACAAATAACTTTTATACTTTATTCTATGTTATTTTGTGAAAGATCCTAGCATCGAATATTTTTTATTAGGATCAAATGAGCCAATAAACAAAGAATCATAAAAAAAATAATCCACGTTCAAAAATTACTACAAATAGCCAATTTTGAATATTATTTATTATCCACGTTTTTTAAGCCGACAATGTCCCGGGACAAAATTCTCGAATTTCTCACCATAGTACCTTAATTCCATATCAAAATAACTCAAGGTGTCAAAATTGGCATATGGTTTAAAATAGACACATTTAGAATACCTAAGATTTATTTAAAGGTCGTCTTTGAAATAGACAAAATAAGTTTTATACTTGATTCTATGTTGTTTTATGAAAAATCCAATCATCCAATATTTATTATAGGATCAAATGAGCCTATAGACAAGGATTCAGACAAAAATCTTTCGGGTTTCAAAAGTGACCCAAAATAGCCGATTTTCCACGTTTTTCAGGCCGACTATGTCTCCGGATAAAAATTCTCGAAATTCGCGCCATACTTCCTTAATACCAGATAGAAATGACTCAAAGTGTTAAAATTGACATACAATTGAAAGTAGACACATTTAGATGCCCTTATATTAATTTAAAAGTCGTGTTTGAAATGGACAAAATAAGTTTTATACTTATTCTATGTTGTTTTGTGAAAAATCCAATCATCCAATATTTGTTTTAGGATCAAATGAGTCTATAGACAAGGATTCAGACAAAACTCTTCCGGGTTCAAAAATGACCCAAAATAGCCGATTTTGAAGGTTTTATCCATGTTTTTTGGCCATCAAAATCCCGGGATAAAAATTCTCGAAATTCGCAGCATAGTACCTTGATACCATACAAATGTGACTCAAGGTGTTCAAATTGGCATACGGTTCAAAATCGACACATTTAGAGACCTTAACATTAATTTAAAGGTCGTGCTTGAAATAAACAAAATAAGTTTTATACTTTTTTCGATGCGGTTTTATGAAAAATCCAATAATCCAATATTTATTGTAGGATCCAATGAGCTTATAGGCAAGGATTCAGACAAAAACGGCCCAGCTTTCAAAACAGACCCAAAATAGCCGATTTTCAAGGTTATTATCCATGTTTTTTAAGTCCACAAGGTCCCGTGATAAAAATTCTCGAAATTCGCACCATAATAACTTAATAACAATAAAAATGACTAAAGCTGTTAAACTTGGCATACGGTTTAAAATAGGCACATTTAGAGGTCGTAAGATTACTTCAAAGGTCTTGTTTGAAATAGACAAAATAAGTTTTATACTTTATTCTATATTATTTTGTGAATAATCCAATAAATCAACATTTATTATAGGATCAAATAAACCTATACACAAGGATTTAAACAAAAATCTTTCGGGTTAAAAAATGACAAAAAATAGCCGATTTTGAAGGTTATTATCGACGCATTTTAGGCAGGCAAAGTCCCGGGATAAAAATTTACGAAATTCACACCATAGTACCTTAATATCATATAAAATTAACTAAAGGTGTTAAAATTGGTATACGTTTTAAAATGGACATATTCGGAGGCTCTAATATCAATTTAAAGGTCGTGTTTGAAATAGACAAAATAAGATTTATATTTTATTCTATGTTGGTTTGTGAAAAATCCAACCATCAAATATTTATTATAGGATCAAATAAGCCTACATACAAGGTTTCAGACAAAAATCTTGCGGGCTCAAAAATCATCAAAAATAGCCGATTTTGAAGGTTATTATCCACGTTTTTTAGGTCAACAAGGTCTCGAGATAAAACTTCTCGAAATTCGCACCTTAGTTCCTTAGTAACATATAAAATTGGCATACTGTTTTAAAATAGACACATTTAGAGGCTCTAAAATTACATAAAACGTCGTGATTGAAATAGACAAAATAAGTTTTATACTTTATTTTATATTGTCTGTGAAAAATCCAATCATCAAATATTTATTATAGGATTAAATGAGCATATAGACGAGGATGCAGACAAAAATCTTTCGGATTCAAAAATGACCAAAAATAGTCGATTTTGAAAGTTTTTATTATCCACGTTTTTTAGGCCGGCAAGATCCAGGATAAAAATTCTTGAAATTCGCATCATAGTACCTTAATATCATATGAAAATGACTCAAGGTGTTAAAATTGGCATACAGTTTAAAATAGTCACATTTAGAAGCTCTAAGATTACTTTAAAGGTCGTGATTGAAATAGACAAAATAAGTCTTATAGTTTATTCTATGTTATTATGTGAAAAATCCAAGCATCGAATATTTATTATAGGATCAGATGAGCCAATAGACAGGCAATCAGAAACAAATCTTCCGGGTTCAAAAATGACCACAAATAGCAGATTTTAAAGATTATTTATTATCCAAGTTTTTTAAGCTGTCAATGTCACGGGATAAAATTCTCGAATTTCGCACCATATTACCTTAATACCATATCAAAATAACTCAAGGTGTTAAAATTGACATACTATTTAAAATAGAGACATTTAGAGAAATTAAGATTAATTTAAAGATCGTCTTTGAAATAGACAAAATAAATACTTTGTTCTATGTTGTTTTATGAAAAATCCAATCATCCAATATTTATTATAGGATCAAATGAGCTTATAGAAAAGGATTCACACAAAAATCTTCCGGGTTTCAAAAGTGACCCAAAATAGCCGATTTTGAAAGTTATTATCCACGTTCAGGCGGACAATGTAACATACCGTATTTTCGTAAATAATATTTTAATACTTTTAAAGTATTTTCGGAATATAATATTATTTTATTAATAATCGTAAATCTTATTTTAAGTTTTCCGTTAAGTTCCGTCTTAAGAATATTTTAATTCTTAAGATGTTCACTTGGCATCTCATTTCCCGACTTCAGTCCATATCACAAACAAATAAAACCGACTCAAGAAAAGGTAAAAAGGACAACTAAACCCTACATAAACCTCCTCCTTCATCGACACATTCATTTTCACAAACACCTTCCACTGTCAAAAAGAAAACACCATTTCCTCAATTTTCTTCAAGCTTAAAATCATAATCTCGACCCCTTCCCGAACTTGTATCAAGGTAAATTTTATATTTTCGGAATCCTTTCGAGATTTGCAAGCTTTCTATCTTTTTTAATTTCAGTTTCATTGACTTTCATTTTGGGACTGTTTTGATCCAAATCCGTTTTAAGCTTATAATCTCCGTTTCTTTGGTTGTAGGAGTTGGTCTAGAAGACCCGGAGGTCGACACTTACGTTATTGAAGAAGAATTTGGAGCTTAACCCGCTTAAAAGGTGACTTTGATGAGTAATTCGACCTTTTTGTTAAAGTAGCACAATTTGTGGTTGTTCTTGATGTTATTTCTGATTTTGTGAGTTATTGTTGATGCTTGAGTATAGGAATATGTTAGGAATTCGTTTTACATGTTATTCATATGATTTATTTAAGGTTTGTGATGTTTTATATGCTTATTACATTCATTTTCAGATTTTGAGAAGTTAAGACGAATACAAAGTTCGATTGTATTATGTGTTCTTATGCTTTTTTAAATGCTTGATTTTGTTCAAAGATCATATATGAGATACACTTGGGATTGTTATGGGTTGTTATGTGTTGATAGTATAGGTTTGATACTAGAAATCAGGGTTTAGTGTTTGTCGAAAGTTTGATTGAATTGGCAAATTGCAGGAAACACGCGAAATAATTTGGCCCGTGCTTGGGCGCAGGCTGTGCACCACAAAGCGCAGGCTGCGCAATCCAGGCGCAGCTGTGCACCCACTTGCGCAGGCTGCGCAAAAACCGTTGTAGCTTTTGATTGTTTAATTGTTTTTCGAGCTGTTTTGGGGCTTGTTTCCCAATTGTTCTTAGGATGTTTAAGTGATGTTTAATGATATATATACTTGGTTATAAATTTATATTTGACCTAGGTAAGATTTAGCAAAGTGGTTAGCCAATTGTCTAATGTTAGTCAATCTTCAATTGTTTGGTTGTAAGGTTTCTATACTAGTTTTATAGCATGTTTAAGTATCATATATTGATATATTTATACTTTTATCGTAATGGGTAATGTAGCAATTAATAAGCTAGCAAGTTTATTTCTTCTCCTAAGTTAATCCTTTTCTTAGGTTGCTTATGAGACATAGTGAACTTAGTTAGTTGAATATGAACCCTTAGATCTGTAGAAGAGAGTCTTAGGTTGTTCATGGTTTTATCGGACTTGGTCCTCTCTTAAATGTGTATGTGTGTTTGAGTTCCCCGAGGTTCGGGCGGCACTATATTGGGTTCGGGAATGGAGACAGGATAGAGACCCCCCGGTCGGGTAACCGAAAAGGAAATCGGCTCCCCCTCAACTTAGTTCCTGGGGTCAATTAAGTGTTGTTAGAGGTCTAGAAGATTAGGACTAAGGATTTGGTTGTAGTACATATCGGAATATGTCTGAGCAGGGACCGCTAGAGTACGATATGTGCTGATATTTGTATGCATGTCAAATTATGGTCTGAGCAGGGATTCTCTTAGCTTGACATGTGAGTCTTTGTGGCGTGACGGACATGTCTGAGCAGGGACCGCTGGACCGTCACGTGTATGGTTGATGCGGTAGGGAAATGTCTGAGCAGGGACCTTTGTTCTACCGTGAGTTTGTATGACCGTAGTGGGTTGGGTCTAAGTTGGGATCCCCGATTTCACTACGAAGGGTAATGGTCACGACTGAGCAGGGTCAATGAACCATTATTAGCTGACTGGTATCCACTCGTGCCTGAGCAGGGGTTCACAAGTGTATGCTTGTTGATTGTGTACCAAGTTTACCTGAGTTAGGGTGTGACTTGGACACTGCTGATTGTGTCTAGTTCTTTCCTAAGCAAGGGTAGATTCTAGACATTGTTGATTGCATCTGCTTGCCTGAGTTGGGGTAAAGTGTCAGATGTTGTTGATTGATTGTGTTTATATAGAGTGTTGTAATCTTAGTATTGTTCGTCCAAGGCATTGGACGACTCTTAGTCTGGTTTCGTAAATGGTTTGGATTGAAAGAACCCCCGGCCGGGCAACCGGAAGGGAGACCGGATCTCATTTCAAATAGTTTCCGAAGTTAGTTGAGAGCCTTGGCATGATATTGCATTTTGATATGAAAGTTGAGATATTGATATATATGCTTCACATGTTATAAATGTTGGAGTATGTTGGATTCTTTATGTGTTACGTGTCGTTAACAATAGGTGGCTAGGAGAACTCTAGTCACTCCCCACTGATTGTGGCGTACATGTTTTTCATGTATGTAGGTACATGACATGTTGATGGTGGGTTACAGGAGGCTAGCGAGCGATGATCCTTTCATCGATGACTTACTATTTCTATCGTTAGCTAGACCTAGACGTTTTGGATTTATACTTGAGTGCCTGTAGGGATGTGCCATCCCAGGCTGTTTTGTATTTATACTTTTCGTACTTCGACTTATATACATATTTATTGTTGTTCATTTCAGTTTGTATAGTTTGTTTTAATTCACCTCATTTTATCATGCATGTTAAAGTTTAAATTCCGCATAAATTTTGGCATGTTTGATTGTTTTATTTTTCCGCTGCGACGAAGGGTTTTACAGTTGGTATCAGAGCATTATCGCTCCCGACGCATTCATGTATCCCCCAACCTTAACTTGACCATATAATTGAATAATGAATGAGAGATGGGGTAGATTTAAGGACTTATATTGTAGCCTGTTTTGTGATTGCTTTTATTAGGTTCTAACGTGTTTGTTGATTGTCATTGGATTTACTTTTACGTCTTCCAATCGAAGAACCGTGAGCTTACCCATTTGGGGATCAAGATCAAAGTTTCTACCGCAGACGTAAGATTCGTGCTACAATTGGAGACTGCTTCTGAGCCTTGAAGATACTCCCATTTCTTTGTGCATCACCTTCTTTGATAACTCTGGATGCACATCCTTCTTTTATAATATTTGTCTATCTTACTTGAACAAATCTTCATATCTTTTCAACTTAACCTTGTTGCTTGCTTTCTCAAGTTGCCTTGTAGGTAATCTTCCTTTTGTAGATTTTGAGGAACTAGTCACAATATAATAGTAAATCCGTGTGATGAGAAGGTTGTTATTTATTGAAAAACTTAAGAGAAATTTGAGGATGCACCACCGGTATGTGGATGGAATGAAGTACTTTATTGGGAGATGGAAGTTCGGAAACTTGATGGTTAAAAATTGTTATCTGGTGGATAGTGAGGTAAGCAAGGTGTATGTGACATATAGTTTGATGGCCTGAAAGTGTTATTGAATTATCATTTAGGGACTAGCAGAGATGGGACATCTCAAACTTTTGGGAATAGGTAGCTGTAATTGTGATATTGTCTAAAAGTTTGGAAGATTTGGGTGTATAAGTCGTTCGAGGAATTGTTCGTGAGAACCGACAATTGAATGGCTTGATTTGGGAAGTAAGAAGTGAGAACCCCGTGAGAATAGTGAGAGACCCGCACCTTGGAAGATTTCCGCGATCGTTCCTTTATATCGCTTCTCTCTTCCCTTGCTTCTCCTTCTGATCTTGGCTTCAATTTTATTGGAGTCCACCTGAAATTCCTTACCTTGTCACATCATTGTGCCTCGAGCTGATTCCCGTGTGTCTCTCTCGAAATCTGTATCATGTCTGCCCCCGAAGTTCGTATCTCATCTCCTTTTCTATGAGCCTTGTTCCCTCTCTTATAGAATAGTGGCGAGATTGACTCGTTTGTTGGAGTAGTGATAAATGCCTGGAGGAATGCTGGGTTTCGCGTTGTCAGAATTTGGTTGAGAGAGTTTGTGATAACAATATTCGGGTGATATTAGATAGTATGCCGCCTTGAGAGTTTCATGTTAGGTGGCTAGACGTAAGTGGTATCTGTGGATTTGGAAGTACCATTTGAGGATTTAAATACGATGCTTGTAGTCTTAGATGATTTTGGAGGAACGTGCTGAAGATAGTGATGTTGTCAAATAGGTGAATGAGGTAAGTTACCGCTACATAATCTTGAGGAGTTTCTTGAATGAAGAAAAGACAACATATTTGAGGAACGAGAGTTATTGGTAACGGTGTGAGAATGTTGAGACATTTACGATTTAACTTATGGAGTCTACTGAGTGTTTGACCTTAAGTTACTTATTGAACCTCGGCGTTTACCTATTGAAGTACTTAATGAAATTGGGAAATACACCCACTGTTAGGTGAATCGTTTATGATAACTTGTGGGATAATGGGAGCCCGTTGGCTTAATAATACTTCAATGGTTATTGATGGGTAACCATTGATGTTTGTGGTAATCATAGTGTAGAGATTTGCAACTTATAAGTGTTCGTGAATATCATTCGGGGAATCTCGGAATCTGAATAGCTAAACCTTATGGAAACGGTGGGAGTGAAAGTTGTTACTTCCTTGGAACTTTTCTTTGGAATGTATACTGTTGGTAAGTGGTTAGAAACCAGAGGATTTAAGAGTTGTTACCTTAGTAAGGTCTTGATTTGAATGTTCACTGTGGTAATAAAATTTGGGGATTTAGGATTTCGAAGCACCTCGTGGAATGAGTTTGTTGGGATCGAGCTGTTTAAAAGTTAAGGTTATGGAATTTTGATATGGTCCCTCAATGGGAAGAGGTTACAGGATAATGAATACCATATCATGGGTTTCGAGGTTCGATGTTATGGTGATGGAAATCTGGTTTAGAGTGTGGAAAGTGCGTGAACCTTGGTCTAGGATATGTGCTTAAGCTTCCACCTTGAGTGAGAGATCCTTAACTGTGGTTGTACGGATTCTAGTGTGAGTCGAATGAGGTGTTTGAAATCCCTCCTTGTTGAGGAATGCCTTGTTCTATGGATGAGATCATGGTAAGAGGGATCGTGGAACCATTGAGAGCCTAGAGATCACTTGAATCGTCCTCCATGGGATATTAGGAACCGGTGTGACAATGTTTGAATTATAGATTGAGTGGTTAGTGCCACATGTTTGGCAAAAGTTGTTGTCTTCCTTGACCTTTAGCTTGGTTGTTTCGCTCCTTCGATCTTCCTTAGTATGTTCTACTAGCGGTAAAGCTAGAAACTTCTAACCCTCCGCGTCAAGGGTACTATCTATGGTTATTTCTGCGCTCCCAGTGTCTGTTTTCGAAATCGACTCCCTTTGGTTAACCCTAAAAGTTTGTAGTTTTTGGAAAATCTTATTGTTTTCAAAGTTTGAAACTACTTCCTCTTCCGTTGGAAGTAACATTTTGTCATTGTTACAATTTTACTCTTTCAAGGATTTCAGAATAAAGGTTAATTTTGAGGAAAACCTGGTTTTAAAGAGCCGAATGTTTTACAACTCTGATGGATTTCAGCGTTGATTGCCACTAGAACTTGTTATTGGAGACGTCTGATAACCTGTGCTGTGCTTATCAACACCGAATCAATCTAAATTTTGAACCTTACTGATTTAATTTTGGGACTTCTCTCAGATTTGGAAATGAGGGACTCTTGAATACGTAACGAGAATCCCAATGTCCATTGAAAAAGACTTGTGCCTTAGAATCTTTTTCTTCTTGAAACCTTTTTGGAAGATAAAGTTTTGGGTTACCATAACCCGGGTAGTACGTTTTGATAACTAGATTTGTTTTCGTACTTATTTCTGTCTTCAAGTTTCGAGAACGGAACTTTTTAAAAGATGGGGTGATTGTAACATCCCGTATTTTCGTAAATAATATTTTAATACTTTTAAAGTATTTTCAGAATAAAATATTATTTTATTAATAAATCGTAAATCTTATTTTAAGTTTTCCGTTAAATTCCGTCTTAAGAATATTTTAATTCTTAAGATGTTCACTTGGCATCTTATTTTCCGACTTGAGTCTGTATCACAAACAAATAAACCCGACTCAAGAAAAATGTAAAAAGGACAACTAAACCCTACATAAACCTCCTCCTTCATCGACACATTCATTTTCACAAACACCTTCCACTGTCAAAAAGAAAACACCATTTCCTCCATTTTCTTCAAGTTTAAAATCATAATCTCGACCCCTTCCCGAACTCGTATCAAGGTAAATTTTATATTCTCGGAATCCTCTCGAAATTTGCAAGCTTTCTATATCTTTCAATTTCAGTTTCATTGACTTTCATATTGGGGCTGTTTTGACCCAAATCCGTTTTAAGCTTATAATATCTGTTTCTTTGGTTGTAGGAGTTGGTCTAGAAGACCCGGAGGTCGACACTTACGTTATTGAAGAAGAATTTGGAGCTTAACCCGCTTAAAAGGTGACTTTGATGAGTAACTCGGCCTTTTTGTTAAAGTAGCACAATTTGTGGTTGTTCTTGATGTTATTTCTGATTTTGTGAGTTATTGTTGATGCTTGAGTATAAGAATATGTTAGGAATTCTTTCTACATGTTCTTCATATGATTTATTTAAGGTTTGTGATGTTTCATATACTTATTACATTCATTTTCAGATTTTGAGAAGTTAAGACAAATACAAAGTTCGATTGTATTATGTGTTCTTATGCTTGTTTAAATGCTTGATTTTGTTCAAAGATCATATATGAGATACACTTGGGATTGTTATGGGTTGTTATGTGTTGATAGTATAGGTTTGATACTAGAAATCATGGTTTAGAAGTGTTTGTTGAAAGTTTGATTGAATTGGCGAATTGCAGGAAACACGCGAAATAATCTGGCCCGTGCTTGGGCGCAGGCTGCGCACCAAAAAGCGCAGGCTGCGCAATCCAGGCGCAGCTGCGCACCCACTTGCGCAGGCTGCGCAAAAACCGTTGTAGCTTTTGATTGTTTAATTGTTTTTCGCGCTGTTTTGGGGCTTATTTCCCAATTGTTCTTAGGATGTTTAAGTGATGTTTAATGATATATATACTTGGTTATAAATGTTTTGAGCTAGGTAATATTTAGCAAAGTGGTTAGCCAATTGTCTAATGTTAGTCAATCCTCAATTGTTTGGTTGTAAGGTTTCTATACTAGTTTTATAGCATATTTAAGTATCATATATTGATATATTTATACTTGTATCGTAATGGGTAATGTAGCAATTAATAAGTTAGCAAGTTTATTTCTTATCCTAAGTTAATCCTTTTCTTAGGTTGCTTATGAGACCTAGTGAACTTAGTTAGTTGAATAGGAACCCTTACACTTGTAGAAGAGAGTCGTAGGTTGTTCATGGTTTTATCGGACTTGGTCCTCTCTTAAATGTGTATGTGTGTTTGAAGTCCCCGAGGTTTGGGCGGCACTATATTGGGTTCGGGAATGGAGAGAGGATAGAGACCCTCCCGGTCGGGTAACCGAAAAGGAAACCGGCTCTCCCTCAACTTAGTTCCTGGGGTCAATTAAGTGTTGTTAGAGGTCTAGAAGATTAGGACTAAGGATTTGGTTGTAGTACATATCGGAATATGTCTGAGCAGGGACCGCTAGAGTACGATATGTGCTGATATTTGTATGCATGTCAAGTTATGGTCTGAGCAGGGATTCTTTAGCTTCACATGTGAGTATTTGTGGCGTCACGGACATGTCTGAGCAGGGACCGTTGGACCGTCACGTGTATGGTTGATGCGGTAGGGAAATGTCTGAGCAGGGACCTCTGTTCTACCATGAGTTTGTATGACCGTAGTGGGTTGGGTCTGAGTTGGGATTCCGATTTCACTACGAAGGGTAATGATCACGACTGAGCAGGGTCAATGAACCATTATTAGCTGATTGGTATCCACTCGTGCCTGAGCAGGGGTTCACGAGTGTATGCTTGCTGATTGTGTACCAAGTTTACCTGAGTTGGGGTGTGACTTGGACACTATTGATTGTGTCTAGTTCTTTCCTGAGCAGGGGTAGGTTCTAGACATTGTTGATTGCATCTGCTTTCCTGAGTAAGGGTACAGTGTCAGATGTTGCTCATTGATTGTATTTATATAGAGTGTTGTTATCTTAGTATTGTTCGTCAAAGGCATTAGATGACTCTTAGTCTGGTTTCGTAAATGGTTTGGATTGAAAGACCCCCCCCCCCCCCCCCCCGGCCGGGCAACCGGAAGGGAGACCGGCTCTCATTTCAAATAGTTTCCGAAGTTAGTTGAGAGCCTTGGCATGATATTGCATGTTGATATGAAAGTTGAGATATTGATATATATGCTTCACATGTTATAAATGTTGGAGTATGTTGGATGCTTTATGTGTTACGTTTCGTTAACAATAGGTGGCTAGGAGAACTCTAGTCACTCCCCACTGATTGTGGCGTACATGTTTTTCATGAATGTAGGTACATGACAGGTTGATGATGGGTTACAGGAGGCTTGCGAGCGATGATCCTTTCATCGATGACTTACCATTTCTATCGTTAGCTAGAGCTAGACGTTTTGGATTTATACTTGAGTGCCTTTAGGGATGTGCCATTCCCGGCTGTTTTATATTTATACTTTTCGTACTTAGACTTATATACATATATATTGTTGTTCATTTCAGTTTGTATAGTTTGTTTTAATTCACCTCGTTTTATCATGCATGTTAAAGTTTAAATTCCGCGTAAATTTTGGCATGTTTGATTGTTTTATTTTTCCGCTGCGACGAGGGGTTTTACAGAGAAGGTCCCGGGATAAATATTCTCGAAATTCACGCCATTGTACCTTAATACCAGATAAAAATGACTCAAGATGTCAAAATTGGCATATAGTATAAAAAAGACACATTTAGAGACACTAAGATTACTTTAAAAGTCATGTTTGAAATGGACAAAATAAGTTTTGTAATTTATTCAATGTTGTTTTGTGAAAAATCCAATCATCCAATATTTATTTTAGGATCAAATGAGCCTATAAACAATGATTCAGACAAAAATATTTCGGGTTCAAAAATTACTCTAAAGGTCTTGTTTAAAATAGACAAAATAAGTTTTACACTTTATTCTATATTGTTTTGTGAGAAATCCAATCATTCAACATTTATTATAGGATCATCAAATGAACCTATATACAAGGATTAAAATAAAAATCTTTCAGGTTAAAAAGTGACAAATAAATATCCGATTTTGAAGGTTATTATCGACGCTTTTTAGGCAGGCAAAGTCCCGGGATAAAAATTCACGAAATTTTCACCATAGTGCCTTAATACCATATAAGAATAACTCAAGGTGTTAAAATTGGTATACGGTTTAAATAGACATATCGCAGGCCCTAATATCAATTTAAAGGTCGTGTTTGAAATAAACAAAATAAGTGTTATACTTTATTTTATGTTATTTTGTGAAAATTCCAATCATCAAATATTTATTCTAGGATCAAATGAGCCTACAGATAAGGTTTAAGTCAGAATTCTTGCGGGCTCAAAAATGACCAAAAATAGCCGATTTTGAAAGTTATTATCCACGTTTTTTAGGCCGACAAGGTCCCGGGATAAAGATTCTCGAAATTCCCACCATAGTACCTTAATACCAAATAATACTCAATGTGTTCAAATTGGTATACGGTTTAAAATAGACAGATTTAGAGGCCTTACGATTACATAAAACGTCGTGATTGAAATAGACAAAATAAGTTTTGTATTTTATTCTATATTGTTTTGTGAAAAATCCAATCGTCAAATATGTATTATAGGATTAAATGAGCATATAGACAAGGATGCTGACAAAAATATTTCGGGTTCAAAAATGACCAAAAAACGTCGATTTTGAAAGTTATTATTTATCCACGTTTTTTAGGCCGATAAGGTCCCAGGATAAAAAAAATTCTAAATTCGCATTCTAGTTCCTTAGTACCGTATAAGAATGACGACTCAATGTGTTAAAATTGGCATACAATTTAAAATAGATACATTTACAGTCCCTAAGATTACTTTAAAAGTCGTGTTTGAAATGACAAAATAATTTGTATACTTTATTTAATGTTGTTTTGAGAAAAATTCAATCATCCATATTTATTTTAGGATCAAATGAGCCTATAAACAATGATTCAGACAAAAATATTTCGGGTTCTAAACTGACCCAAAATAACTGATTTTGAAGGTTATTATCCATGTTTTTTTTACCGTCAAATTCCCGGGATAAAAATTCTAGAAATTCGCATCACAATACCTTGATACCACACAGACATGACTCAAGGTGTTAAAATTGGCATACAGTTCAAAATAGACACATTTAGAAGTCCTAATATTAATTTAAAGGCCGTGTTTGAAATAAACAAAATAAGTTTTATACTTTATTCGATTTGATTTTATGAAAAATCCAATCATCCAATATTTATTATAGGATCAAATGAGCATATAGATAAGGATTCAGATAAATACCTTTCGGGTTTCAAAAGTGAACCAAAATAGCCGATTTTGAAGGTGTTATTATCCACGTTTTTTTAGGTCAACTAGCTCCCGTGATGAAAAAAAATTCTAAATTCGCACCATAATACCTTATTAATAACATATAAAAATGACCCAAGGTGTTAAAATTGACATACGATTTAAAATAGACACATTTAGAGGCCTTAAAATTACTCTAAAGGTGTTGTTTGAAATAGACAAAAAAGTTTTATACTTTATTCTATATTGTTTTGTGAAAAATCCAATCATTCAACTTTTATTACAGGATCTAATGAACCTATATACAAGGATTAAGACAAAAATATTTCAGGTTTAAAAATGACAAAAAATAGCCGATTTTGAAGGTTATTAGGCGACAAGGTCCTGAGTTAAAAAGTCTTGAAGTCTGTACCATATACTTTAATACCATACAAAAGTGACTCAAGGTGTTAAAATTGGCATAAGGTATAAAATAGACACATTCGGAGGCTTTATGATTACTTTAAAGGTCGTGTTTGAAATACACAAAATAAGTTTTATACCTTAATCTATGGTGTTTTGTGAAAAATTCAATCATCCGTTATTTATTATGGGATCAAATGAGTGTATAGACAAGTATTCGGACAAAAATCTTTCGGGTTAAAAAATGACCAAAAATAGCCAATATCCACGTTTATTAGGCCGACGAGGTCCCGGAATAAAAATTCTCCAAATTCGCAAAACAATACCTTAGTAACATATAAAAATGACTCAAGGTGTTAAAATTGGCATACGGTTCAAAATAGACACATTTAGAGGCGATAAGATTAATTTAAAGGTCGTGATTAAAATAGACAAGATGAGTTTTATAGTGTATTCTATGTTGCTTTGTGAAAAATCAAATCATCAAATATTTATTATAGGATCAAATGAGCTTATAGACAGGGATTAAGAAAAAAATCATTTGGGTTCAAAAATGACCAAAAATAGCCTATTTTGAAGGTTATTATTATGCACGTTTTTAGGCCGACAAAGTCTCAGAATAAAAATTCTCAAAATTTGCACCATAGTACCTTAATACCATATAAAAATAGTTCAAGGTGTTAAAATTGGTAGTTGGTTTAAAATCGACACATTTAGAGGTACTAAGATTACTTTATAGGTCGTGTTTGAAATAGAAAAAATTGGTTTTATACTTTTATACATTATTCTATGCTCTTTTGTGAAAAATCCAGGCATAAATTATTTATGATGGGATCAAATGATCCTATGGAGAAGGGATTTAAAAACAAAATCTTCCAGGTTCAAAATGACCCAAAATAGCCGATTTTGGTGGTTATTATCCACATTGGGGGTTGCGAAAGGTCGTCGACGTTTTGCGAAAAATCCGTCGACGTTTTTTAAAAAAAAGACAACTCTTGCCCTTTTTTCTCTCTCTAGGTTTTATTCTCTGAAACCAAAACAACAAAAACAACGTAAATTCCTAAGAAACGGTTTCAACTTCTCGAACATCAACATTAAATAACGACAACGATTTAATGTCAAACGACGACAACGATTCATCGATAACTAACTTAAATCTTAGATTTTTTTTTCAATTAATTTTTGTTGAAACACATGTTTAAGCCTTGAAATTAGGTTGAATTAATCGTACAAGGCATAGAATAGACAAATTGAACTCAATCGAAATTTTGAATTAGACTTGAAAACTAGCCGTCCTAGCGTGGAATGGACTTGAAAACTGGCCGTCCATACATGGTATGGACGTGAATAGTACACGTCCAAACCATGCATGGACGTGTACTATTCACGTCCATACATGGAGTGAACGTGTACTATTCACGTCCATACCATGTATGGACGTTAATCCATGGACGTTAATCCTGGACGTTCATACATGGTATGGACGTGAATAGTACACGTCCACTCCATGTATGGACGTGAATAGTACACGTCCATGCATGGTTTGGACGTGTACTATTCACGTCCATACCATGTATGGACGGCCAGTTTTCAAGTCTTTATATTTCCGTCATTTTAGCCAATTTTGTTTCGGTTGTAATATTGAAATGTAACCGTTGTGATTTCAAATTTCAAAATGTTACCGTTACAATTTGAAAATGTTACCGTTAAACTATGGCTTCTTATAAATACTGGTTTTCATGTTGATTGTAATCGCAACAACCACAACATCATTCACTACTAAAATCATTTCTTTTAATATGGCTCTCACAAATGTTCAAAAAAACAGAGCCTATCAGCTAAGGATCAATCTTATAACTACGCAGTTCCCAGTACTAGTTTCTCGCCTTGAACTAGTCATTCCGAGTGACACTGTCTGGGACCTGGTAGAACATCCTCCAATTGCCAACCTTTTTGGCATCCTACACGGTAACCCCCTCTGCAGTCCGGTTGTTCCAGACGATGAAGTTACTGATGAGATTGTAACTAAGAAGATGTGGGAGTTCCGCAAGTTAAGAAGCGATTTCCTTGTCTACATTGAGCGTATACTAAACTGGATAGACTACGCAACACTATCTGATTTGTGTGCCGGTAGAGTGTTCAATCTAGGTAATGTCCGTCTGCGCATTTTAATGTTTTATGATCATTACGTGGCTAGTCAACCTGAAATAATTGAAGCTGGAGATTACGAAGGAGATCTGGATTCTTCATCTTCGTCGTCCGAAGATAATTAAGTATTGTAAACTTGTATTTGATGTTTGATGTGTTTTCGTTAATGTCTAATGTATTCTATGTTTTTATCAACTTTTAGTTACGATTTATGTTTTATGTGCTTTTGTTCATGTCCGATGTAAGCTATGAGTTCTAATATGTATTAAAATTTGCATAAAATATCTAATAAACTAACAAAGAAGTCACGAGAAAAATAAAATAGTCCGTACGAAAGAAAACAAATAAAGTCCAAGCATAAAAAAAACTAACTAGTAAACTACATCATCATCATCATCATCGTCCTCCTCCTCCTCATCATCATCAGCCTGATCATCCTCAACGTCATCCCTCGATATGTAGAACCGCTCCATATCATCGACCAAGCGTCGCACGTACGGCCATTTCTGGTCGGGGTCTTGAGTATAAATCTGCGAGAAATGACGGCTAAGAGCCCGGCCAACCTCCGGCTCCTCGGCGAAAGGGGGTGCTTCCATCTCAACACGGCGTGTAGGGGGGTAGAAGTATGGGTGAGAGATCTTCTTGTACCAACTCATGTAACGTGGATCACACTGAAACGGCATCAAAGCCCGGTCATGACGCTGTCTCAACGGAATCTCAGCCTCTCTCAAACCCCAATCCAAATCAGCAGCATCACCGTACGACAGCTTGTAACCCTGAGCCGGCTTCGCCGGACGACTCTCGGCAGCTGGGACCCGCATAGGGTTCGGGTAATCCTGAACATAGCCAAACTGACGGAGACACCTATCAGGCTGGTACGGCTCCACTATATCCATAAACCTGATCACCCCCGAGTAGAGCGTACACCGACAACCCCTGTGTGGGCTAACACCGTAAGGGAGCCACCTCACCTGCTCGGCCCTTAGCCCGTCCAACCTCTGCCTGTGCTGCTCCAACAACTCCTCATCTCCCCTAAACCTAGGAACCCGTGACCAAGCCTCGACAAGTGGTCGTCCCTTAACATAATATCCCGAGTGAGGCCTGAACGTCGGAAAGTACTCGTATATCCAAGCCTGAAGCAACGGCAGACAACCGCTAACCCCAGCTGCCTCCCTACGCGAAGCCATCCCCAACTGTCGGTACAGGTACGCCAATGTCGCGGCCCCCCAAGCATAACCGCCTAAATCATCTAAATCATCAAACAGCGGCAACATACGAGCGACAACCCGATCGCTGGACTTGTCGGTGAACAAAGTCTGTCCAACCAACAACATCATGTACGCCCGTAGGGAGTCCTCCTGGCTCCCCTTCTCCACAACATCCATCAGCTTCTTCACCAAAATCCCCTCACCCCTGTAAAGGGGTGCAGTCACGGCCGCCACGTCAACGCCAAACAAGGCCGCGAACTTCCCCTTCAGACCAATCTCCCCCCTCGTACTCTCGTCCATAACCCTAGCGCCATCCACCCGTATGCCGAGGATCTTGTGAACGTCGTGCAACAGTATCGTAATCTCACCAAACGGCATGTGGAAAGTGTTGGTGTCCGGCTGCCACCTCTCGACGAACGCACTAATAAGGTTCTCATCCAACCCGGTGGTCAAACAGGTCCTAAGATGACCAAGCCCGCTCTCGGCAACTCTATCCATAACCGTAGAGCGGACCCTCATCTTACTCATCTTCTCCATAGCTCCCGGCCTCTCGTAACACGTGATCCACTGTCTCGCGCTCCCCTCATCCGTCCAACTACTGCGAGCTACGTGGCCACCGAAGCTACGTAAGACAGTAGGTACAGACGGCCCCCCTACAACCGGACCCTGTAGACGCCAGGAAAGATCCGGAGTCTTCTTCCTCCCGCCCGTGCTACTAGAGGCCCCACTCTCCACAAATGGCCTATATCGGCCGCTACCATCACGTACGATCACCTTAGCTGGTCGATCGGCTGCCTCCTCGTCCAAAAACTGGGAGTCGTGCTCCTCCTCCTCCTCCACCTCCTCCTCCTCCTCCTCCTCAACTTCCTCGTCCTCCGAACTACTAACTCGGGGGTCCCTGAAAAAAGCTCTCGGTAGCTGTAGCTGGTCCTCGGGAGTAGGGTCGGGAGTCCTTATTAGGAGACCCTTTCCCTTACCCCTACCCCTACCCCTACCCCTACCCCTAACTCCCGTACCAGCTCGTGGTGGTGCTGCTGGTTGTGATGCTATCGGGACACGACGCTTAGATCCTGTCACTCTTCGGCCTGCGGTACGGCCAATCGCAGGCATGATATCATCCTCATTGTAAGACATCTGCATTTACGAGATTACAATAACGTTAAACTAATATAATTAAACAAATTCTCATAAAAAAATAAAATAATAAAAAATAAAATCAAAATTAAATAAAATTAACAACTTAAATAATTTAAACTATACATTAAAATACAAAATTAATAACTTTTTATACAATTACATACAAATCTCTTTTAATGAAAAAATAATAAATTTTAACTATTGAAATTATAAATATACGGTTAAAACAAAAAATAAAAAACGAACCATGGAGGGACACGTGGATCTCACGTCCAAACCACGTAAGGACATGAAATCCACATGTCTCTCACCGTCACCAACGTGCATTCTGCACGTCTCTCACCCTCACCGACGCCCACACCCCACGTCACTCCCAATCACCGACGCCCACTCCCCACGTCTCTCCTAAAGACTGACGCCCACTCCCCACGTCCCTCCCAATGACCGACGCCCACTCCCCACGTCCCTCCCAATGACCGACGTGCGCTTCCCACGTCTCCCCCAACGACCACCGTGCACTTCGCACGTCCCTCCCCCATTAAGCCTCCCATTGTAAACGACCTACCCACAACCCGTTTCTCTTCCCAAATACATGCAAATACCACTACAACAACAAACAATAACAACAACACTAATAACAACAACACTAATAACAACTACAAACAATAACAACTATACTAATTAAGATTGAAAAATCAGAAATTGAAAACTAAATTGAAGAACAAATTGAAAAATCAACAAAGTGAACAACATCAATAACGGATTTACACAACAACAACAACAAGAACTACTATTACTACCCTAATTAACATCACATTATACAAATAAAACTAAATTAATTTAAAAAAAAGACTTACCTTTCGAAATTGGCCGGCGACGGTGGTCGTGTGTTGCGGCGGTGTGGAGCCGGCGGCGGTGGTGTGGTGCGGCGGTGGTGGTGTCGTGCGGCGGTGAGATTTAGGAGGGAGAAGGGTTTTTGGGTTTTTTGAATTATTGAATGAAGGATGAAGGGAAGTAAGGGCAAGTTGGTAATTATTATGAATTACGTCGACGATTTTTCGCAAAACGTCGACGACCTTTCGCGATTCGGCACATTTTTTAGGCCGACAAGGTTCCGTGATAAAAAAAAGTCCTAAAATTCGCAGCATAGTACCGTAATAGTATATAAAAATGACTCAAAGTGTTAACGTTTATAGACGATTTAAAATAGACACATTTTGAGTTCCTAAGATTACTATAAATGTCGTGTTTGAAATAGAAAAAATAAGTTTCAACTTTATTCTATGTTGTTTTGTGAAAAATCCAAGCATCCATTATTTATTACGTGATCAAATGAGCCAATAGACAAGAATTCATAAAAACAAAAACTTCGGATTCAATAATGATCCACGTGTTTTAGGCCGACAAGGTCCCGTGATAAAAACTATTGAAATTCGCACCATGGTACCTTAATACAATATAAAAATGACTCAAGGTGTTAAAATCAATATGCGGTTTGAAATAGACACATTTAAAGGTCCTAAGATTACTTTAAATGTCGTGTTTGAAATAATAGACAAAATAAGTTTTATACTTTATTCTTTGTTATTTTGCGAAAAATCCAAGCATCCATTATTTATTATGGGATCAAATGAGCCTATGGACAAGAATTCATAAAAAATCTTTCAAGTTCAAGAATTACCCAAATAGCCGATTTTGAAGGTTATTATCTACATTTTTTAGGCTGACAAGGTCCCGGGATAAAAATTCTCGAAATTCGCAACATAGTACCTTAATACCATATGAAAATGACTTAAGGTGTTAAAATTAGCGGACGGTTTAAAATAGACACATTTAGATGCCCTAAAATTACTTTAAAGGTGGTGTTTAAAATACACAAAAAAAAGTTTTGGGTTATTCTATATGGTGACCCTTAACTTTTTTAGATCCCACATGGTAACCCTGCATATCAGAAAAGAAAATTGGTAACCCTGAAATCCTTCAATTGCAATTAACGTGACCCTTAGCTATAACTCCATCAATTTGGGACGTTAAGTGTCCTATGTGTCATATGAGATGGCTTATGTGGGATATGACTTGGCACTTATTGCTTTAACTTTTTTTACCTTACCATTTTTCTCTAATTCCTCCAATTATTCCCTCTTAATCCCCCTTTAATTATCACCCTTATTTTCAATATAAGTTTTTTTTACTTGATGTTAATCTTCTTCTTCTTCTTCCTTTTAGTAATTTATGTTTGTATTCCCAGATGTTAATTAAATCACCTACATTACAAATAAATGGAAATTAAGCAAATGCTGTAAAATTATTACATGACTTTTAAAATAAATCAACGAAAACCACTCAAATTGGGTCATTTTTCCAATTTTAGAAGGACATAAATATAATTGGTTTGCTTAAAATATGGGAATAAAGATAGAAATCAAGAAGAAGAAGAAGATTACCATCAAGTGATGAAAATTTGGGAATAAGAGAAATAAATAAAAGGAGATTAGGAGAGAATAATTGGGGAAATTAGAGAAAAATGTTAAGGTAAAAAAGTCAAGGAATTAAGAGTCATGTCATAGCCCACATAAGTCATCTCATATGCCACATAGGACACTTAACGTCCCAAATTGACGGAGTTATAGTTAAGGGTCACGTTAATTGAACTTAATAGACTTTAGGGTTACCAATTTTCTTTTCTGATTCACAGGGTTGCCATGTGTGATCTAAAAAAGTTGAGGGTCACCATATAGAATAACCCAAAAGTTTTATACTTTATTCTATATTGTTTTGCGAAAAATACATGTAGCTATTATTTATTATGGGATCAAATGAGCCTATAATCAAGGATTAAGAAAAAAAACATTTGGTTTCAAAAATGCCCAAAAATAGCCGGTTTTGAACGTTATTATCCACGTTTTTTAGGCCGACAAGGTTCCGGGATTAAAATTCTCGATATTCGTACAATATTACCTTAATACCATATATAAATGACTTGAGGTGTTAAAATTGGTATACGTTTTAAAATACACACATTTAGAGGTCCAAAATTACTTTAAACGTCGTGTTTGAGACAGACAAAATAAGTTTTATACTTTATTTTAGAGTTTTTTTCTCAGAAACTACGTTTTAAAATACACACATTTGTGAACAACTACCTTGCTTTATTTTTTAGGTTTTCAACTACCTTACGTTTTATTTATTTTTTAGTTAACACCTACCAAAAATACGAATCGGGAGTCGGGCCACTTAGTCGAATTTTTGGTGATGACTTGGCTTTCTCACGTGTGAGGCTCCAAACTTCCCTCTAAATTGATAATACTCTTTCAGTCAATTTTTCCCTTCCATTTTATTCCTCAATTCTTCTATCAATTTTTTATGCTTCTTCCCATCAAATTGTTGGACAGTCCAAAATTCGAAAAGAAAGCATGTTACTTGCAAATTCTACAAGCCCGATTCTAATATGCGTGGTTCCGGATTTTTTATGTGGGTTGATGAAGAGACGATTGATTGGCAAAGGACTATACTCAATAACTTGGTGAATAAATAGAAGCTTGAAAAGTGAATTCCGACAAACAGTCAAAGAGCTCGAAGAGATTTCAAGAGAGCTTGGTGGAAAGAAAGTTGAAAAATTAATGAAAGAATTGAGGAATAAAATGAGTGAGAAAATTGATTGAAAGAGTAGTTTCATTTAAGAGGGAAATTTGGAGCCTCGCGGGTGAGAAATGCAAGTCATCATCAAAAATTTCGACTAAACTGACCTAATTTTTATTTCTAATAGGTGTTAACAAAAAAATAAAATATAAGGTAGTTGAAAATAAAAAAAATAAAGTAAGGTAGTTGTTCAAAAATGGGCATAAATGTAAGGTAATTTCTGACAATAAAAACCCAAGCATCTAATATTTGTTATGGGATCAAATGAGCCCATTGACAAGGATTCAGACAAAAAAAACGGGTTAAAAAATGACCAAAAATAACCAATTTTGAAAGTTATTATTCATGTTTTTTAGACGGACACGTTTCTGGGATACAAAATCTCGATATTCACATCATAGTACCTTAATAGCAGTGACGGAGCTCGAATGAAATTGGTGAGGGGGCCGAAAAATTATATTAGTCATACAATTAACACAAATTCTCATTTTTTACGGCGGTATCCGTCATCACAAAGAAGAAAAAGTGTGATGGAAAAAAATAAACATAACAAATGTATCAAAATTTGACAATAAGGGGAGTCAAACACGTGATCTCTTGATTAGTAGTAACCAATATTTACCATCTAAGCCACTCAATTAATTTGTTAATAATAATATACATAAAATTATTTATATCGATCCCGGGCAGTGGCCCCGCGGGCCCTGCCCTAGCTTCGTCATTGCTTAATAGCATATGAAAATGAGTCAATGTGTTTAAATTGGCATACGGTTTAAAATAGACACATTAAGAGACCTTAACATCACTTTGAAGGTCGTGTTTGAAATAAACAAATAAGTTTTACACTTTATTTTATATTCTTTGGTGAAAAATCCGAGCATCTAATATTTTTTATGGGGTAAAATAAATCCATAGACAAGGATTCAGCAAAAAAAATCTCTCAGGTTCTTAAATGACCAAAAATAGCCGATTTTGAAGGTTATATATCTACTTTTTTTAAGGCCGACAAGGTCCCGGGATAAAAATTCTCGAAATTTGCATAACATACCTTAATACCATAAAAAATGACTAAGGGAGTTAAAATTGGCATACTGTTTAAATAAATACATTTAGAGGCGTTAAGATTACTTTAAAGGTCGTGTTTGAAATATACAAAATAAATTATATACTTTATTATATGTTGTTTTGAGAAAAATCCGAGCAATTAATATTTATCATAGGATATAATGAGCCGATTGATAAGAATTCAGAAGAAGAAAAAACCGAGTTCTACTATGGCAAAAAATAGCCGATTTTGAAGGTTATCCATGATTTTTAGGTCGAAAGGACCCCGGGATAAGAAGTCTCGAAATTCACATCATAGTACTTTAATACCATATAAAAATGACTCAAAGTGTTGAAATTGGCATACGATTTAAAATAAACACATTTAGGCCCTGTTCTTTTCGGCTGAAACGAGCTGAATTGAATAAATTGGAGTGGAGCTTAATTGAACTAAATTGAGCGGAATTGAGGTGCAATGAATTTAGTTGAATTAAAAGTTACTTTTATGAAGAGGTTAGTTGAAAATAATTGATTGAACGTAAATAAAACTTAACGGAATACAACCAAGCAAAATTGAAAGGAGCTAAAATTAAGCCAGAAAGAACAGGGTCTTAGAGACCCTAAGATTAATTTAAAGGTCGTGTTTGAAATAGACAAAATAAGTTTTATGCACTATTCTATGTTTTTTTGTACAAACTTCTAGCATCAAATATTTATTATAGGATATAATATAATAAGTCTATAGACAGGTATTTGGAAAACAATCTTCCAAGTTCTAAAATGACCAAAAATAGTTAATTTTAAAAGTGATTATCCATGTTTTTAATTACCACAAGGTCGCGAGAAAGTCACATACGACATACCAGTTAAGGCCCTGTTCTTTTCGGCTAAAACAAGCTGAATTGAATTAATTGGAGTCGAGCATAATTGAACTAAATTGAATGAAACTCAGGTAGGGTGAATTTAATTGAATTAAAAGTTAATGTTGTGAAGATATTAAATGAATATAATTGATTAACGTAAATAAGACTTAACGGAATACAACCAATTAAAAGTGAAAGGAGCCGAAATTAAGCCGGAAAGAACGAGATCTAAGGGGGCGTTTGTTTCGCGCATGGTTATGGGTTTGGAATCAGGAATCATACCTGAGTGGTATGGGGTTGAAACTCCATACCTGATACCTTGTGTTTGTTCCAATTGTGAGTGGTATGTATTTGAAACTAAGTTAAAGTTGAAATATGTAAAATTTAATACTTTAAATAATAATTTTATTGTATAAAATTATGAAAATAAAGATTTTATCAAATAATTATATAACATGTTCCGTTTACAATACGGGTTAATATTTATTTTTCGCATTTTTGATTATTGTAGTTTGATACTCATGGGTATCAAACTCATACCCACCCCCTCCCTGGAGAAACTCATACCTCGTGGGTTTGAGGTATGGGTATGAAACCCTCGAATTTGCTAAACAAACACGTGGTATGGGTTTGACTCATTCCAAACCCATACCTTATACTTTTTAAGTTTGAACCAAACACCCCCTAAATAGGGTGGACATAGCCCTATTCATTACATAACTTCCCGCATTTGTATAAAAGCAACCCTCCCATAATTTCGACAATTTTCTCTTTAGACATTTACGCTTCTACCTTCTCATCATTGACCTTCAATTTTTAAGCAATACATTTCTTCTTCCCAATCTTCCATCAACTTTGTATGCTTCCCTTCCCTCCACTCTCTTCTCTGCTTCACATCGTTTACGGTAGACATTCTTATTTAAGACGGTTGTATATGTCACTCTTTGAAGGCTTGACTCATATCAAACAGTTCATAAGTAATTAAGCACCAAACCGCTTCATCCACCATTGATGATAATAATAATAAATGAATGTTTAACCAATCATACTACATACAACGGTCTTATATTCTATAATTTGTGTAATTTTGTTAATTAGGGAGTACGTAAATCGGAAAGATGAAGCGGCCGTTTGATGGGATTGGTAGTGATGTCAATGGAAGAATGTCATGTTACAAGAAAGATTGGATTAGTGGTGTTCGTTCTGGATTTGGGTAATCTTCTATCCTAATAAATATTTACAACCTTAATCAATTTTTTAAAAAAAAAAGTGAGCAAAGAATGATAACTTAGTCTTGCAAGTATGTGTTTTTGGTGTGTGTAGGATACTTGCTCCAACTACTTACATTTTCTTTGCATCTGCTCTTCCTGTCATTGCCTTTGGTGAACAACTCAGCAGAGATACAGGTGCTCTCTTGTGACTCTAATCAACAACGTCTCGCCAATTCTTCTACAAGACGGTCTTATAGCATCACTTATTTATGTGTGTGTTTAGATGGGAGTTTGAGCACAGTCGAGACATTAGCATCGACAGCAATATGCGGGATCATACACTCCATATTTGGTGGGCAGCCTCTTTTAATTCTAGGTGTTGCAGAACCAACTATCATCATGTACTCTTACCTTTACAACTTTGCTAAAGAAAATAAAGCCTTGGGTCAACAACTTTACTTGGCTTGGACTGCTTGGTACGTTCCTTTTTATTCATAAAGGGAGTCACAACGACAATTATGAGGTTGACGGGTTTTGTTGTGTCAGTGACTTTACGAACTAAACTACCTAACGTTGGCTATAATGATGATGAGTATAATTTGATTATGTTTTTAGCAAAGGGTTTGCATTGAGTTTTCTTATTGTTTTTTCAGGGTTTGTGTATGGACTGCCCTCATACTTGTTCTTCTTTCGATATTTAATGTTGCCACGATCATTAATCGATTCACAAGGATTGCTGGGGAGCTCTTTGGCATGTTAATTACACTTCTTTTCATCCAAGAGGCGATCAAGGTAATATCTATGCATGCTCTTATATTTGTAATAAGCCATTTAAAAGTTTCTTGGGAGACTCAAAACCTTATATGAGGCGGTTTTATATGTTAGATCAGCCTATTATTTCTATAATTCTTATGTTACAGGGAATAGTAAGCGAATTTCAAATCCCTAAGGCTGAAGATCCTAAGCAAGATATATACCAATTTCAATGGCGGTATGTGAATGGATTGCTTGGAACCATATTTAGCTTTGGGGTCCTTTTGACGGCCTTAAAAAGTCGAAGAGCAAGAGCATGGCGCTATGGAACAAGTGATGCTAGGAGTTTCATTGCTGACTACGGTGTTCCTTCCATGGTTATCCTTTGGACAGTTTTATCATTCAGTGTTCCTTCAGGAGTTCCTAGTGGAGTACCCAGAAGGCTATATAGCCCTTTGCCTTGGCAATCTCCATCTCTTTATCATTGGACTGTTGTCAAGGTGATAACTCTTACCTCAGAACTTGACTCGTTGTGTATTGAACCGAGCCTGAAATAGTCAGACCTGAATGACCCATTGGCCAGGTCAATATAAGACTAACAAAAAGTTACAGTGTCGTTCAAATCGTTTTATAAGAGTCTTGTTATAAACGAGTAGTTGTTGCGCTAATCAGGAGATCCTAGTGGAGTAATTATTTTGATTTACTTTAAGTTTGCGATTTGAGTTTTGTTTGTGATGTCAAAAAATGAAGGATATGGGTAAGGTACCAGTAGCCTATATATTTGGAGCCTTCATTCCGGCATTAATGGTGGCGGGACTCTACTTCTTTGACCATAGTGTCGCTTCGCAACTTGCACAGCAAAAGGAGTTCAATTTGAAAAAGCCTTCTGCTTACCATTATGATATCTTGCTGCTTGGATTCATGGTATGTAATGGACCTACCTACTTTACTTTGCTTAACCTCATTACAAGCGATCATAATCCTAAATTAACGCGTAGTTTGTAGACTTTGCTGTGTGGATTAATTGGACTTCCTCCATCCAACGGAGTCCTCCCGCAATCTCCTATGCATACTAAGAGCCTGGCTGTTCTCAAGAAACAGGTTCGTATATTGAATTTTTTTGAGTAGGCAACAATGTGAATGCATAGGTTTAGGATCAGATTCACAATGATCTCAAATGCTGTATTTTTAACAGCTGATGGGAAAATTAATGGACTTGTTTCAGTTTGTGTTGTTGTATCAGACTTGTTCGCTTTTTGTATTCATGTGTCGGCTTCTAAGATCAAGTGTCTGATAACAGCTGATGGGAAGAAAGATGGTGGAGACTGCTAAAGAAAGCATAAGAAAGAAAGCATCTACCACTGAAATTTATGGACAATTGCAAGATGTGTTCATTAAAATGGATCAGAGCCTGGATGTAAGCCACTTCTAATATTTGTTTTCAGACTTCATTATACTGAAAAAGATGATCAAAAAAAATTTCGTGGATTTTCAGACTCATGTAGTTGTGAGAGAACTGGAAGTTCTGAAAGAAGCAGTGATCAAGGGAAACAATAAAGAAGGGAAGGAAGAAACCGCATTTAGATTCGAAAACATATATGAGTATCTGCCTGTAAGAGTGAATGAACAAAGATTGAGCAACTTGTTACAGTCGTGCCTAGTGGCAGGGGTTGTCTTGGCGATGCCTGTGATCAAGCTTATACCCACCTCCGTTCTTTGGGGATACTTTGCCTTTATGGCCATTGATAGCCTTCCTGGTAGCCAGTTTTGGGAAAGAATCCTACTCCTTTTCATCAGACCTGCTCGACGCTACAAGTAAGCTTACAAATTGAATGCATCAAAATTAGGATCACCGCCACTCTGACAGTCAGATCTTCCTTTTAATGTTTTATTATGTTGCAGGGTTCTGGAAGAAGCTCATGCTTCATTTGTGGAATCAGTACCCTTCAAATACATGGCCGGGTTCACGATATTCCAAGCAGTCTACTTGTTGATTTGCTTTGGAGTAACTTGGATACCAATAGCCGGGATTCTGTTCCCTTTGCCTTTTTTCCTTTTGATAAGTATACGACAGTACGTTCTCCCCAAGCTGTTCCAACCGTACTACCTACAAGAACTTGATGCAGCTGAGTACGAAGAGATCGCTGGTGCACCTAGGCGTTCCCTCAGCTTGTCTTTCAGGGTATTTGTTAAAACTGAAATCGTTGGTGTTTATCTCATTTGTAGCGAGATTTTTGATTTATTTTTGTGTTTGGCGTTGATATTAGGAGAGACAATTTGTTGACGATGATCAGGCGGGAGATGATGGTGAAATACTTGATGAGCTGACTACCAACAGAGGGGAGTTCAAGCACCGAACTGCCAGCCTTATAGACGCTCAGGTGAACTTTAACAAATTTGCTCTTTAAGTTTTGACTGATTAAGTCGAATGATGGTGTTTATGACTCGTGTTGTCGTGTATAGAGTTCGCGCAAAATAACATGAAAAAGTCGCCCTAAAACCGTCATTTGTTATCTTCTTCTGATTTAGGTTCACCATCCAGACACTATCGTTCCAGCAGAAAACTCAGACGAGTAAACAGTAAATGTTGATGGTCATGGAAAGCAACTTCATTCTAAAGTGAAAGAAGCGAAATCCAAGTATACATATTACATAGAATACAGAGAAATAAGGGTAAATCATATCCTCTTATGTTTGCAATAAAAAATTGTATAGAGTTCATTTCCGGGCTTGCAGTATATGTTTCGAGTATTATCGATGAAGTTTTAGTCTAGTGGCTAAGACTGAGGTATCGTGAGCCGTGATGATACATCACGTGTTTGAATCTCTCTTCCCAATATATGGCCTATGTAAAGGGAATTTATTTTTCTTGGTTTTACATTTTTACCTGATTGTTTTTCGTGAATCTTCTTAAATACTTAATTTTATTTGCCACCGCTCGTGTTTCTCCTTTTAGCCTTAATCCATTTATAAAATCCTCAATTTCGAATATAGATGGTCAAAACTAAAACAAAGGTGAAAGTTTTAATATGATTGAAATGATTCACAAAGGAAAACTGTGCTACACAGACGATGTGGAACATGCGGCTCCATCACAGATTCACGGTATTTGATAATTTTCGGTGTATAGGCGTATAGCCAACTTATTTGAGCGAATTTCGGAGCAAAGGGTCTCTCCGCCTTTTAATGGCGGGATGTTAACAACTTGTGCTTGTGGCCGAGTGGCATGGAAACAGTAAGTTAGCTTTAGGAAAACATAATTAGAACTTGGAAGAAGCCAAATATGCAAAGGTTATATAGTAGGTTCGTGTTCAATCATCACGTGATCTACTCAATTATAAACATAACTTACTCAATTACGGATATAATTTATCATTTTACCCCACTCTCCACCTTGCCCAAACCACCCTTCCCCACCCAACCACCTCATTGTCCCTTCTAATGCACCGCTGCTCACCGATCGAACTTACCCCATACCCTACATACCTAGATTTGCCACAGGCAACACCCATCCTCACGACCCCCACCCACCTAAACCCGACCCACATCAACCACTCTGTCACCCACCCAAAACCGCCCCTTCCTCATCCAAACCTACCCAGAGTTGCAATCCCCTCTCTAACATAACTAGATCCCAACCGCCAATATCCCTTCGCGACAACCTGAAACCCCTTTTATAACACACCCATCTACTAAAGTGTCTTACCAATGTCTACCTTAGAAAATGGTAGCATCACCATCTCGATTCCCCGAAGTAGCTCATATAAAATAGACAATAAAAGAACGAATTAAATATTTTATTAACTTCTTTATAAATTACGGATTATAGCTTAAAACAAAACCAACTAACTAACAACGGAAGAAAACAACTAATCAAACTAACTATCATATGAAGTAAGTGAACTCAACGGTTACTCATTCCTCCATGGACACCATCTAAGAATACATGTTCACCATTTGCCGACAAGATCAAATGAATCACTATAAGCACTAAAATTTTATTAAGTGTCAAAAAAAAAAAAAAAAAAAAAAAAATTAATTTGATTTGAGTTAATAATAAATACATTACTCAATTTAATTATTATCTCTATCACTTTTAAATCAAATTCGAATTGTTCTAAGTTATTCGGGTCCAAACAAAAGAAAAATTGGGCCAAAATCGTAAATAAGCCGATAAATGGGACTACAATAACAACCCCAAGAAAAAGCTTAACTTTTCTCTATAAATAGAGTCAAGTTTGTTAATTAAAAAAAGAGGTCAATGGGAATAAAACAAAAGAAAAGAAAGGCTCTGAAATTCTTTCTGGAAAACTGGTGAAATTCATCGAAAGCAGTCAACAACCAATATAAATTCGTGCCGCCTGCGCAAGAAAATTCAAATACTCAAATATTCAAACATTCAAGAGAGATTCAAATCGTACAACCATGTTATGAATACAAGTCAACGTTACACATAGAGTGCATCCAAACTCTACACGCGACCCCCCCTAATAAAACGCACACGCACATCCACACGCACACGCACCCCTTGAGTGGATCGTGCATGTGTATCCTGTTTCTTTAGTTAGAATCAGAGGATTATTAGACATTGTACACGAAATTTTTTGATATTAATAAAACCTCATTTTTCTGTGTTTTGTATTTCAGTTATCGTAAACAAAATTTGTAGCCACAAATTTGGTGAACCCGACGTGAAAAAATCTACCTCTCATCTAGAGCTGTTCATGGGCGGTACCGTCCGAAAATCCGGCCCATCCGGCCCAAATTTTTACTGGGTTTGGACATCATTTTTCTAAAAAAATGGGTCAGGGCTAACCTAGCCCAACCCATTTTAGTAAATGGGTCGGACACGGACAAGAGGAATGTAAAACGGGTTGGCCCATCTGGCCCGCTAAAGTAATATGAGCAATTAATATATAATTAATTTTTGCTTATTTTTTACTCTTGTTTGGATTTTGAATTATATTCAGATGACCAAGTTAGTCGTCCTTATATTTTATCTATTGATGTTAAGAACTAAAAACTTAATTCAATATCGGCTTTGCAAGTTCATCGCGTTGTTAATTACTTAGGTAATTAATTCTCAAAAGTTAACAGAAAAATATGAGCCCGACAGCCCACGGGTTGCCCGAATTTAGCAGTTGGGTGGGTAAGGGCAAGGAGAAGTGACCCGCTATTTTGGCTCAACCCGCCCGCTATAGTCTTATAGGGCATACTTTTCCCTTTCAGCCCAACCCATGTTCGGCCCAAACCCGCATTTGGACAGCTCTACTCTCATCTCCACAACTTTACAATCCAAGTCTACTCTAAAACGATGTCTATTAAGCAAGACACATATCGCCCAACACTTCTAAGAAGACCTACATTGTTATCGAGTAGGGTACCCCCAGTACTGCTACCTCCCCAACCGTGTAATCAGTTGACATCTGCACTAGAGGAATGACAAAAAAAGCTGCTATCAACGCTGTTGTTACTAACTTACGCTCTGCACATGTCCCTACTAGGCCACGCAAGCTTTGTTACCTCCATAACTGCTGCTACTACTTCTATCTATTCTTTCTGCGTCCACTTCTTCGTGTGAGGAGACCTGAAGTTTAAGGTCGACAACAATAGCTTCCCTTTGCTATCCTTTCTCGCTTTTTTGTTTCATTGTCCAACACGTTTGTTATTCACGCGTTTATACAAATCATTACTGTATAATCATCGTTGATTGAACAGTCATTAGAACTTGTACAATTTTAATTATTTGTGTGCTAATTCAAAATCGTTAACAAACATGTTTTTTGCTTAAGGTTTTAAAATAGTACTTAAATCACTCTCACCCCTTCTTAAGTTCCCGATCAATAATCTAAACCACTTGAAACAAGGCTTTAAAATTTTATTGGTCACCCCTGATGATTTTATTGGCGTAAGTGTGTCTTATTGCAGGTACTCATCCAAAGATGTACTAAGGCCATGTTCTTTTTGGCTGAAACGAGCTAAATTAAATTAATTGGAGTAGAGTTTAATTAAACTAAATTGAGTGAATCTGAGGTGAAGTGAATTCAGTTGAATTAAAAATTAATTTTGTGAAGAGATTAGTTAAACATATATTGATTGAACATAAATAAAACCTAAAGAAATACAACCAAGCAAAAATAAAAGGAGTTGAAATTAAGTCAGAAAAAACATGACCTAAAAAAAAGAGGAAAAAAATATTAGCACATTTGGATAGCTTTGATCGTCCCTATAAGAAGTCTACTTTACTTATCACTTTTATCCTTAGTTTAGTTTCCTTTTCAAACAATGTAATAATAAAACTTAACTCTGAGAACCGAGCCGGGTCTTTACTTATAATACTACTAGTTTAGAACCCGTGCAAAGTTGCACGGGAATGTATAGATGAAATTTTACAATTTTATATTATTATAGTAATAAAGTATATAACATTTTATATAGATGAACTACTTTAGATTAAACTTAAAATGTTGTCTAATTGCGTTAACCCTAAACTGATTCAATAATGCCATAATCGATTGACAAAAATAATTTATATATAGTCTCTTCCAATTATTTATTTACTTTTTTTTAAGTTTTGAGTTGTATTTTAGTCAAATGTATACATATAATTGAGACGGAAGGGTAACATAAATGGATGGATCAATAAAATGCTCACCCATAAATAGTCTTAATAACCAACGAATTCAGGATCGCTCAAAAAAAATGGCGAGTATATACACCCGCTTCCAAAACCAAATTAAACCCAATATCATAAATGTAGGATTGAAAAAAATATTTGAAGGATGTAGAGTATTAAATTTGATGTTTCGGGGAAATAAAAGGAGCATTAAGAAGACCAATAAAAAAGGTTATGTGTACTTTAAACCTGTCAAAACATGACTCGACCCGTAAACCTGGCTCGACCCGACTTGATTTGATCCGATTTTTCAGGGTAAAAAAGCCCGAAAACATTGACCCGCAACTCGAAAGAATAAAAGTTTAATGTCATTTGTCGATCCAATTTAACACAAAATATTTAAAAAGAAAAACACAAAAGTTGCTAGAAATATGTAACAGTTAAGAAAAAAAAAAGTAGGGTACGTAATTGACCTGCATTATAGTTAATGAGTTCAATGAATATCGAAAAAAAATTATACAGTAAACTACGTGAAGTTATATTACAAAGTACAAAATTTATTAAAAGCTCGGCAAGAAGCAGATTATGCATCTGATATACTACCATCAAGTTGTAGTTGTACAATTTCTGAATTTTATAATAAAATTTGCGAGTGTTGATTTAAAGATTATTAATTTTATTATAAAATATCTAAATTTGTTATTTAAACATTATGCTCAAAAATTACAATATATTTTAAAAACATTACATATAAGTTCAGCTAAATTTGCGGAACTTTTTTAAAATATAACTTATAAACTTCAAAAAAAGGTCAAAAAAAATACACATAAGCTCAACTAAAAATTAAAAATAAAAGGTTAGGGCTGAAGTAGTACATCTGATGTATGTTCTTTTTTTTCGAAATAGAGTGATCTTTTTAAAACCTACAATTCATATATATCTTTTTTATATCTTGAAATTTATTGATAAAAGTAAAAATATTAATTAAATTTGTTGATAAAAGTTGTAATGAACAAATAACTTGAAAATTTTTACACCGTTCTAAAAAAATATAACATGATATATGGATATATTTGTATAAGTCAAGTTAGCGATGCAAAAAACTTATATCAAAACTCAAATATAATAATAAATAATTGTAAAAATTGATGTAGGACTAACTAGAGACTATGACAAAATTTGTATTTTGGGAAATATATATTCTTGAAGAATGATAGGATAGTTTTTTTTAAGGAATGTAATAATTTAGAAATACAATATTGAAATAAACATTTGTATGCATCTATTTTGTTTAAGAATATATTAGTACGAATATTTGGTTTAAGAATTTACATACTCCCTCCAATTCACCCTAAACTTCCCCCCTACCCCAAATCACAATTTTTAAGAAAAATGTATTAAAGAAATAATAAAAGGTATACTTTGACTTTTATGTAGGAAAGAGAATGTATTAAAGAAGTAATAAGTGTATTGGGAGTGGGTAAGAGTGGGCCAGGGGAGTGGCATTTCTTGTAAATAAGAAAACATTACAAGGATATCATGGTCATTTAACAGCCCAAAAACTTACCAAATAAGGAAAGAGGGAAGAAAACGTGACTATCGTTAATAAGGAAAGAGGGAAGAATAGGCTGAATAAGAGGGAGTATATTTTTTTAGAATATTTGGTTATCACGCTTTGTCTATGTTTCCATATCTTATTGATTCGGCCCCTGCATCATTCAATTTTCTATTTTAAAAAAAAAAATTACAATATTTTCCAAAATCGATTTTAGAACCTGGGAAGTTGGGCGGGAAATTTTTAACGTGGGTGCGACACGTGTCCAATTAATGTTTAGCGGTTGTTGTTATATACTTTTATATAGATTTATATAGATAGATATTATTTTTATTGCTGCTAAAAACGAAATTAATGAAACCTTATTTAATTTCCAAATTAACTTTTTCTCAAATGTCAATTTATGCTGCGAGCTTTTGTACAAGAACAAAATTAGGAATATAACAAGACTGTTGAAATTGCGTGTTCACCTTTTTCTTATTAAAATCCCCAATCAACAACTTGACTCACGAGGTTAATATCTTTTTTGTGAACAACTTGATGATTAAGTAGACGAAGGCAACTTTTCATCTCACACTAGATTTCATAATTTTCGTGATTAAAGGGAAAGATAATAAATAATTTCTAGTGAATTTAATTTAAACGTACGTGACGATTTGGACTTGGATTTGCATGTGATATTCTGAGGAGTTAATCAAACTAAGATTCGCATTCCAACTAAATGTTGGTTATATACTCACCACAGTTTGACATAAAGAATCTTGGATTCATTCAGACAGCCATCATAATCTATATGCCCCATAGGGTTTGTGTTTTTCGTACCTTATCGGAGCTAGAACTAACCCGGCGGTTAGAAAAAATTTTAGCTGAGACAAACAATTAATCGGACATGTGATTTCTTGTTATTTATGTGAAATTGATGTGAGTTTTATGTTTAATAGGTTATGGTAAATTAGTTACCGTCACAAATTCATGTTATTTAATTAAAAACTTTGAAATATATATAAAAGATGAACATTAAATTGTTTTCGTTTTGTTCAATATTAAGCTTAACAATTGTCGAGATTATCTATCTTACCATGTCAATATCGGTTGGTTAATATTGGTTCGGTTAGGGTTTGGGTTTGACCAATATTCAACTGGGTGTATAGTAACTTTGTTGTCGGGTCAGGTGAATTTCAAGTTGTTAAGTTTCCGCGTTTTATCAAATTGGGACAAATTTATCAACCCAAGCTTTAGAAATAAAGTTAATTCAGTTTAAACGATTTCACTCAAACACGGAAAGATTTACTCCGTGTTCAACTTGGTATTGTACTCCGTAAGTCCGTATTACTGTAATTAGGACTTAAACTTGAGAGGTTTCGTTCAAAATCTAGCTAACTCCCAAAATTGACATTCATTCAATTTTGTGTAATATCTTAAGTGGACAATAACTGAACTGTAAGTTGTCGCATCGAACATTGGTAATCTTAGGTTCGATTTTGATTTTTGATATGGTTTAGTCTAACAGCCTGTCATGTTTATAAATAGGGGCGGATTTGGTAGGCAAGTGCCACCCCCCAAAATAAAAATAAGAGTAACTTTTGTATATAAATTTCACAAAAATGAGTTGGGTTTAGTGGTTAAAAGTGGTTATAAGTTATAAGTTTGTTGAGGTTAGAGGTTCGAATCTCATTAGAAGGTTTTTTCTAAAAAAAACTTGTTTTATTTCACCAAACTTCACTTTTTTTTCTACTAATTACGGAAAGAAAAAAATTTTGCCCCCCCAAACCCGAAATCCTAGATCCGCCACTGTTTATAAGTCGTTTCTATTGATTAAGATTTAAACTCTACTACCTTTTTGCATTAAGTTTAAACTTCTAATATACGGAATATCATCTAATACGAGTAACTAACATGGGTAGTCTAATTTATTTCAGTTTTTCCTAAGTCGTCAAGTAATTATGTGACGGATACCGTTTTCTCTCACATAATGCCCATAAAAAGTGAGTGGAAAAACACATATAGGGTGTCCCACCTTATATACTTATATTTTTAGAGTAAAAAATCGATCTTAAAATTTCAACCATTAGCAACTTCTAACGTTTTGTCGAACGTTCCCTTTTGTTTTACAAAGTTTCATCTCTTATATACTAAAAACTCATCACATGTGTTGGAAACTATTTAGTGATTTAAAAATTTATTTATGGATTTTATTATTTGACCAAGTAGCTCATATTTATTTAATACAAATTTTCCTTTACGACGGGCATATATGTCGTAAGCTTGCGATAGGTCAACTAATACTGATGTGGGTGTATAAGACAAAATTAAAATGCGTAGAGAGAAGCGAACTGTTTCATCTTATTCTCCAACATGAATAGTACTTACCCCGTCGCAAGCTTGTAATGGATATACTCGTGACAAGGGAGACTAGTTGATTAAGCATTTTACTTCATACTCCCTCTTATTCTCTGTTTTCTTCCATATTTCCTTAAACGGATTATTCAGGTTTTCTTCCCCTTTTCTATTTTGGTAACTTTTAATTATATTTTATTCATTACTCTCTCCTATCACCCAACCCCACCCAACTTTTTTACCCATATTTTATTCATTTTATCAATGTTTGGGGTCCACAATTCATTATTTAACTCCTAATTATTCACCTCTCTCCTATTCCAAATCTCACCCAACCCTTTCTTCATTACAAAAACATTTTTCCTTGAGTATCGTGCCCCTTCCAAATGGGAAGAAAACCCAAAATAGGAGGGAGTATTATCTTGGTAAGTTATGAGGAGATTTTATTTTTGATTAATGTCATTTAGTGGGATGGTTAATGACTTTTTATTAAGATTAGTGACATTCATTTTGGTGGTTTAATAGTTGATAATTATTATTGTTAATGAGTATGATTAGAGCATCTCCAATGGTTACCTAAAAGGACTTGTTTGCAAATAAAAAAGATTTCAAATTACTTGCTTAACCATTGGAGCATTTCTCTTGAACTAGCTTAGTTTAAGCTAGTAGCTCAAATGGAACCACAAAAAAAATCTACCAATTATATAACACTTAAATAATAAATTAAATTCTTTCAAAAAAAAAAAATAATAAATTAAATGGGTATTGTGGAAGATGGTTAAAATGTGGGTCCATTTAAGCCACAACGTTACTACTTACTAGCTCAATCTTTGGAGTAAGTTATAACTTAAAATTGTTGTACCTCACAAAAATGATGTGACAAAGATAAGCTAGTACAACTAGCTTCCCATTATATGCTATAGCCAAGTGTAATGTATCGATATTTGCATCAAGCCAAATGGGGATTTACTTCCATATAAAGAGCCAATGAATAAAGTGTTGGAGACGATATATGCGTGATTGTTACATACGGAGTACTTTTTAGGTAAGAGAGACTTTGGCTTTACTCTTAGGTTAACAAATAATGTGTGATTATGTGTGAAATTATTTTATAAGTTAACAAATAAATGTGTGATTATGTGTAAAATTATTTTACTACAAAAATTATTATTTAGCATCGGGTGGTCAGTCGGTTCGGGGATCCTCTTGCTACTACCGAAGGAGTTTAACGGATTATCGTATCTTGGAAGAGAAACGCACTATCAATATATATATATATATATATATATATATATATATATATATATATATATATATATATATATATATATATATATATATAGAGGGTTGGGATCCGGTGAGAACCACCTTACAATGAAAACCGGTGAGAACTCTTCCTTACGGAGTTTTTTTTAAAAAATTAATGACATAATTGGAATCGGCATGAAATTTTATGGCCAGAGAACATATTTCTTGGTCTAAAAAAAATACTAGTGGCGGAAAAATGATAGATACGAAAAACTAGATAGTAGGTGCATGCAAATAAATAAAACGTATCTCACCTTGATTTTCATCACTGGTATTTATTTTCTAGACCAAGAAATATGTTCTCTAGCTATAAAATGCCATGCCGAATCCAATTATGTCATTAATTTTTTTTAAAAAAATCCGTAAGGTAGAGTTCTCACAAAGTTCTCATTGTAAGGTGGTTCTCACCGGATCTCAAGTCTATATATATATATATATATATATATATATATATATATATATATATATATATATATATATATATATATATATATATATATATATATATATATATATATATATATATATATATATATATATATATAGAGAGAGAGAGAGAGAGAGAGAGAGAGAGTTGGGATCCAGTGAGAACCATATTACAATGAAAACCGGTGAGAACTCTTCCTTACGGAGTTTTTTTAAAAAAATTAATGACATAATTGGATTCGGCATGGAATTTTATGGCCAGAGAACATATTTCTTGGTCTAGAAAATAAATACTAGTGGCGGAAAAATGATAGATACGAAAAAATAGATAGTAGGTGCATGCAAATAAATAAAACGTATCTCACCTTGATTTCCGTCATTAGTATTTATTTTCTAGACCAAAAAATATGTTTTCTAGCTATAAAATGTCATGCCGAATCCAATTATGTTATTAATTTTTTTAAAAAAAGTCCGTAAGGTAGAGTTCTCACAAGGTTCTCATTGTAAGGTGGTTCTCACCGGATCCCAAGTCTATATATATATATATGTATATATATATATATGTATATATATATATATGTATATATATATATGTATATATATATATGTATATATATATATATGTATATATATATATGTATATATATATATATGTATATATATATATATATATGTATATATATATATGTATATATATATATGTATATATATATATATATATATATATATATATATATATATATATATATATATATATATATATATATATACTTAAAAGAGGAACTTTTCGAGCGATTTCATTGGCTATTGTTTTAGAGCAATTTCATTGCCTATTACTTTTGTTAAATAAATTAAGTATATAAATAAAAAGATAATTAAATATCAGTTAGATAATTATTGTTTTTAGAGGATTACATTGGCTATTACATATTTTGTTTAAATAAATTAAGTATATAAATAAAAAGATAATTAAATAATAATAAAATATCAGTTGGATAATAATTGAATTAGTTAATAAAATAATTGATTTCATTAACTATTGTTTTAGAGCAATTTCATTGGTTATTACTTTGGTCAAATAAATTAAGTATATAAATAAAAAAAATAATTAAATGGTAATAAAATATCAGTTGGGTAATTATTGTTTTTAGAGCGATACTTTGATTATTACTTTGGTTAAATAAATTAAGTATATAAATAAAAATACTCCCTCCGTCCCGGTCATTTGTTATCTATTTCCATTTTGGGGTGTATCATTGAATTGTTATCTATTTCCATTTTTGGCAACTTTTTGTGGATGACATTTGATTACATGTAGGGCCATATAATTTGTGTGGTCCAAATTCATTTACACTTCTTTTCTTAATCTTTGTGTCAAAAGCAATAGATAACAATTGATCGGGACGGAGGGAGTATAATAAAATAGTAATAAAATATCAGTTGGGTAATTATTGAATTAATTAGTTAATAAAATAATTGATTGTAAATTAAGAGTTTTGGCTACCGTGGAGTTATGGTATAATTTGTTGTTTCTCTTCTCTTATTTAATTAAAAACATAAATAGATTTATTGATGAATATATTAAGTACTTAAATTTACGACGTATAATTAAACAAAAATACGAGCTACAGAATACAAACACAAGAATATGAGCTAATGTAAAAAGAATAATACGAGTTTAAGAGAATCACGAACTAAAAATTACAAGCACAAAACAATGTGTGTTATTAACCTAAGAATACGAGCTAAAATAAAAAGAATACGAGCTAATGTAAAAACAATACAATCTATTAAGATAAGACGGGCTTTAAAATACGAGCACAAATGAATACGAGCTAATGAAAAAACAATGTGAGCTATTAACATAAGACGAGCTTTAAAATATGAGCACAAATGAATACGAATATGAGATTAAAAGGATCACGAACTTAAATATACAAGCACATAAGAATACAGCCTATTAAGATGATAATACGAGCTAATATAAACAGAATACGAAAACACGAGCTAATTGAAACACTTCTCGAGCTAAAAAAATAGAACCAGATTTGCAATACGTCAAATTTCATGATATAATAGGCACTTAAGATTACGAGGTATAATTAAAAGAATACGAGCTACAAAATACGAATATATAAGAAATACGAGCTAATGTAAAATGAATAAGAACTTAAGAGAATCAGGAACTAAAAAATACGGGCACATAAGAATGTGAGCTATTAATGTAAGAATGCGCGCTAATAGAGATATTAAGCTAAGAATACGAGCTAATGTAAAAAAATACGAGCTATTAAGATAAGAATACGAGCTAATGTAAAAAAAAACATACGAGCATATTAGAGGATCAAGAACTTACAAATACGAGCATATAAGAATACAGGTTAATATAAAAAGAATATGAGCAAATGTAAGAAGAATACGTGCTAATAAGATAAGAATACGAGCTATTAAGATAAGAATACGAGCGAATGTAAAAAAGTATAAGAATACGAGCTATTAAGATAAGAATATGAGCTAAAGTATTAAGATAAGAATATGAGCCATACAAAAATCATACTTCAATTATTCTCTATATATGCCTATTATACTAAGTATTTTTAGAAGATTAACTGTTATGATAATTACTTTGAAACCATGTCAAGATATTACTCGGGCAACGCCCGGGCATGAAATCTAGTTTAGTAATAAGTGGAGTGGGAGAATTATCTCTCTTAGGAAAGACCAATACTACATCTTTCTTCTTTACTCTCCTTTATATTAGAGTTTTTTTGTCAATTACCACCTATTGAGTCCTAAGTTTTACAAATTACCACCTATTGAGTCTATTTTTGCCAATTACCACCTAATGTGCCATATGTTGACGGGTTTTTTTATTTATCGTCTCGGCTATATTTTATTGACTCTCTATTATTTACAATGACCAAAGTATTACCCTTTACCAAATATTATACGCTCACACTTATTATTTCGTTCAATTATTCCAAATTGAATCCATTGTACTCACGCGTCGCAAACTTGTGACGGATATACCACAGAAAATTAACTCACACTCAGAAAATCTGACCCAGCAGCAGACGACTGTAGCATCTCGTTTGAAACCAAATCTCCTTCAATGACGGAGGCAGCGCTTTCCTCTCCTCTCAAGTACTTCGTATCGGGCGGACCAACACACGCATCTTTGTACCACATGTACAAAAAGAGTTTGCATCTCATACAAGAAGAAGCATATTCTAAACTTAAAACTGCCCTATGATAACTTCTTGTATCCTTCCATCTGAGTCTTGCGAAGAACGCGTCCAAAAAAACTGCCAGTCATTCCTGCTACACTGCTTCATTTTGCTTACAGCCCTTGGTGTTGCCCCAAAAGCCACACTCGACATGGAGTCTTATTATCTCTTATTCCTGCTTTCTATGTCTGACAATCCTCTGCTACTGTTTTACTCACTAATGGCAAATGCTAAGCATGATCACTGCAGCCTATAGAGCCTGAACTCTAGCCGCATTGATACGAAATAAAATTTAGCGGAAGTGATATTTGTTGAGTTAGACCTATAACTGTTGGAGTAGTGTCCTCCACAATAATGCTTCTACATAATAAATCTCGTACAAGGAATATAAGGGATTTATATTTTATATGTTTGTCAGCTGGTCAACGTTAATCGGTAATGATTGGCTGACTAGAGTTTGACATTACTGTCGTATGACGGCGGTGACCAGCTGATCCCTTTAGGTCACACCTATAGGATGATGCCTAAATGGAAAAATTAATTATTTGTATAAGATACAAGTTAATTAATTCCTTGTTTAGGTTGACTTTTATTAGTCAAGTGAATTTAATGTTTGATGAAGAGTAAAGTACTCAGGCCATAAGATTTTATTATTCGATTATATAATAATTGAATAATAAATATAATACAATATTTAGTAATTAATAGTTAATTTACTAAATATATACGTAGTTTGTATTATTTATGAGGTGGAGGTAATTAGCGAATTAATGTTACAAGAAGTTTTAAAATTAGCTAAACGGGTTTTATAAGATTCATTTTATGTTGAAAATGATAAAATGACACTTAAATGTTAAGTGTATTTTATTTACTACTTTGTATTATTTAAGTGTTAAATAATCAAATAAATATTTTTATTATATAAGATAATTAAATATTCGACTTATAAGCATTTGAAAGACAAATGTTGAAAGACGAAATAAGACCCGGAATACCATATGTAAACCGAGAATATGGAGATAAGGTGACCATAATAGGTCTTTGTCTTCCACTCATGTTTATGAGTATTATAAACTCATTTGTTTACATTTGATGGCCTATAAATAGGCTACTATTCCACATATTCTTAGTGGAAAAATCTAGAGAATTAAAATCCTCCAAATACATACTTCTTGTTAAGCCATTTAAGAGGAAAAATAGAAGACTTAAGATCTTCATCTTCAACCTCTAAAATTGATCAAAATTTGATCAATTTTCATCAAAATAAATTCACAAAAATTAATATACTTCTTATATTATCAAAGTAATAATATTTATAGTATAAAAAAACAAGGTTTACACTAAACTATATCTAGTTAATATATTTAGTGTTTTTGGGCTAGTCTTGGGTGCAACCAAAGGAGGTCACCTATTTTGGTGACTTGGGTTATGGAGGATCATCCTACACTATTTTAGCTCAAGAACTACAAAGGTAGGAGACATTTGTAGTGCCAAAAATGCCATCTTACCAATGTAAGAAAATTTCTTCTTATTAATTTTTGCATGCATGTATTATTTAGACCACCTTATGAAATTATCTTGTAATTTTAATATCATTAGAGAGTCTAATTAGGTCTAAATTCCTAACAAGTGGTATAAGAGCGTTGTTACATACATGCATGTTGTCTTAAGACGATTTTATGAGTTTATGAGATAAATTAGTAAAGTTGATATTTTTATGTTAAAATTAGTTTTATCAAAAAATATGGTCTTGCATGTATATAATTTGGTCATATAGTTATATGGGTCGAAAATTTAGTTTATGTAAAAATTTATGACTTATTTTTACTTAATATGGCATAAAATTGGAAGAACATGCATTAAAATAACCACATGCATGTTCTATTTGTGATAAATAGAAATTTTTAAGTGAATGTGATTAATTTAGATAGTTTATTGATTTTTATTCGATAAAAATTGGTAAATAATGGTTATTTTAAAATAAATAAATATTTTATTTTTGGGGCACGAAAATTTTGTTTTTTAAGCTCCTGCAAATATTCTAAAATGTCCAAAATTTTCATTTAAATTTATTTTAATTTTTATGATTTAATTTGGAATTAAATCGTAAAATTGTATTTTACCGACAAATATTGTGGTATATGTTTGAATCAATTTTATAACCATTTTTTTTTCCACATTCATGGCATTTTGGTACAATACCATAATGTTTAAAATTTTAAAATTTTATTTTCCATAATTTTTATTAATTTAATGGATTGTTTTCATAATAATCATGAATTATTATGTTATTTTTATCATAAAATGTATTTTAAACCTATATAATGTCAAATTAATTAGTGTGACTAATAATTTTTGAGGTTGGACCAGATTATAATGAGAAATTCATCTTAAAATTGTTTTAAGAATTGATTAGGAATATTTAATGGTTAAAAATCCCGCTTAACAAGCTCGCATGATCGTTGTTGGTAAGTTGGACGATTTGGCATGTCATATTTATTACAATGCATTTTATTATTCATATGGATGAATGTATTTAAATTAATGTAATTTTACCTTATATGGCCATAGGTAGAAATTGGCAATGTATGGGAATACCGGTTTAATTTGTAATTTATTGCGATTTCGTATCGCTAATTTGTAATTAATTAATAGTTTTATTTTAGTTACAATTTGTATAATAGGATATTGCCATGTAATTTTATTTCTAGTAGTATTATTGATTTTGTAAAAGATGGAGTTTCCTAAAAGACGGTGTTATTTTCGGAAAGGAATTCCGAAATCCAAAAGAAGGAGGCCATTTCATTGAAGACCCTAGGGACCAAGGAGTTGGTTTCCGAAGTGTAATAGAATAGTTAATTAGATTACCTAGGTGGCCATATAAGGATTTTATTTGTTGCTTATCTTCATGCCAAATCGTCATTACATGTTTTTTTTTTATTTTTTTATTTTTTTATTTTTCCGTTGTTATCGATTCAATTGTCTACCATTCACCAATTTTGTTCACTTAAAAGTGATAGACAATTAAATTGATAAGATCTCTCACTTTTAAAATTGAGATAAAGCCTTACCAAGTATTAGCACCTATGAATCCCTTCTTCATTAGAGGTAGGCTCGGCTCACCGGGGTACTCTCTTTTTACGTTGGGTAAGTAGGGTAATAAAAGTTATCACACGTGAAAATTGGTTGGACTCAACGGGATTAATGTGGGATGAATCGGCCTCACCGTGCCCATGATTAGTTCCGGGGCTAACAGATAGTTTTTTGAGAAAAACTGTCAACCAAGAGTTCTAGTGGTAGAATCAGTCAAATTGTTGACTCACCAAATTTATATAAATAAGGGATGAATCGGCTCACCGTGCCCGTGTTCATATAAAGATGGGTCTTGGAATCGTGTATATAATTCAGTGGGAGATCATTATATAAATGCCTATTTATTGAAACTTGTTAAAGTTATTTTTCAAGTATTTATTTACGATGAATGTTAAATTTCCCACTTATTCCGTTTATTATTTTATATCGCGCAATGACTATATATTCAACTCGCTACTCCATTTATAGAATCGATAATCCGTTATACATGAAAAATAGTTTTCTAAGAGTATACGGTAACTTGTTTAATCGATTATTCATCTTTTCTCCGATTTACCACCATAGCTAATTAGAAAAATGCATTTACAGATGATCCTCATGTTGTTTGTTGTAAAGATCTCTTATGAAGAGGATAAACTGAATTTTGCTTAAATCAAAAGTGTTTCGATTTTACAATATCATTTTATTTACAACAATATTACTACAATCTTATTGCTCGTGAGATAAATGGTTATACATACTTAAATTGTTTAAGTACTTATTAAATTCGTTGGGAACTGATTGGTAATATGATTTGCAATCGAAATCATGATTAACCAATGACCACATTCACTTTATTAAGTTTCTTAGAAGTGAGTGGGAGCTCTAAGAGGGATGTATATATCTTAATAGTTAAGATTAGGACGAGGTTCAAAAGAGAATTTGGTTTAAGACAAAGGTTAATAAGGATAAGCTATTGTGAATAGCAACACCAAACCATAGTGCAAGGCCAATCCTAACCAAATTTGTTGATATTTTAATTGAAATATTACATTAATAGAAAAATACCCCTAATTTTTGAATAAGAAAGTTAGGTGTGTGACACCTAAAAGGTTCGTTCTTTTCTAGATATCTATATGATTGACGTTAGTTATACTTCTACCACTTCATCAATATTTGATATCGATAGTGGTTATAATAATTGTTATTGGTTCATGAGATGATAGTCGTGTGACGATTAGCTTTTAACTAATGTTAACTATCTCGTAGGAAATGGAACTAGAGTAGTTGTCATTCCATTATGAGGCTTATAAGTGTTATAAAATGTAATTAATCTAGTTTTTTGGTTTAGAATTGTGTTTTAATAAAAGTTTTATGTAAGACACATAGGGTCACTCATGTGATATAAACAAAAGTTGTACCCAAATTTGCCATGATTTGATCTATGGCTATGCCAATCAAAATATTGGTTATTCTTCACCTAAACTAGATAAAATTATATATATCATATATATATAGCATATAAAAGGTTCATAATTTTTTTTGGTGACCCCGATCTAATCTTAGTTCTGAATTGAAATTGCATTCATGGACTAGTGTAAACTAAGTCTTCGTGAATCATTTGATTGTGAATCTTATGATATATGCGAATCTTGTCTTCCAAGCAAGATAACTCGTACCTTTTTTGGTGAAAAGGAAATTTAGCATAAGAGTCGTTATTCATCCCAATCACATGTGGATGTGTATGATCGAATAACAAATTCAATCAGAGTAGATTACATTTACTTCTTTTCTTTTACCATCAGTTTAGAAAGATAGTGGCGTATCTACTAAACGAGATATAAAGAGAAACTCTTCATGAGATCAAAGAGTTTTTATTGTAAATATGATTACCAGTAAGACTATAAGATCAAAGTTTCACGATCCGATCGTGGAAAGTATAACTAAGTGATGATTTTTGTTTGTTGCCAAAAGTAATGTGATACAGTATCACAAGTTAAAATCTTTCCGTAACACACATTATTCGATAAGGCGTGGTTGGAAAGAGATAATATAGAACTTATACGATATGGTTTTGTATCTTAGTCAAGTTTTATTGAGCCACTTGATTTTATAATTGGGGTCTTTATATTTTGTCTACTAATTTCTTTTTCCCACTAAGTCAAAGTACCTTTTTAAATAACCATATTCACTCCGTATTAGATATGGAAAGGTATAGTACCTAATTTGTAAGTTGTCCGAATAAAAACATGTGGTCAATTATCCTACAAGTTCATGAGAATAAAGTGTTTGTGGCTCATGATGCTGTCTTTATAGAATAGAGGACTATTTCTAAATGACAGAGTGGGAGAAAATATTGAAGAGCCACAAATGACACAAGAAAATTGTTTTCTTATTGTCAAATAGAGTGTATATTTGTTCGGAATATACGAGGTCGGGATAAAATCCATCACTCTTTAGAGATGAGTATATAAGTGTTACTTTTTGAAAGTGATGAGAGGTGATAAATCGTTATTTAAAAAATTATGATACCTCTTACTTACAAAGAGGTTGTTTAAAAGGTTGTTTCTAGTTTCAACTCTATGCAATGGCTATAGAAGTCATCTTAATCCGAATTAGAATTCAAGTGTAATTATCAGGTAAATAACCTGGTATATTTACATGAAGAAGTTTGACCTCTTCAATGTAATTGACTTGAATAAAAAGATGTTTTCTAGGCTTAATTGGTGAAAAAGGGTTTTGCACCAGTTTCAATGCTTCTATAAACTCGAATTATACTGGCAATTGTTGCATTTCATAATTGTCAATTTAATAGTAGGATATCAAAACCATCTTCCGGAATTTGATTCGTTCTGGAAGAAGAAGTGTGTTTGACACATTTAGAGGGTTTTTTTTGTAGATCCTTACAATCTTAAAATTGTAGCAAACTTTTGAAGAAATCTTAAGAGAGCATCATGGAGTTGGAATGATTAATATATCGTATTATAAAACATTTCTCAAGATGTTGAGGAATTATGTTTACACATGAAGTTTAGTGGGAGTATGGTGGTCTTATGAGTCTTTATATAGTCTGTATATAAATCATTTGGAATGATGAAAGACTTAGGAGAATATTAATACATCATAAAATATCCAGATTTATTAGATAAATCAAGGAGATTCTTGACTAGTTCAAACAAGTTGAACTCATTAGATTTGATTCTACTTGCTTCCGCTGTCATATTAATTTACGCTATGATGTATTATTGTCTTAACAATTCATATAGTTTGAGTATTGTGAGTTTTTATTAATCAAAGTTAAGTGAAGGTCATTTAATAGCCAAATTAGTTATTATTTAGTACTTGAGAAGAACTAAGTAAATAAAACTAAGTGTTTTGATATTTTGGTATTTATAATTCATGTAAGAGTTACATGAATGTTTGTTGTTATTTATGTAAAAGATACATTAAACACCATCCTTTAAAACATATAGGGATTGTTTGAAATCCCGTATTGGCTATGAGGAGTTGATCTGCTGGAAGAGTTTCAGGCAGTCATACATTGCGGATTTTACAACGGAAATTAAGTACTTCATAACATTCGATGTATGTTGCGATACGAAGTAGCTTGGATTTGACAATAATGCAAGGACTAGTAGTAGCTCATCCAGTCGCATATCCTATCATGATATACTGTGAAAACAGTAGGGAGCTATCTTCGAGGTAAGGGTGTCATAGTCTAGAGTTAAGTCTAGACATGTACTTAATTAAGTTACATGTGATTTCAGTTATGTGAAACAATGGGAAATAACAATTGTTGGTTTGATAAAATGTGGTGTCATTGATTTTAAACCAAGGTTTTGTTGAAGGCTAAACATGATAGTCATGTCGTTTCAATGTGATCGAAATAGGGCAATTGAATTGCTACAGATTATATGATGTGTAATAATCTGATAGTGTATCAATTTTTACATATATGATAATATCATTTATCGTTTGAGTTTGAGTTTTTTCCAACTCTTATATATTCAGGACTAACTGGATATTAGTTATACTTTGTTTTTATCCAAATAGGTTGTAGTGACAATGTCGAACCCTATTAAGTGAACTGGATTAAAATTGTATAGTGTCCCTAGTTACTTAATGGGGTGACGTCTCGGAGTGACTAGATTGTAAGGCGATAGATGACGAGTTCGACTGTCATATGACCATAGAGATGGCTGGTCGATTACATAGGCAGAATGTAGGGACATTTTGTCGGACAGTGACCATTTATAGAGTCCTTTATGTTGCCTGGTCGTGGCGAGGATTTCAATTATTCCTTCGAGTCAATTCTTTAGACTTGCGACTATTTGTCTAAGTTGGTATGGTTTTCCGGTGGCTTTGGTTTTTGTCCAAGGTCGCGCCGTAAAAGGAGGCTGATGGACATTTACTGGGTCATTGTGATCTGTATCGAACAAAGAAAATAGGTCAATAGGATTGTCCATCCATGTCATTATATATATCTCAAGGCCACTCGAGGAGAGGTGACTGGAAATGCGTGGCCACGCTCGGATGTGATCTATAGTAGATTATCCGGTCAGACAGTCATTCTCCAGATTGAGAAAACCACTTTATGATATGATCACGTGCAAGAACGACCTGAAAGACCTCTTGCATTGAGTGGGAGATAATATTGGACAAGAGAATTGGTAGCGCACACTTGTGTCGGACAAGTGGGAGATTGTTGGAGTAGTGTCCTCCACAATAATGCTTCTACATAATAAATCTCGTACAAGGAATATAAGGGATTTATATTTTATATGTTTGTCAGCTGGTCAACGTTAATCGGTAATGATTGGCTGACTAGAGTTTGACATTACTGTCGTATGACGGCGGTGACCAGCTGATCCCTTTAGGTCACACCTATAGGATGATGCCTAAATGGAAAAATTAATTATTTGTATAAGATACAAGTTAATTAATTCCTTGTTTAGGTTGACTTTTATTAGTCAAGTGAATTTAATGTTTGATGAAGAGTAAAGTACTCAGGCCATAAGATTTTATTATTCGATTATATAATAATTGAATAATAAATATAATACAATATTTAGTAATTAATAGTTAATTTACTAAATATATACGTAGTTTGTATTATTTATGAGGTGGAGGTAATTAGCGAATTAATGTTACAAGAAGTTTTAAAATTAGCTAAACGGGTTTTATAAGATTCATTTTATGTTGAAAATGATAAAATGACACTTAAATGTTAAGTGTATTTTATTTACTACTTTGTATTATTTAAGTGTTAAATAATCAAATAAATATTTTTATTATATAAGATAATTAAATATTCGACTTATAAGCATTTGAAAGACAAATGTTGAAAGACGAAATAAGACCCGGAATACCATATGTAAACCGAGAATATGGAGATAAGGTGACCATAATAGGTCTTTGTCTTCCACTCATGTTTATGAGTATTATAAACTCATTTGTTTACATTTGATGGCCTATAAATAGGCTACTATTCCACATATTCTTAGTGGAAAAATCTAGAGAATTAAAATCCTCCAAATACATACTTCTTGTTAAGCCATTTAAGAGGAAAAATAGAAGACTTAAGATCTTCATCTTCAACCTCTAAAATTGATCAAAATTTGATCAATCTTCATCAAAATAAATTCACAAAAATTAATATACTTCTTATATTATCAAAGTAATAATATTTATAGTATAAAAAAACAAGGTTTACACTAAACTATATCTAGTTAATATATTTAGTGTTTTTGGGCTAGTCTTGGGTGCAACCAAAGGAGGTCACCTATTTTGGTGACTTGGGTTATGGAGGATCATCCTACACTATTTTAGCTCAAGAACTACAAAGGTAGGAGACATTTGTAGTGCCAAAAATGCCATCTTACCAATGTAAGAAAATTTCTTCTTATTAATTTTTGCATGCATGTATTATTTAGACCACCTTATGAAATTAGCTTGTAATTTTAATATCATTAGAGAGTCTAATTAGGTCTAAATTCCTAACAATAACTCCCCAATAGAGACGAACTCAAGACCTATTGAGATCGACGGGTTAATATTCAAATACGCAAGATAAATAATTAACAAAAGAATGCACACAGAAGTTCTGAAATTTTTTGATGAAAACTGAATGAATGAAAATTACAAACCTTAAGACTATTTATAGTCTCAAGAAGACCAACGAACACAAAGAAATAAGGCCTAAAATATGGAAAACAGAAACTACATAAATGACATGGTAATTGAACACCCTTTATTGAAATGGGAAAACGATCCATCCCACTGGCAACTACTCTGCATTTTAGACGCCCCCATTTACGGATCCATTGTATGTGAGCAAATTCACGAACTAGGACTTCGAACTTCAAAATAGAGAAGCTTGAATAGCGATATCCACACCCTTTCCCGTATCACGCATCCATGACCACTACCCAGAACAGACCTGTTCTCGCTACAACTCTGTCAGACCATCACTGCTGCAACCAGTCAGTACTGGTCTTACACTGCCCTGCTGCAACAAGCGCTGCTACTCTGCTCATATTCACGCCATTCCTGCTCACTGCAACCAGACCCTACAGCACAGGGCTGGTCACACTTCAATTCTGCACACATCTGTGCATTACCACGGCCACCAGGCCTTGCAAGTACCGGACTGATCACATCAGCCAGCCCCTGCAAACCTACCTCACTACTCAACTTTTGCTATCCTATTAACTTGGCACTAGACAGTAGTTAAGTTATTGGTTAGCTATTTTAACTAAATGCTCTCACATAGTTATGCTCTCTGTCATCAGGTGTGACTGACAAAGATCCAAAACTGATATCTGGCGTTTAAAAAAGATAACTGAGCATAATAAGAAAACAAAAAAGGTTGAAAGCAAGTGATAGATATTGAATCTCCAAGCGTGCGACATCATCGCGTGATAGCTTATTACACTCTTTTTGATCATTCAATTCATCTAGAAGAACTTTCATCTCCATTTCCAGCCGAGCATTATCCTTTTCAAGGATCTGCACAAAAGGTATACCACCAGGACACAAAGTCCAGCACTTTATGAACAAAACAAAAAAGTATACCCTGCATAACAATGATGCAGAAGAATTTATGCCACAAAAAGTCGATCATTTTACTAAAATTTTCCGAATCATTGTTTCACGGTTGAGTAATAACCATACAAAATAACCCTTGTTCATCTTGATCCAGAATAAACATACAAAATAACCTAGATTTAAACTAAACGACCACTAACTAATTTAACTAATAGGCTACTCAATGTGTGGTTGACTTCCAATTTGGCTTAGGACAGCCTGATCACGTGCCCTTGTTTCTCTTTTTTGTTGTGTTTTTGTTTTTACAGCTCTAACCCAAGAAGTATCCTTTTCAGGTCTACCACCCTTGGATTTTTGTTTGAGAGGTGGAGTAGTGTTCTTGCAACTTTTCTTATTATGGCCTAGTGTTCCACACTTCCCACATTTGTGAGCCTTTTTCACTCTTTTCACTTGACTTCCTTCACCAGGCTCCTTTCTTCTTCTTTTCTTAGAAGGCCTTCCAGGCATTCTCCTTGAGACGGGAGGTAAGGGTTCATCAAGACCAGTCTTTTCCCATTGGTCTACACCAGGCATTGGACTTATGGCACAGAAGTAAGCAAGTAGATACTTTTCTTTTGAATAAGCATCATTGACATAATTGAAAGGAATGAGTCTTTGATTTACAATACATGCCATGGCATGGATGGACGGTATACCACTTAGCTCCCAATGCCTACAGTTGCATTTTTGTTCAACCAAATTGACAGTAAAATTACCACTTTTGTAATGAACCTCAAAGTTTGTTGATTTACTTGGGTGGACTTTGGCATATCTTACTTCATTGTACATTTTCTTGAAACACTTGTCAATGTATGGCATAAAATCCCCATCATATTTATCAACTCCTTCTTTTTTCTCATAATTCTTTTTCATAACATACCTTCGCAACCATTCCATGTGTGTAAGAATAGGCTTGTCCCTTTCAGTGTCACCTACATCAAACTTCAGTGTCACCTACATCAAATTGGCTAAGATTACTGTCATCACTCCAGTACTCCTTGTCCCTTTCATCATATCCCTCTTCATCAATAAAAGGTTCAAGTAAGTCGTTTGGTTCCAATAAGTCCCCTACATCATTGAACTCTTCAATAATAACATTTGATTTTTCTTTGTCAAGGACTGTTGACAACTTTCTCCTTACTTGCAGCTTCTCCACTCTAACCACAGGTGACAAAGTAGGGTTTCTGGCTAATCTGGGGCTTCTCCTAACTGAAACTTCTTTTGTCCAGTTATCCTCAAGGTTTACCCCCATGATAGTATCTGACATCTTAATATAAGATAGATTCTTTAAAAAAATACACTACAGTATCATCACAATTATTTATGGTCTTACCGTTAAAAATCATTAAGACAAATTATTGAATAACTAGCTATACAAATTAAAAATCCCAGAAGTATGTAAACATTAAGACAAATTAGGCTTTTGATCAATTTTGGTATCAATCCCACAATCAACTAAAATTAGGGTTAAGCATTAAAATTGAGGAGTATACTAATTTTATTCGAATTAGTTCAACATACCTTGAATTCGAATGAATAGCGCAATAAAAAGAGAGTAGCGGTGCGTGCGCCCAAACCTTCTAAAAGCTTCCCTGCTCAAATTCTCTTTCTCGCCAAATTTTCAATTGGCTTTAATACCTTTTTTGCATTCTTTGCTTTTCTAAAGATACTTTCTGTTAGTTCTTCCTTGTGTAGTTTTTATATTTTTCGGATTTTTTTTATATTTGTTTGTTCTTTGTTTTTCAAGGGTGAATGTATAATATTTTGTAAGGGTAGTTTAGTCATTGTAAATAATAGAAAATCGATAAAATGTAGCCGAGACGATAAATAAAAAAAAACCGTCAACATATGGCAAATCAGGTGGTAATTGGCAAAAATGGACTCAATAGGTTGTAATTTGTAAAACTTAGGACTCAATAATAGGTGGTAATTGACAAAAAAAAACTCTTTATATTATTGTTTTTTTAAATTTACATCTATATATTTATTATATTTAAGTTGTAATATTATTTACGGTAATATATTGCTCCACTTTATCTAACAATACGCTCCTTAATATAAAAAAAATCAGTAAAATACACATCTCATAACTCTCTTGACAATTAAACAATTTTTTTTCCTAAAGTCAAAATATCAGAATGACAAATTTGAAATATTAAATAGTTGACAATTGAAAATTCGTTAATGGTGTGTTTGGAAATAAAGATTATATTCTCAAATGAGTGTAATATATTTGTCTAAGATATATTTTCATAAGAAATTTAGTTTAAAAAAGTTGGTAAATACCGTGCGAGAATTACATGGGGATCTATTACACAAAATCTATACTAGTTTTATACCTAACACCGTTAGACAGATGATATATAAGAAGTGGATAGGACAAATATGCAAACGGTGCAGATGATTTTACGTTTAATAATAAACAAAATGAGATATGGTCCTCATGTTCCAAATCTAAACTATTTCATTTGGATTGAGTATTTGACCAAATAAATTAATTCGAAGAAGATCTAAAAATGATAATTTAGGCAACAATAATTTGTCTGAGGATGATTATCTCAGTTCAACTACTTTGTCATCTTTTGATTATATACTGTATTAGTCGGTGCTAACATGGATTAGCTAAATGTAATCATGCGTCGTATTATATACTAGGGTGTTCATTCGCGGTTCGGTTCACCGAACCTCGTATTTAATACGGTTTGCACACGGTTCGGTTTGGCAAAACACTGAACCTAAATCACACCATTCGTAACGGTTATTTGCGGTTCGGTTAACCACTTTAAACGGTTATTTGCGGTTCGGTTACCGGTTAACCTATAAACATGCTAAATATACTTTTTCTTTAGTTTTCGAGATTTTTATCTAGTAGTTTAATTAAATTTTTAATATTTAATTATACTCAACAATAAAGTTAATAAGTGAAACTTTAATATTAATCATTTTAATCGTTTTTGAATCTGGAAACACTTTTTAATTAAACAAAAGAACAATTGTTTATATAATATTTTAATTTTTTGCTTACATTTTTGTGAACGGTTCGGTTCGCGGTTAACCTCTTTTCTAAAATTGCGAACCTCAACCGAACGTTGTCCATGATAAATTTAACGGTTCGGTTCACCGAACCGCTTTGTCAAAACGGTTCAGTTAATCGAACCTTAAAAATGCGCGGTTTTTCGGTTTTTCGGTTCGGTTATTGCGGTTTGGTTTATTATGAACACCCCTATTATATACTGTATAATGTATATAATAGGATTATAATAAGTTAATAACTTATATTTTTCATTTAATAATATTAGTAATATATAATAATTAATAAATGAGGTGTACAAACACGTTGCACAACAATCTTATCTGAGATTTCGCATATAAAATACAATTTTTGAGAACCATTAATAAGAAAATACAATTAGTAAATAATAAAGTATATTATATATCCTATTGTATATATAATATAATGTGTATATATTGTATAACGCATCTATTATACTCCGTACAACTTTAGTTAAATAAGGTACATACCATAAATATGATCTTTGTAACCAAATGTGTTCGGTGTGGTGGTTCCTCACTTCATCCCTTAACCCTGAGGTCTGCCCATGGGAATGGAGCAACACTTTGTCCAGCCGTTTACCTCTTTGTGAGAGCACCCGCGGCTACTATCTTTGTTTAAATACATAAAATAGTTTTATTTGAACGTCTTTCTTCCTCCATCTACTCTTTTTCAAGAGAATGATAGAGTTAGACAAGACTTCAGGGACGCACACATTTATTGGCGGTCAAAAATTTAGAAAATTTGTAGTTAAAATTGTCAAACCCTTTTCTAGTCCGTCCTAGAAAAATCCAACATAATTTTAAACATGGTGACTAATCTAGTCCATCCTTGGAAAATCTAATTTGAGTTCCAGTTATAGTCCAAATAGCCAGCTACGGTAATTTCATGACCGGACTTAATTCATATCAACCGGATATTTCTATGTTGTTGTAATCCAACCATCAATCAAATGGTACCTTGTTAAGGAACAATTAAAATATCACAAATGTTAATAGTTAAAGGTTGCTCTTTTTTCTACCGATTATTTTATCTGGTACTCCTTCTCATTGTTGTCAAAATTCCGATTTGATTTTATAATTTTACGAACTAAAAATGTTTAATCGATCTCAGATCATATGATATTATTATGGTTGCAGAATTTTACAATCTTATTCATTTTGAAAATTTCTAGAGGTAAGATCATAATACGATCATGATTCATGCAATTCGGTTTTATGATAAACGAATAAGTATATTATTTATATAAAAACATTATAAAATACGGATCTTGTATAAGTCGTACATACATGTTCCTAAAAACTTATCAATAATCTTTGGATAGATACTAGTTTTATTCCCGTACAAAAATTGCACGGGTTATTTTAAATATTCCCTCCTATTCTCAATAACTGTCCCATTGTCCATTTTCGTTTATTCACCTAAATGTCTCATTGTCTATTTTTGCTAAATGTTTACACTTATTTTAATCACTTTAATTCACAACAATATCACACCTTACCCCACAACATTACTTATTTTAATCACCTTTACTCACAATAATAATCAACAATACCTTACCTCTCTCCAATCTTCCTGCCCCACCCATTAATTATTTTACAATAAACAACTTTTTTCCTTAATATTTGTGCAAAACTAACAATGGGACACTTATTGAGAATAAGAGGGAGTATGTTTTTAGACGGATTATTTTAAATTTAGTACGTGTAAAATAACTTAACTTATATGACTAAATTTTTAATCGTTTTTTTGCAATTTATACTAATATAACTACAAAATAATATTTCCATAAAAGCATATGCTATATAAAAACCAAAATACCTAACTAAATGACTGACAGTCAAACCGATAAAAAATTTGAAACAGACAATCCTATAATATACCAAAAAAATAGTTTCACTCAAAGGTCGTGGCCATTTTGTAAGCTTACTTTCCACGCCATTTGGAAAGACATTTCAGGTACCTCATTTAGTCAAATTAACTTATTTGACTAAAATTTCAAGTACCTTGTTTTTCTAGTTTGACAAGTAACTTATTTAACCAAATAAGCTACCTGAAATGAAATGCTCTTTAGAATATCATTTGAGATTTCAAGTATCTGATTTGCATTTATTTTATTGTTTGCCACTTAAATCTATATTATTAAATAATTATTATATCCTTTTACGTCATTTCAATAAGATCAGTTACATTTTTAGTTAGTTTGCCAAATATTTTCTTATAAAATCAACTGACTTATCTATGGAGATGTATATGTTATATTTCCTATGATATTAATATTATTACGTAATAATTAGTGTCTCTTTAGTTACCTTAATTATAGGATTGCAAGTTGCTAGTTTGACTAGGTACAATCTATGTATTAACTATATATATATATATATATATATATATATATATATATAGGGTTGGGATCCGGTGAGAACCACCTTACAATGAAAACCGGTGAGAACTCTTCCTTACGGAGTTTTTTTTAAAAATTAATGACATAATTAGTTTCGGTATGGAATTTTATGGCCAGAGAACATATTTCTTGGTCTAGAAAATAAATACTAGTGGCGGAAAAATGATAGATACGAAAAAATAGATAGTAGGTGCATGCAAATAAATAAAACGTATCTCACCTTAATTTCCGTCACTAGTATTTATTTTCTAGACCAAAAAATATGTTCTCTAGCTATAAAATGTCATGCCGAATCCAATTATGTTATTAATTTTTTTTAAAAAAATCCGTAAGGTAGAGTTCTCACAAGGTTCTCATTGTAAGGTGGTTCTCACCGGATCCCAAGTCTATATATATATATATATATATATATATATATATATATATATATATATATATATATATATATATATATATATATATATATATATATATATATATATATATATATATATATATATATATATATATATATATATATATATATATATATATATATATATATATATATATATATATATATATATATATATATATATATATATATATATATATATATATATATATATATATATATATATATATATATATATATATATATATATATATCTCTTTGTATGCTTCAAATTATCAGTGAAAATCACGGCTAATTGCCTTCATTCAATATAGTTTTGTCTTTAATATTTTATCATGGTATCACAGAGCGGGTTTTGAATCCTCGTTTTTGTTCCGTTTTTTTTTCCAATGAAAATTGGAGATTCAAGTTTCGAAAACAAAGATGGCATCGTCTCCATTGTTTCTCCACCCTTCCGAAAGTCCGAGTCTAAAATTAACTCACACTCTTTTCAAAGGTGAAAACTATGACCTGTGGGCCGATGCGGTTCGTAACGGACTCGACGCAAAGAACAAAATCGGTTTCGTCGATGGTACCGTTACCAAACCCACCGTTACGGCAGATTCACTGGAAGTTGTAGCATGGCGTCAATGCAATGCCATAGTCAAGGCTTGGTTTCCGAGTGTGATTGATGAAAAACTGCATCTGAGTATTATTTTTTCGGACACGGTTTATGAGATCTGGAAGGAACTTCAGGAGCGATATGCAGCCGGAAATGCTCCTCGGATTCACCAACTCAAGAGCGAGTTAGTCGATTGCAAGCAAGGTACGAGATATGTTGTTGATTACTATACACATCTCAAGTCTCTTTGGGATGAATTGGCAAATTACAGTAACAATCCTGACTGCACTTGTGGCGCCGGGGCTGCATTACTCAGAGAAAGGGAGGATGAGAAAGGTTCATCAGTTCATCATGGGTCTCAACACACCACTCTATGATCATGTTCAATCAAATTTATTGATGGAAGACACCTTGATGTCTCTTAGTCGAGCCTATTCATTGGTTCTTCGCGAGGAACGTCACAAAGCAGTCACCCGAAGCAAGGAAGAAACCACTGAAGTGGGGATGGCAAGCCGTACTGGTGCAGGTCGATGTCGTGGTGCGCCTGTCGTTGATAACCAGAACGAATACCAGCCGCCGCAATGCAATTACTGTGATAAGTGGTATCATCTTGAAGAAAATTGTTGGGAAAAATTGGGCATCACCGGTAGGGACCGCGGCAGGGGAAAAAGAGGTGGTCGCAGTGTAAATCATGGTGGCAAAAATTCTAATGCTTCCGCTCATACTCCTAATGCCGCCACGACTGAGGCAGAAACTTCCAAGAAGGACCTGACCAATGCAGAAATTGATCAATTAAGGATGTTGCTCAATAACAAAGCCAAAGGTAACCAAAACGCTTAAAGGTACGCATCTTAAATTACATGAATGGATGCTCGATAGCGGTTGCTCGCATCATATGACGGGCTGTCGGGAATTACTTACTGGCATTTGGGAAGATGAACCTTCGGTTGTTGGACTGCCAAATGGCTCGAACATTATTGCCAATGAGCATGAGAAAGTTATATTGAATAAATCTTTTACTCTTGACGATGTTTTATTCGTCCCGTCATTAACATGTCATCTTATTTCAATACAACAACTAATACGTGAAATTAATTGTATTGTGATTTTAATCTTGACTATTGTGTAATATATGACCCATATACGAAGACGGAGATTGGACGGGGTGCGCATGGAGACGGAGTTTATTATATGACATGAGTGACGGAGGTAGCAAGAACAACAATGGTGAATAAAGAACGGGTATGACATCGAAGAATAGGTTACCCGTTTACGAATATTTTGCCTTATTTGAGTACTTTGGTTAGAATGAACCTTTCTTTTGATAATACCGTCGTTTGTGATCCTTGTTGCCGCGCTAAACATACTCGATCAAGTTTAAGATTAATAATAAGCGTCATGCTATTCTTTTTGGTTTAATACACTGTGATATATGGGACCCGTACCAAGCAGCTAATTTATCGGGTGCGCATTATTTTCTTACTGCTGTGGATGATCATAGTCGTAGTGTTTGGGTTACCCTCATAAAAGATAAAGTAGAGGTTGGGGATTTGATTAAAATTTTTGTCAAAATGGTACAAGTTCAATTTTGTAAACAAGTAAAACTTGTCCAAAGTGAAAATGGCACCGAATTTCTCTCGGGACCATTAAAACAGTTCTATAATGAAAATGGTATGATTTATCAAACTAGTAAAACTGACACATCACAACAAAAAAGGAGGGTTGAGCGCAAACATAGGCACATTTTAGAAAAAGCACGGGCATTACAATTTCAAGCCAATTTAACCATTGAATTTTTGGGAGAATGCATTTTAACGGCGGCTTATTTAATTAATCGAACACCTACCCAAATATTGCAAGGACGTACACCCTATGAGCTTGTTCATGGCCATCCTCTGAACCTAGACAATTTGCGAGTTCTAGGATGTCTAGCTTATGTACACAATAAATAAAGACCGAAGGACAAGTTTAAGGAGAGGGGTACGAGATGCGTGTTTATAGGTTATCCAAAGAGTAAAAAAGGATGGAGATTATTTGATTTGAAATCACGGAAATTTATTGTTTCACGAGACGTCATTTTCTATGAACATATTTTTCCATATAAAGACGCATCTTGGTCTATTGAGCAAATCAGTGACTTCAATTATAGTGAGAACAGTGACAATATGATACTTTCTGATGATGATTATGTACTTCCCCCTCAAACCCCAGCAGCTTCGATGCCTCTTGATCGATCATGGGCAGGGGCATACGGAGCAAGTTGAGCACACCGTGCCCACTGACACTATACCACCCGAGCCAGAAGTTGAGGGGGAGAACATTGAGACTTGAGAGTGATGAGCAGCCTCGACTTCGACGAGGAGAGCGAGAAAAATTCGAGCCTGCGTGGCGAAAAGATTATATATGTAAATCCACTCGCGTCATTTCCCAAAACAAGACTGTCACAACGTGCACTCCGTCATCTTCGTCCTCTTCGAAAGGTACTCGTTACCCAATAGCTAATTATATCACTAACAATTGTTTTTCACTTTGTCACCGGAATTTTCTTGCTGCTATTGATGCTACTAAAGAACACAAGCATTATAAAGAGGCTATTAAGCATGAGGAGTGGAAAATTGCTATGAAAAATGAAATTCAGGCGCTTGAACAAAATTGTACTTGGAAAGTTGTTGACTTACCCGAAGGGAAACGACCCAGAGGTTGCAAGTGGATTTACAAAATTAAATTCAAAGCGGATGACACCATTGAGCGATAAAAAGTCCGGCTAGTGGCTCAAGGTTTTACCCAAATGGAAGGCGTGGATTACCACGAAAGCTTTCCCCCAGTTGCAAAAATGACGAGCGTTCGAACCTTACTTGCTGTAGCGGTTTCAAATAATTGGAATAGTGCTCAATTAGATGTGAATAACACATTTTTTTACGGTGATTTAAGTGAGGAAGTATATATGCGGTTGCCACAAGGTTTTGAAGCAAGTGGGCCATATAAGGTATGTCGTCTTTTAAAATCATTGTACGGTTTGAAGCAAGCGTCGCGACAATGGTTTGTAAAGCTCACTAAGGCATTGCGAGGATACAGTTTTATACAGTCCATGGCCGATTATTCCTTGTTTACCATGCAAACGAATGGCATATTCCTTGGTGTCCTAGTGTATGTTGACGATATTATTATCGTTAGCAACAATGTAGCAGCGTGTGACAAGTTAAAGCATTTTCTCAATGCCAAATTTGGCATAAAAGACCTCAGGAAACTCAAATTTTTCTTGGGTATAGAAATTGCTCACGGTACCCAAGGATTGTTTCTATGTTTACGGAAATATGCGATGGAAATAATCAAAGAAGATATGATGAGAGAAGCTAAGCCAATTGGAAGTCCCATTGCTCAAAAGCACCAATTGGCCCTTGCTACTGGTCATGTTTTGAAAGATCCGATGATCTATCGATGCCTTGTAGGCCGCCTTGTGTACATCGCCATCACTCGACCAGACTTGACATACGTCGTTCACACACTGTCTCAATTTTTAAATAATTCTCCCAAGGAACATTGGGATGCGGCTCTTAGAGTCATTCGTTACCTAAAGGGAAATCCGGGTAAAGGAATAGTTATGTATCGAAATGCACCGCTGCAACTATACGGGTATTCTGACTCTGATCATGCTCGCTGCCCGTTGACGAGGCGGTCCTTAACTGGCTATTTCGTGTCCCTCGGCCCCACTCCCATTTCGTGGAAGGTGAAAAGCAGCACATTGTTGCATTGTCTTCGGCAGAAGCCGAATATAGGGCATTGGCAGTTGTGACATGCGAGCTGCTTTGGCTCAAATCGCTCCTTCATTCGCTTGGGATAAGTCATACTCAGCTTATATGCGGGTCTTATGTGATAATCAAGCAGCTCTCCACATCGCAAAGAACCTGGTCTTTTATGATCAAACGAAGCATATTGATGAAACCAATTGTCATTTCGTTCGTTAGCATTTAATAACTAATAACATTGCTACAAGTCACGTTCAGAGCAAGGAACATATAGCGGACTATCTACAGCGTAAGTTGGGCATTCATCTTCCGACTGCTCCAACTTAAAGAGGAGTATGGAAATGTATATATATTATATTTCTTATGGTATTATTACGCAATAATTAGTGTCTCTTTAGTTACCTTAATTATAGGATTACAAGTAGCTAGTTTGACTAGATTCAATCTCTGTATTAACTATATATATCTATCTCTTTGTATGCTTCAGATTATCAATGATAATCACGGTTAATTGCCTTCATTCAATATAGTTTGTCTTCAATATTTTATTATTATCAGTTCCTATTTTTCAGCTACCTTATCAGCTATCTTTACAGGTTTCAGTTATTTCTTTAGGTTTTAACTATTTTTTTGTCAATTTTACCAAACAAAGCTAGTGAGTGTGAGTAAGGCCCTGTTCTTTTTTAATTCAAGTCACTTAATTTAAGTTCATTTCAGATTCTTTAAGTTAAGTTCAGTTTATTTCAGTTCCTAAAAGTTTAGCTCAATTCCTATAAGTTCAGTTAAGTTCAGATCCTATAAGTTCAGTTCAGCTCATATAAACTCAATTCAAAAAAGTTATATACGACGTATTATTTTAACAATCGATAAAAAAATATTTCGTTTTAATTATTCGATACACGTTATTTTTTTTTAAAAAACAACAAATTATTAATAATTGTACCCATTTTTAGTATCTCATTAATACCAAACGATCTTACACACAACTCACCCTAATGCCGTATGCCCGAATACAAGCATAGACCACCTGAAAGAATGGTAGAATACTTCAACTATCGACATTCATCATCGAAAATGAAACTTGAAATGACGTTTATTTGGTCAATTAAAGAAGATAGTGAATGTGTTAAAAATCATGCCCCAAATATCATATAAGTATCAAATATCGATCATAGTTTCTACATTCACCCTCCATAATTTTATGAATGCACGCTCTTGGAATTATACAGCATGATGTGAACATTTAAGGAACATTAGATTCTGGCATGTTTGATAAAAGCGGAAGACAGCCGTGTTCCCGTGTATAAGGTACGAAGCAACATAGTTAAAAATATTTGGCAAGGCTATGGATTCTTTGTCGACAGTGATATTGATAATGAGGATGAAGTAGATGAGAATTATGATAATATGGAAACAAATGGCTAGAAAAAATTGTAATATGTGGATTATTTTTTATCGTAATGAAATCGTAGTATAATGTATGAATTATGAACAAACCATTGTATATAAAGTGGAAAATATTTTATATTACCTTGTGTGTTTAGACTATTTTTTATCAACGCCTTCTCTTGGATAATAATAATAATAATAATAATAATAATAATAATAATAATAATAATAATTCAGTCAGCTCTGGGTGCTTTTGCTACAGTTACGGGTTCTGATTTGCTGCGCAACACTTCTGAGATCGCTGCCACCAAACTTATGAAGAAATTGGCAGATGTTTATTCTGTGAGGTCACTAATCTTATTGGTTGCGTGTGGTTCCTATTTCCGGATTGGGGCAGACTATGAACAGTAGGACTTACCGGTGCGTGTTCAGCTACCGTTTGGGTGTTCCGCTGTTTTCAGTGTCATTGCCTTGTTCGGCTTGCTCCCGGATTTTGGATGGCGATATCTTCGGGGATCACGTTGTCTCTTGCGTTAGTGTTGTTGGTGGTAAACATCGGCATAACCTTGTTCGTGATACTCTTTTGGATATTTGCTACCGGCCGGGGATCTCTACTGGTCGGGAGGTGGATATTGGGTTGCTCGATGGTGCGGGTGGGCCTTTGCGGCCTGCTGATTTGCTGCTCTATTCTTGGGACAGGAGGCGCGATGTTTGTGTGGATTTGGTTGGGTCCTCTCCTTTGACTCAGTCGGGCATGACTGATTTTGTGCCAGGAGGGGTGGTGGTTGATCCTGCTAGGAGGAAGTGCGCCAAGTACAAGGATTTGTGTGCGGGGCATGGTTATGACTTCTTGCCTTTCTCCTTCTCTTTTTTGGGAGAATTAGGGGAGGATGTTGTTTCCTTGCTCAAGCGGATTCAGAAGTTTTCTGTGTCCCAGGATGCTGGATCGTGGAATGCTGCTTTTATTTTTTCTCACCTTAGTTTTGCTACTGCTAAGGGAATGGGCACTCAGGTAGTTTCGCGGGTGTCCACAAATTTCATGTAATTATTCCTTTATTTTTTTAATAAAAGTTCCCGTTAAAAAAAATAAAAAATAATAATAATAATAATAATAATTAACTTAAATTAAATTAAGTTAATTAAGTTCGGATCTTATAGATTCAGTGAAGTTCATATCTTATATGTCCTGTTCAGTTCAGTTCAGATCCTATAAGTTCAGTTCAGATTAGGGATGACAATGGGTAGGGTCCGACAAGACCCGACCCGACCCGCAGTAAAAAATCTTAGATCCATACCCGACCCACACCCTAAAGGGTCTGAAATTAATGGAGCCATACCCGACCCTAATGGGTCTGGGTCTGGGTAGGGTCTACCCTATGGTCCAATTTTTCTTAACGAGTCATTCAATAAAATGTAACAAGGTTCGAATTAAATTGAAAAGTTTTGATTAAAGTATTACAAAATCTTGGTTATTTGGATCATTAACCGTACCCGACCCTAAATTATATCATTTAGGGTACCCAAACTCATCATTTTCATCAATTTCCTCGTTATTCTTAATGATTATTTGGATATGCGTATAGTATATTAATGATAACTAATAAGAGTCATCTATTTGTGTCTATTATTTGGGTTATTGACGTTCGTATGTGTGTTTTTTGTTTTACTTTTTTTTTTTAATAAATATAAGGGTCTAAGGGTCGGGTAGGGTCCCAAGACCAAGACCCGACCCGACCCGAAGTTTTTATATAAGACCCATACCCGACCCATACCCGAGTGGGTCTCAAAAATTCAGACCCATACCCGACCCATTAGGATCTGGGTTGGGTACCCGACCCACTGTCATCCCTAGTTTAGATCCTATAAGTTTAGTTGAGATCCTATAAGTTCAGTTCAATTCCTATAAGTTCAGTTCAGTTCCTATAAGTTTAATTCAGTTTAGTTCCAATAAGTTCAGTTCAGTTCAGATTTTATAAATTCAGTTCGATTCAGATTCTATCGGTTCAGTTCAATTCAAATAGAGCATAAGAAAGAGAGAGTAGAAAAGTAGAGACAGCTAAAGGAAAGGCTGGAACAATAAACGACAAAGGCACAGACCCGTTAAATGGGGCCCGCATAGAGGTATTACATAACTTCCCGCTGTTGTATTTAAAACCAAGTCCCCCATTTTAATTTCCTCTTCATTTCTACTACCGAGTCAGCCTACTCTACTACTCTCCTCTCCAACTTCTCTCTATTTACCTTCAATTTGTAGGCATACATTTCTTCTTCATAATCTTCCAACAATAATCACTTGTAAGCTCTCCCTTCCCCCTCTCTCTTCTCTCGTTTAAAACCCTTGTATATATAAGTCACGCTTATATCCTGTTTTATATACAGGACAGTAGGACACCCATTATTATCGGCTCTATGTTTTACTTCACTCTTATTCGCCCCACTTGCTAATTTTCTCCCTTCTTTTTTTCACACTTTTTTTTTTTTTTTTTATTAAAATCCGTAATTGGTTGAAGTGCAGAATGACACGATAATATCATTGTTATCTTTAAAATTATCCTTAAACTTGATTCACACTCCTATTATATGGTCAATTTTTTTCCTTGTTGGTAGTGTGCAACTGGCAAATAACACGGTTTCATTATTAATTGTTTGCATATACCCTAAAAAATGATTATTATACTATCAATAGTATCAGTCTTAAGACGGAAAGTGCCGTCTAAATGAAAATCTGTGCGATAATAGATAGATTCAATTAGCTTTAATTTGTTTAAAAATGGCGATGAAAATGACTTGGTATTTATTTGGCCTCTATAATTTGAAAATAACATTTTAAAATATAATCAAAAATGTATCTTTAATCATTACAATTTGATTAAATATCAACATTGTACTTTGTTTTAAATCAACTTTTCATTACTTTTGTTTTGCCCCTGCCTGACTGCCTCTGGCCATACCCTTATCACTAATTATCAAAGTTATGGCTTACCAAACACCTTGTCCTGCTTCAGGACAAATCCTATCACTATACTATACAGTATACATCATTTCTGCAAAACTTGAATTCTTTACATTTTACTTTGCTCAATAATTATTGTGTAACACCGTTTTACATCATAATAAATGAATGTTTACCGTCTCATTCTATAATTTGTGTAATTTTGTTAATTAGGGAGTACGTAAATCGGAAAGATGAAGCGGCCGTTTGATGGGATTGATAGTGATATAAATGGAAGAATGTCATGTTACAAGAAAGATTGGATTAGTGGTATTCGTTCTGGATTTGGGTAATCTTCTATCTTAACAAATATTTACAAACTTAATCAAACTTCATCAACTACTTACATACTCCGTATGTGTTTTTGGTGTGTGTAGGATACTTGCTCCAACTACTTACATTTTCTTTGCATCTGCTCTTCCTGTCATTGCCTTTGGTGAACAACTCAGCAGAGATACAGGTGCTCTTTTTCTGACACTTATTAACAACTCATCACAAGTTCTTAAATGAGTCGGTTTCATGATAAGATTATCGTAGGACAGGCCTTACAGTAATGAGTTAGATATATTTTCCAAAGGGTTATAAGGGTAATAAGGACTCTAGCTCATTAGGTTCGTCTAACATTATATTAATATGAGACCGTCTGGCTGACTCATCTAATAATGCGCGTGTTTTAGATGGGAGTTTGAGCACAGTAGAGACATTAGCATCAACGGCAATATGTGGGATCATACATTCAATATTTGGTGGGCAGCCTCTTTTAATTCTAGGTGTTGCAGAACCAACTGTCATCATGTACTCTTACCTTTACAACTTTGCTAAAGAAAATAAAGCCTTGGGTCAACAACTTTACTTGGCTTGGGCTGGATGGTATGTTATTTTTTTTGTCTACTTTTAGTACTTGAATCATAACTATGATATTCTTTTCAGTATAACGAGAGTCACAACGACAATTATGATAGTCACAGGTTTAGAACCCATGTATCATGTGTCACTGTATCTGTGAGTTTACGCGTTAAACCTACCCTAACATTTGCTATATTGATGACATTAATATATAGTTGGTTTCATATTGTCTTTTCAGGGTTTGTGTATGGACTGCTCTCTTGCTTGTTCTTCTTTCGATATTCAATGTTGCCACGATCATTAATCGATTTACAAGGATTGCTGGAGAGCTCTTTGGCATGTTAATTACAGTTCTTTTCATCCAAGAGGCTATCAAGGTTATATGCTCTTCTTTTTATTAGGTGGTTTGAAAGTTTCTTGTAAGACACAAAAACTCATACGACACCGTGTTTTAATGCACGACAAGTCTATTGATCCTAAAGTAACTAAATGAGAAATACATATAATGATTTAGGATGACCTCACATGTAATTCTGTCTCATACAAGACATACTTACGGTAGACTTTATGTGTCTGTTACTTGAAAATGAATGCTTTTGTTGCAGGGGATAGTAAGTGAATTTCAAACCCCTAAGGCTGATAATCCTAAACTAGATATATACCAATTTCAATGGCGGTATGTGAATGGATTGCTTGGAACCATATTTAGCTTTGGGGTCCTTTTGACGGCCTTAAAAAGTCGAAGAGCAAGAGCTTGGCGCTATGGAACAAGCGATGCTAGGAGTTTTATTGCTGACTATGGTGTTCCTTCCATGGTTGTCCTTTGGACAGTTTTATCATTCAGTGTTCCTTCAGGAGTTCCTAGTGGAGTACCCAGAAGGCTTTATAGCCCTTTGCCTTGGCAATCTCCATCTCTTTATCACTGGACTGTTATTAAGGTGACAACTCTCACTTCAGTACACGTCTTACAAAATTCGTCTAAGATTAGATTTAACTCGTGCTAATTAAACCAATCAATCAATGACCGAAATATGACAGCAAACCTGAGTTGAACCATTTCTTCTTCACCCGAGATGACCTACACTTGGACTGACCTGATCATAAAACATCTAAACCTCAAAAAAACTGTCCCCGCCAAAACTGAGCCCGGAATAGCCAGACCAGTTGACCTGTTGGCCAGGTTGAAATAAGACTAACAAAAAGTTATGATGTCATTCTGATCGTTGCACTCATCAGTTTGTAGTAATTTTCTTGACTTACTTCAAGTTTGTGATTTTGAGTTTTATTTTTGTAATGTTCAAAATGAAGGATATGGGCAAGGTACCAGTGGCCTATATATTTGGAGCTTTCATTCCGGCATTAATGGTGGCCGGACTCTACTTCTTTGACCATAGTGTTGCTTCACAACTTGCACAGCAAAAGGAGTTTAATTTGAAAAAGCCTTCTGCTTACCATTATGATATCTTGTTGCTTGGATTCATGGTATGTAATGGACCTATCTACTTTACTTTGCTTAGCCGCATTACACTACACGCACTAATAATTCTAAGGCTAACGCGACGCGGATTTTGTAGACTTTGCTGTGTGGATTAATCGGACTTCCTCCATCAAACGGAGTCCTCCCGCAATCTCCTATGCATACTAAGAGCCTGGCTGTTCTCAAGAAACAGGTTGGTATATTTAATTTCTTGACATGGACAGGTTTAGAATCAGATTCACAATGATCCAGAATCGACCTGTATTCTTATCAGGTCACCTATCCAATGCTCACACGATCCATATCTGGAAAAAGTTACCACGCAAAACCGATCCAAATTATATAAGGACAATTGTGACCATGATCCTATTGCTGTTCCGAAACTCATTTTCATCTGATTATTTCCCTTCAAATCCCCTAGCTATATTCATATCATTTCCATACGTTTGATTAAAACATTACTCACAATATTGAACAAGTGTAAGGAAATACATGAATAGAGGGATTATATATTTTGTCGTCGAATAGAGCTAACAAAATCAAGAAATTTATATTTGATCGGTACAGGTCAGATTTGAGTATGGGTTGTAAGAAAATTGGGTTTGGATCGGTATTTACCTTCCAAACTAAATGGTTTCGGCTTGTGTCAGACTTAGTTTAGGTTTTTAATCCATGTTTCGGGTTCTAATATCAATTGTCTGATAACAGCTGATGGGCAGAAAGATGGTGGAGACTGCTAAAGAAAGCATAAGACAGAATGCCACTACCACTGAAATTTATGGACAGATGCAAGATGTGTTCATTGAAATGGATCAAAGCCCAGATGTAAGCCACTGCTAATATTTGTTTTCACACTTTTTATTATGCTGAAAAGATGATTAATTAAGAGAAATTAATTAGGTATAATGTCATATCATAGGATGCCAAAGTGAGAATTTTCAAACCTTGGAAATTCAACTCAAGAAACAAAATGAATTGTTTTTTTTCTTAAGTCAAATCAAACTCTGAAATGTATAAGAAATTTTCTCGGGTTTTCAGACTCATGAAGTTGTGAGAGAACTGGAAGATCTGAAAAAAGCAGTGATCAAGGGAAAAAACAAAGAAGGGAAAGATGAAACCGCCTTTAGACTGGAAAACATCGATGATTATCTGCCTGTAAGAGTGAATGAACAAAGAGTTAGCAACTTGTTACAGTCGTGTTTAGTGGCAGGGGCTGTGTTTGCAATGCCTGTGATCAAGCTCATACCCACTTCCGTCCTTTGGGGATACTTTGCCTTTATGGCCATTGATAGCCTTCCCGGTAGCCAGTTCTGGGAAAGAATCCTACTCCTTTTCATCACTCCCTCTCGACGCTACAAGTAAGCTTACGGTTAAAAAACATCAGATAGTGTCATTTGACTTGGGGTCTGTTTCAAGTTTATCATTAGGTCATTTCGAGTACTGGTCAGTTTAGGTCAAACCATTTCAAGTCGAGAGGTTATAGTAGTATCATTCAAGGGTTGTGTTTATTTGTTAGTTACATTAATCATTTTGATGGGTCAAAATTCGGAAAATGTTATTTCCAAATGGGTGATTTCAGCTGGGGTCATTTTAGGTTTTATCAATACCGGGTCCGTCAAAATTCGGATCACCACCAGTCAGATCATATCAGATTATTTTGAGTTATTCTTTTAATCTAATTCAGATCTCCATTCAAGTTATTTTGATGAGCCTAATTCGGATCTCTTTTATGACGACGTTTATTAATGTTTTATACTTTTATTATGTTGCAGGGTTCTGGAAGAAGCTCATGCTTCATTTGTAGAATCAGTGCCCTTTAAATACATAGCTGGGTTCACACTGTTCCAAGCAGCCTACTTGTTGATTTGCTTTGGAGTAACTTGGATACCAATTGCCGGAATTCTTTTCCCTTTGCCTTTCTTCCTTTTGATTAGTATACGACAGTATGTTCTCCCCAAACTGTTCCAACCGTTCCACCTACAAGAACTCGATGCAGCTGACTACGAGGAGATAGCTGGTGCACCAAGACGTGCCCTCAGCATGTCTTTCAAGGTATTTTTTAAAACTGAAATCTTTTGGTCTTTATCTCATTTGTGGTTTAACTGTAAATCGAAGCACAAGATTGTGATATTTGGGTTTGGGATTGATATTAGGAGAGACAATCTCTTGACGAGAATCAAGTGGGAGATGATGGCGAAATACTTGATGAGCTGACTACCAGCAGAGGGGAGTTCAAGCACCGAACTGTGAGCTTTAAAAACGCTCAGGTGAATTTAACTGATTTATTCTTCAAGTTTTAACTGATAAAAAGTGTAGTGATGTTATTCATAACTTGCGGATACAACCTGACAACGACGTCATCAAAACTGCCTTTGTAATTCCCTTTAGAATTCACGCAAAATAAACCTTCATCTGTCGTCTTCTTATGATTCAGGTTCACCTTCCAGATGCAATCCTTCCAGAGTAAGAAAAGCGAACAGTTTCTGACACAGGTAAACCGTAGTATTGATGGTGACCGAAAGCAACTTCATTGTAAGAGGAAAGAAGGGAAATGCCACCAAGCTCTCAAATGGGAGCTGAAGACTTAAGATTTTGATGGTAAATGATTTAGATAGAATACGTAGAAGAAAAGGGGCGAAATCCTATTCATTTTGGTTAAATGTAGAAAAAAAAATGCAAATATATACTCAAAATTAGTCTTCAACTTAGATGTTCACCAGAATCCGTATATTTTATTAGATGTTCATCAGAATGTATTGTTCTTTTTACTGAAAAATTGTATAAAGAGAGTAATTCCAATATAAGTTAATTAGACAAAAACAAAGTAAAAATCATGGACCAATTCAAGGTGCTATTTTGTTCTCGGAATGGAAAGTGAAAAATGAGTTTAATGACATTCCTTTTAAGGGTCCAAAATTTACATGGTGCAATAATCGTAGGGGAACGGATATAGTATATGAACGCCTCGATAAGGCTTTAGGATCGAAGGATTGGTTCGAACTTTTCCCGGATACGGGAATACAACATTATCCGATACAATTGTTAGAAGTCTGACTAGAAATACATCTAAAAGGCCATATAAGGTGGATGCGTGGGTATTAGAGTATAAGGAATGCGTGGACTTGATGAAGGATAGGTGGGCAATATACATACGAGGTTCCCCTGCCTTTAGTCTAATGAAGAAATTGGGGATTACTCCCTCCGTTCGATTCCACTTCGCGGGTTTGCTTTATGCACAAATATTAAGGAGGTTATAAAGAATTAATAAAAGGACAGTTGGGGAAAGTGAATCTACTTTATTAGGGAATGATTCAATGTGTCTTAATTAAGATTAACACAAAATCTGCTTTATTACGTTTGATAAGCAGAATATGTTTTTTTGTTACACTTGTGAAGTTTCCCACCAAAATTACAAGTTTTTAAATACCCCACCAAAACTAACATATGAGACTGAATTCCCTCTCAATAACATCAAGTCAGAAACTTTAGGTGCCCTCTATATACACTTTTTGCTCCCCTTAAGGCTACTCATTACCACCTTGAAAAACAAAATTACACTCAAGTTCCCAATATACAACACAAGTTTTTAGCAAAACAAAACATAAAAATTATCTTCATCAATCTTCGATGGTAGGCAAATGTATGACGGAAAATACGAGACAAGAGCTCGTCGTTTACTTGTTGACCAAGTCGCATGAAAGAAAGCTTTTCCACGGTGCATTGACAGAAGCTTCAGCCAGATTTGGAGTCAAGGAAAGAGTTGTCTCAGACATATGGAAGCTAGCAAACAAACCACGTTTAGTTGGTGAAATGTTAGATGTCAAAAGCAAACGCATTGGTAACAAGAATAAGAAAAGGATACCCCCAGATGTAGACTTGATCAAGACCTTAGAAATATCAAAGAGACACCATTAGAAGAGTGTCCGAAAATACCGGAGTTTCAGTGGGAACAGTCCACACGTGGGTATGTGAAGGGTTACTTAAACCCCATTCAAGCCCACTACATCATCAACTCACTGACACAAACAAGTACGAAAGAATGAAGCATGCTTTGAAATGTTTACTGGTTGAAGAAGTTGTTCATGAATTTCTGGATTTAAATGCAGAACCAACCAGGAAAATAATGTTTGCAGAAATGTGTAATGTAATTATTTACATGGATGAGAAGTGGTTCTACATTTTGTATGATGGTCACAAGTTGTACATTGTCAATGAGGAAGTCTTACCATATAGGAGTTGCCAATCGAAGCGGTACATCACGAAAGTCATGTTCATGTGTGCAGTAACTAGGCCAATATACGCAGAAGATGGGTCCTTAATTTTCGATGGTAAAATTGGCATGTTTCCTTTCACAAAGCAACAACCAACAACAAGAGCTAGTAGAAATAGACCAAGGGGTACTTTAGAAACGAAGACAATTGATTCAATAACTAAACAAGTGACTAGAGAATGCATTATACAACAATTCATACCAGCCATCAAGAGTAAATGGCCAGAAGGAGCAAGCAAGCATATTTTCATACAACAAGACAACGCTAGACCGCATATTAAAAATAATGACAAAGAATTCATGGTTGTTGCAAATAGTGGCGGTTTTAATATTGAGTTAATGTTTCAACCTCTAAACTCACCAGATATAAACTGTAATGACCTTGGGTATTTTAAAGCATTACGGTCGTTACAGTCAAAGCAAGCAGCAAAAACAGTAGATAAGTTGGTTAATTTAGTGATGCAAGCATTTGTTGACTACAGTCCAACCAAATTGAACAACATATTCTTGACATTACAATCAGTGATGATCGAGGCATTAAAATGTAAGCGACACAACGACTTCTCAATACCTCACATGAAAAAAGGCATCTTGCTGCACTTGGCCTATTACCAAGAAATTTAGAGGTAAATGAAGAGTTGGTTCGATAAAGCATTGAACATTTACAATCAATTGGACAAACAGAAGGTTTAGAGTACTTGATGGGTGAATTAGGATACAATGCTCAAGTTTAGATTGTCTAAGTACTTATTTTTGCATCTCATTTTGTTTGTATCATTTGTTTACTGTTTAAACATGAGTATTCTTAGTAGCTGCATTAATGTTTAACATGTAATCAAATCAGATTTTATGAAATCAGATCATTTTGTTTATGAAATGTGTTAATCAGATTAGAAAAAACGATAAATTGTTCATAAAACTCTCAGGCCTAACTGGCCTCATCATCGAGTTATGAGAAATAGTCTTGCCTCCTACACACACACCCAATGAACGTAGACCATAGCAGATTGACTTAGTAACAGTAATGGTCAAAACATGCAAATCCAGCTCTTAAACCATTAAGGATTGTGTTCTCACTGAGCATTAATAAGAATGTTGTATTACTAAACTAACATGAATAAGCACACACACCTAAACATTGGTAGACCATATGGTGGCAAGACTATTTCAACTAAATGGACACTTACCTTACTGAATTTAAATGACAACTACATTATGCTCTCAAACCATCAAGGAAAAATCATCACTGAGCATACTAAAATACACCAGAACATGCAGATCTGTAAAATGATCAGAACTCAGAAACGTGCAAACAAAACCAGCAGACTCGGAAACATGGAGAATACAACATTAGGACATGAACAAACCAACATGCTTAATGAATCAGTTCAGAAAATAAACCATAACATGCAGATCTGTAAACTTATCAGAACTCAGAAACATGCAAACAAAACCAGCAGACTCAGAAACATGGAGAATACAACATTAGAACATGAATAAACCAGGTTAAGTAGCATGCTTAATTAATCAGATCAGAAAATAAACCAAAACATGCAGATATGTAAACTGATCAGAACTCAGAAACATGCAACCAAAACCAACAGACTCAGAAATATGGAGAATACAACATTAGAACATGAATAAACTAGCATGCTTAATGAATCAGATCAGAAAATAAACCAGAACATGCAGATATGTAAACTGATCAAAACTCAGAAACATGCAAACAAAACCAGCAGACTCAGAAACATGGAGAATACAACATTAGAACATGAATAAACCAACATGCTTAGCGAATCAGATTAGAAAATAAACCAGAACATGCAGATATGTAAACTGATCAGAACTCAGAAACATGCAAACAAAACAAGCAGACTCAGAAACATGGAGAATACAATATTAGAACATGAATAAACCAACATGCTTAATGAATCAGATCAGAAAATAAACCAGAACATGCAGATATGTGAACTGATCAGAACTCATAAACATACAAACAAAACCAGCAAACTCATAAATATGGAAAATACAACATTAGAACATGAATAAACCAACATGCTTAATGAATCAGATCAGAAAATAAACCAAAACATTCAGATATGTAAACTGATCAGACTTTAGAAAACATGCAAACAAAACCAGCAGACTCAGAAACATGGAGAATACAACATTAGAACATGAATAAAGCAGCATGATTAATGAATCAGGTCAGAAATTAAACTAGAACATGCAGATCTAAACATGAAGATTCTCAGTATGTATAAACACGAAATACAGTAAATTAGAATACAGCAAAAAAAATGATTTAAACAATTCTCAAAATATAGCAACAAAACATGCAGATCTAAACATGCAGAACTAAAAAACACGAAAAATCAGAATACAGCAAAAAAGATTGAATACTCAGATCTAAACATGTAGAGTCTCAGTAGGTATAAACTCGAAATACAGTAAATCAGAATACAGCAAAAAAATGATCTAAACAATTCTCAGAATACAGCAACAAAACATGCAGTTCTAAACATGCAAAACTAAAAAACACGAAAAAACAGAATACAGCCAAAAAAAGATTGAATACTCAGATCTAAACATGTAGAGTCTCAGTAGGTATAAACTCAAAATACAGTAAATCAGAATATGGCAAAAAAAAAAAATCTAAACAATTCTCAGAATACAGCAACTAAACATGCAGATCTAAAAAACACGAAAAATCTAAACATGTAAACATACTTAGATCTAAACATGCAGATCGAAACATACTCAGATATAAACATGCAAATCGAATAACGAACAATACTCATAAACAAGTAAACAAACACCTTCAAAAAAACATCGTCCGTAGTTATAAACTCAAAATACAGTAAATCTAAAAAGAAGATAACCTCATTATAAACTCAAAAATCTAGATAACATCAACAAAAACCTGCAAAAAAACAACATCGTCATTAAAAATCTTAAGAATAAAATAAAAAATAAACCAAATAAAATAGAGAAAATCTGAAAAGAAGATAACCTCATTATAAACTCAAAAACCCAGATAACATCAACAAAAAACTGCAAAAAAACAACATCGTCATTAAAAATCTTAAGAACGAAATATGAAAAAAACCAAATAAAATAGAGAAAATATGAAAAGAAGACAACCTCATTTTTTGTTTTCCTTCTAAGGCTCTTTCATCTTCTCTAATCTTCCCAAATACCTCCTCTTGGACTCAAGGAATAACTCCTCAGAATCCATAGCAACACCACCAACCTCTTTCCTCAAATCAAATCGAGCCAAGTAATTCCTAGAGGACTCAAAGAATAACTCCTCAGAACTAGCAGAACATCAACTATCGACAAATCTGTCGTCTTTGGAACACACGGAGGAGTAACACCATCGTCTTCTTCATCATCATTATAGCCAAGACGATATCTTATAAACTTACATTGCAAACAATCACAGTTTGAATGTTTATTATTCATGGTAAAATTGAGACAATCAGACATCGGTAGAGAGATTGTGAGGACGAGAGAGTGATTTAGGGTTTAGACGGATGAAAATATAGAGGATGGGAGAGATAGAGAAAAAGGGAGAGAGATAGAGGCGGCAGTGAGATTGTAAGGATGAGAGAATGAGAGAATGAATTTCTACTAGGATTTTCATAGAACATTCAGGAACCACTCAATTGAATATGGACATTTAATATAGACATTGAATATGGGTGGGTGGGAAGATGAAGAAGTTTCGAGAAGCATAAATATGGAGCAACAAAATTATTGGGTTGAGTAGTGGGATGAACTGTTAATTTTGGACGAAAATCTTAGTGGGTTTGGGTTGAGCTAATTACTGGATTAGGATTAATTAGGGGATTAAGGTGGGAATATATAGTGTAATAATGTGGGATACCCAATGACAATTTTGTAAATATGAAAGTTGCACAAGGATTAAATGAGCGATTAAATAGACCAAAAAGGCAACATGTAAAGTGGAATCTGTGGGAAAATATCTGTATATATTCCCAATTCTTTATATGCAGGATTATAACGAATTTATAAGGTACGATTTATAATCATAAACGAAGAACAAGATACAAAGATTGGTATTAAGAATTAACCTTCTGTCCTTACAAAGGCCTAATATCAGATATCAAAACAGATATCCTCCTAATCGTTGCATCCAAGATGTTCAGAGAAATACCCTTTCCTGAGCTAAAAACTGCAAAATTATCTCTAATTTTGTATAAGATGAAAGCTAGAGAGAGAAGGGAGAAGTTTGCGTGGGAACTCGTGCCTTTATAAGGTGCCGAGTTGGTCTATTAATAGGTGAGTGTATCGAGTAGTTTAGTAAGAATACAACTCTTCTATTTATGTTACTAACAACTTCTCCTAATAACCATAAGATAGAATTCCGCTCCCAACATAACTAATCCACATGCCACAACTGTAGTCGCGTGACCTACTGTAGCCACCCGATTTTTATCTGTAAAAATCGGTTGTTACACTCTCTTAGTGTAATGTTTATATTTTAAAAATATCGTATATTTATATTTTAACAATTAAATACAACCGTTTATATTTAACTGAATTATTTAATCTTTAATAAATAATTTCATTACACACTAATTAAATATAACATTTTACATTTAATTACGAATTAACATTTTAACTCGTCTAAGCTTATATTATTTAATCAGTATTAAATAATTATATCATCATTACATTGACTAACCGTTTAGTCGTATAGGGTATCAATATGATTACATTTTTATCTAATCATATCTCTCAGATTTCATCCTTTAGGTGTGACTCTTAGGGACCAGTTGATTACCGCCATCTGTATGACAATAACGTCAAACTTTCTAGCAAGCTAACCGTTATTGATAAACGTGAATCAACTTGCTAAAATACAAAGTATACCCTGTGTTCCTTTAAGAGATTTATACGTGTTGTCACACAAACTGTTGAGGACACTAACTCCAACAATCTCCCACTTGTCCGTACAAGTGTATGTGCGATAACCGATTCTCATATCCAATTAAATTTCTCCCACTCAATGTAAAACAATTTGCAAATCTGTATTCACAAAGGTCGTATTTTACAAGCGATCTGTATCAAGAGTGGTTTTCCCGACTAGAGAGTAACTCAACTGATAACGAATCATTATTCGAGCTTGGCCAAGCATTTCAGTTACTACTCCTCGAGTGGCCCTGAGAAATATTAAAACCTGATAAGGGGTGGATATTTTCCTCAACTCGAGTCTTGCAGATGTAAGCGCAGTATGAAATGACCCAAAAAATATCTACTTAGCCCAAGTTACGGTCAGCTAGTGAGAAAGAAATCAAAGTCACCCAAAACTGCCATTTATATCAAGAACAGTCGACAGTCAAAAGATTCGACTCAAGGAACACGATGGACGTCCTATCCATGACCTAGCACTGAATGTTCGGTAACATTTAGGACTCCATAGCGTCGTCACGAAAATATCCTACGAATTATCGTTATAATCTCGTATCTGTGATCGATTAGTCAACGGTTTTACTTATGGTTTATTGAACCCACCATCAATCGACGTCACAAAATAATTGTCAGAGTTATCAGCTCATGTAGGCGATTACAGACAAAAACAAATATAATGTAATTCAGTTCACTTTGTGGTGTTTAATGTTGTCTGTACAATCCACATGAAAAACAAAATATAAAAAAAACTTGATGGTGTTATAAATAGTATATGAAATAAATACAATATCCAATCCACAAAAGTACTAATACAACTCAGGAACACGTTTACTTCCCATTGAAATAACGTGCCCTTCATGTTTATCATGTCTTAATGGTTTAGTGAGAGGATCTGCGATGTTGTCATCTGTCGCAATCTTGTCTATCACTATCTCCTTTTGCTCCACGTAGTCTCGAATCAGGTGAGCTTTCCGCAGTACATGTCTAGATTTGTTGCTAGACTTAGGCTCCTTAGCCTGGAAGATGGCACCTCTATTGTCGCAATAGATGGTGTTCAGGTCGTTCGAACTAGGAACTACAGTGAGTCCTTGTAAGAACTGACGCATCCATATAGCTTCCTTTGGAGCTTCTGAAACGCCATAGTACTCAGACTCAGTAGTAGAATGTGTAATAACACTCTGCTTGGAGCTTTTCCAACTGACAGCAGCGCCATTAAGAGTAAAACGAATCCAGACTGAGATTTCGAGTCAACGCGATCCGTTTGGAAGTTATCATCTGCATAACCGTTTGCGCAAAGCTCAGTGCCTCCACCATAAGTCAATACCTAATCTTTAGTCCTCCGTAGGTACTTAAGAATGTTTTTAACAGCCATCCAGTGTGGTTCACCTGGATTGCCTTGGTGCGGACTTGTCATACTCAAAGCATATGCCACGTCTGGACGTGTGCATATCATGGCATACATGATCGATCCTATAGCTGACGCATAAGCAATGCGACTCATGCGCTCGACCGCTTCCGGTGTCTTAGGTGCCTGAGTCTTACTCAAATGCACCCCCGAGATCATCGGAAGTAATCCCTTTCTGGAGTTGGTCATGCTGAATCTGTCAAGAATCTTATCTATATAAGACTCCTGACTCAGTGATAACATCCGTCGTGATCTATCTCTATAGATACGGATCCCCAATATACATTGTGCCTCACCCAGATCTTTCATCTGGAAATGGTTCTTTAACCATACTTTAACCGAACATAAGAGAGGGATGTTATTTCCGATCAAGAGTATGTCGTCGACATATAACACCAGAAAGACGATCTTGCTCCCACTCGACTTGATATATAAGCATGGTTCTTCGACCGATCGAATAAAACCATTCTTTTTTATCATTTGATCGAAACGATGATTCCAACTCCTAGATGATTGCTTAAGTCCATAAATGGAACGCTTAAGCTTGCACACTTTCTTAGGATTTTTAGGATCTGTGCAACCTTCGGGTTGTACCATGTACAAGTCCTCCTCCAAATAACCGTTTAAGAAGGCGGTTTTCACATCCATTTGCCATATTTCATAGTCATGAAATGCAGCAATCGCTAAGATAATCCGAATGGAACGCAACATGACTACGGGTGCAAAAATTTCATCATAGTGCAACCCTTGCACTTGAGTGAAACCTTTTGACACTAGTCGCGCCTTGTAGGTGTCTGGTTTTCCCTCGATGGAACGTTTTATCTTATAAAGTCATTTGCACTAAAGAGGTCGTACCTTATCAGACAAATCAACCAACTCCCATACGTTATTCTCGTACACGGAGTCCATTTCGGATTGCATGGCATTAAGCCATAGCTTTGAGTCGGAACAGGTCATAGCACCTTTATAGGTCACGGGTTCGTTACTCTATCATAGAAAAACTTCAACTCCGTCAAGTTCCTCGATCATACCGATGTATCTATCTGGAGGAATGGAGTGTCTACCCGACCTTCTGGGTTCCTCAGGAATACTGACTGCAACAGAAGATGAAGGAAGGGTTTCCTCCATTGGTTGCTCAGTAGTTGGTTCTTGAACTTCCGACAGATCGAAGGTTCTATTACTTGTCTTATTCTCGAGAAACTCTTTCGCTAAGAACTTCGCACTAGCCGCAACAAAAACGCGGTGTTCGGTGGGCGAATAGAAGTAATGACCAAACATTCCTTTTGGATAACCAATAAAGTATGTCTTGACCGATCGCGGGCCGAACTTATCCTCGTGTCTCCACTTGACATAAGCCTCGCAGCCCTAAACCCGAATAAAGGACAAGTTAGGGACCTTTCCCTTCCATATCTCATATGGAGTCTTGTCAACAGCTTTAGACGAACTTCGGTTAAGTATAAGAGCAGTTGCCAATAGAGTAAAGCCCCATAATTAATCTGGCACAACTGTATGACTCATCATGGATCGAACCATATCTAATAGTGTTCGATTTCTCTGTTCGGACACACCATTTAACTGTGGTGTTCCAGGTGGAGTTAACTGCAGTACAATACCACAATCTTTAAGGTGTTGATCAAACTCATTCGAAAGATACTCAACACCACGATCTGATCGTAGTGCTTTAATCTTTCTATCCAGCTGGTTTTCAACCTTCGCCTGGAATTCCTTGAACTTTTCAAAGGATTCACTTTTGTGCTTCATTAAGTAGACATATCTGTATATACTTAAATCGTCCGTGAAAGTGATGAAATATCTATAGTCGACTCTTGCGGTGATTGACATAGGTCCACATACATCTGTATGTACGAGGCCTAATAGGTCAGCAGCGCGCATTCCAACACCTTTGAAGGAAATACGAGTCATTTTGCCTATGAGACATGATTCACATGTGCCAAATGATTCATAATCAAATGGAGATATAGCGCCATTCTGTATTAGGCTATTAGTTGCTTTACACGTTTCTCATTTATGTGTCCCATACGACAGTGTCATAGATATGTTTGAACTTTGTCACCAACCTTTAATTTCTTATTATTCACGTGTAATATTTCAGTCGATGGATCTAAGACATATATACCATTCATGGAAACTGCTCTACCATAAACCATTCCATTTAAAGAGAAAATACAGCTATTATCCTTTATTAAGAATGAAAATCCGTTTTTATCAAGTACGGAAACTGAAATAATGTTCATAGATAACTGGGTACATAATAACAGTTATACAGATATAACTCGAATCCGCAAAGTAGCTGGATCACATATGTTCCCATGGAAGCAGCAACAACTTTTGCTCCATTCCCGACTCGCAGGTCCACATCACCCTTTGCGAGAGGTGTGATGTTTTTTAGGCCATGCAAATGATTACACAGATGAGAACCACAACCAGTATCAAGTACCCAAGTTCCGAAACTTGCATGGTTAATCTCAATCATATGAATATAAGATGACATACCAACAGGAGCGACGCGGCCTGCTTTTATGTCCTCACAGTACACTGGACAGTTCCGCCTCCAATGCCCAGTATTGTGGCAATGGTGGCACTCAATGTTACCGTCTTTGCTCTTTGTCTTGCCTTGTGAGCTACTTGTCTCACCAGGCCCACTCGAATCCGGCCCTTTTGAATTTAGGAGGCTTAGCTACTATTAGCTCTGCTTGAGCTTTTCCCTTACCCTTTCCCTTGTTAGCAATCATGAGAACATTTTGCTTCATGCTCCCACTCAATTTAAGATCCTTCTCGGTCTGTACGAAAATGGTGTGTAGCTCATGAGGACTTTTCCTCATGTCATTCATGTAATAGTTTGCCCTGAATAAGGAAAAACCATCGTGAAGTGAATGAAGTATCCGATCAATGATCACGTTCTCACTGATCTTGCAGTTTAGGGACTCCAATTTCTCGACATTCTCAATCATATTGAGAATGTGTGGGCTAACTGGTTGGTCCCTTTAGAGTTTCGCATCGAAGAAGCGACAGGTGTGCTCATATGAAACGATTCTCGGTGCTTTTGAGAACTCGTTTGTGAGCGTGGTGAAAATCTTATTTGCACTACAGGAAATGAAGCGTCTTTGCAAATTGGATTCTATTGCAAAGATAAGTACGTTCTTTATCGCACCCGCTTCCATAACGAAATCACTATAAGCTTGTGATACATTAGCTCTAGCAGTGGGGCCTGAGTTAGGTGGTAACGGCTCAGTCAAACACTTGAGCTTACTATCAGCTATGGCTGCATTCCGTAATGCAGCCTCCCAGTCCGCAAAGTTGGACTCATCATTTTTCAATCGCGTGGACTGATTCATGTGGTCAATGAAAGCCTTTAGCCAGGATTCTTTTGCTAGTGTGGCACTAGGCATAGGATCATCATTATGACCAGCCATAGTCATTGCAATATTATTGTTTTGTTTAGATGAATTCTACACTTTAAAGAAGAAATTAAAACATAATAAGCATACCAACGTTTTGTAAATAGTCTAATGCAAAAACAGTTTAATGCGATGACTTTAGCATTTATATAATTGATCTTCCTCAAGAACTATATAATTGATCCCAAGACTCAATTTCAGTAAATTGATAAGCCAACCTCTTGGCTAATTCTACATTTAGAATTCTTGGTCGATAAATTTCTGTAAATTCTATCTTTAGTCCACCACAACCACAGGATCGTACGAGGGTCATGATGTTGAGGTAAAATAAGTCAACAGCTACTACTTACCCAATGTAGAAGGGGTCATATGGAGAGTAAGGTCTTATATGCCTGGCGACGAAGAAGGGATTCATAGTAATTTGACTTATAAAAGACAAATATCAATTTTAGGTTATAGAGTAAGATCACATCATCTTTAATTTTAATTCATTTAAGTGAACAAATATCTAGCATGCGAGAATGAATAAACTAAGTGATGACTTTAAGGAAAAACGTGTGACATCTGTATGTCGACACTGATTAGCATACATACTATATGAGTCAATTTTCATACAATAAATCAAAAAGGAAAACGAAAAACACAAACAAAAAAAATGTCTCAGTTAAGAAAATTGCGGCGGCTGTTTTTTTTTTCTTTCTCAAAACGTTTATGAAAATCATACAAAAATAAATTTCGTAAACCTAACGCTCTGATACCACTTGTGGGAAAATATCTGTATATATTCCCAATTCTTTATATGCAGGATTATAACGAATTTATAAGGTACGATTTATAGTCATAAACGAAGAACAAGATACAAAGATTGGGATTAAGAATTAACCTTCTGTCCTTACAAAGGCCTAATATCAGATATCAAAACAGATATCCTCATAATCGTTGTACCCAAGATGTCCTGAGAAATACCCTTTCCTGAGCTAGAAACTGCAAAATTATCTCTAATTTTGTATAAGATGAAAGCTAAAGAGAGAGAAGGGAGAGGTTTGTGTGGGAACTCGTGCCTTCATAAGGTGCCGAGTTGGTCTATTTATAGGTGAGTGTATCGAGTAGTTTATTCAGAATACAACTCTTCTATTTATACTACTAACAACTTCTCCTAATAACCATAAGATATAATTCCGCTCCCAACATAACTGATCCACATGCCACAACTGTAGTCGTGTGACCTACTGTAGCAACCAGATTTTTATCTGTAAAAATCGGTTGTTACACTCTCTTAGTGTAATGTTTATCTTTTATAAATATCGTATATTTATATTTTAACAATTAAATATAACCGTTTATATTTAACTGAATTATTTAATCTTTATTAAATAATTTCATTACACACTAATTAAATATAACATTTTACATTTAATTACGAATTAACATTTTAACTCGTCTTAGCTAATATTATTTAATCAGAATTAATGATTATATCATCATTACATTGACTAACCGTTTAGTCGTATAGGGTATCAATATGATTACATTTTCATCTAATCATATCTCTCAGATTTCATCTATAAATGTGACTCTTAGGGACCAGTTGATTACCGCCATCTGTATGACAATAACGTCAAACTTTCTAGCAAGCCAACCGTTATTGATAAACGTGAATCAACTAGCTAAAATACAAAGTATACCCTGTGTTCCCTTAAGAGATTTATACGTGTTGTCGCACCAACTGTTGAGGACACTAGCTCCAACAAAATCGAACACCCCAATAAGGAATACCCGCGAAGTGGAATCGGACGGAGGGAGTTTTAGACAAGAAATTAGAAAATGAAGTCTTGATAAAAAGGAGGGTTGGGGAAATAAGTGGGATGAGTTTGATAAAAGTCTTGGGGAAGATCAGGAACTAGCTATCGTTTTAGGGAATTCAGATAACTATGAGAGTACACATCGAGAGTTGAAAGAGTTTGCTAGCGCTGCTGTTGTGTTTTGGAGACAACGAGCTAAAGTTAAATGGGCAAACGGATAGGGATATATGTACGAAATATTTTTTCAATTAGGCTAAAGAGAGAGCGAGACGGAATTTTGTGGTTGGGATAAGGAAGGAAAGTGGTGAATGGGTGTATGATAATCAAGGTATTGGGGAAGAATTTCGGACATATTTTAAGGGTATTTTTGAGGAAGAAGGGGTAGAGCAACAAGAGGGGGAGTCAACAATGATGTAGCATTCTTATCTCCCGTGAGTGGTTGTATTAATGAGGATGATAGGGATAGACTAAAAAAGTCGTTTACAGCAAAAGAAGTCAGAAGGGTTTCTTTCAAATGGGAGCTATGAAATCTCCTGGACCGGATGGAGTACCTCGGATGGAGTACCTGCAAAGGTGTTTTAGAAATGCTGGTTTTCATAAAAAAAGGGTCTCACCAAGACGGTTTTATCTATTCTGAATTCAGGAAGGGTGTTAAGGGAGTGTAATAGGACCTTCGCAGCTATACTTCCAAAAGGTGAGAACCCTAAAGCGGTCAGAAATTATAGGCCTAATAGTCTTAGCAATGTGTTTATGAGGATCATTTCCAAATGTATTACGAATATATTGTCTAGCGTCATGGGGTACCTGGTGGGGAGATTTCAAAATGCCATTATTCCAGGGAGGAACATCATGATAATATTTTGCTGGCAAATGAAGCTATATGTCGTGTCAATAGTCATAAGGGGGGAAATAAGGAAAGCTAGCGTTTAAAATAGATATGAGTAAAGCATATGATAGAATGAGGTGGGATTTTCTGGAGGCTGGCCCGGACAATATAGTTTCTTTGGTTATGAATTGTGTTAACACGGTATCTGATGAAGTCCTTTTAAATGGGGTATCGTTACCACAATTTAGGCCAAAATGTGGGTTAAGACAGGGTGATCCATTATCTCCTTTTCTTTTTGTTTTGTGTATGGAGACGTTGTCGAGGAATATATATGTTGCTCAAGAAAGGGAAGAGATTAAAGGGATTCACATGGCGGATGGTGTGGATAGATTGACACATCTTTTTTTCGCGGATGACGCGGTGTTCTTTATGGAAGACAGTGAGGGGAGTACAACTTTTTTAATGTCTATCATAAACAACTGTAAATTGTCAGGTCAGCGGCTGAATGAGGACAAATCTGGTTTGATTTTTAGCCCGAATAATATGACTTTGAGGAGCATTCAAAGAATCTTGAGGGAACCGAAAATTAGGAAAAATCGGGGTTTCGGGACTTATTTGGGTATTCCGACTGAATTACAAGGTCCGAAAAGAAATCTTTTCAAGGGTTTAGTGGAGAATGTTTAGAAAAAGGTGTCATCTTGGCAAGGAATCTTTCTATCACTGGCAGGTAGACTAAGGTTCTGTTCTTTCTGGCTTAATCTATTCACAAAATTGACTTTTAATTCAATTAAATTCACTTCACCTCAGTTTCAATCAATTTAGTTTAATTAAACTCTACTCCAATTAATTCAATTCAGCTCGTTTCAGCCGAAAAGAACAGGGCCTAACTCTGATTAATTCCATTCTGTCAACTCTTTCCAATTATTTTCTATCGGTATTCAAAATACCGGTAAGTGTGGCACGAAAGATCAATTCTTTATTGTCACATTTTTGGTGGGCTGGATGTAAGTCAGGAAGGTTTATTCACTGGTGTAGTAGAAATTTTCTGGGTTTGCCTAAAACTCGGGGATGGGTTGGAATAAGAAACATTGAATGCCTGAATAAGGCTTTATTGGCTAAACATGCTTGGAGGGTTATTTCGGGAGAAAAATCGTATTTTGCTGAGGTCTTTAGAAAATTGTTAAAGATTGAGTGGACAGGCACCTTTGGGTTTTATTTAAAGGAGAAAGGTGGAATGTCGTGGGGTAGACGAAGTATTGTTTATGGTTTTAGAGTTATTAAGGATAAGTTGGCTTGGACTCCGAGATCTCGATAAAAACTTAATGTGTGGACTACTAAATGGACTAATGGGGAGATCCCTGATCCAAAGCCCAGCATTTTAGGAAGAGAGTATGCCTACTTGAATAAAATCGAGATCAGAGATCTGGTTACTGAGCAAGGTGAATGGGATAAGATTAAGCTGGAATTCTTGTTTGATGCGATGACGGTGAAAAAAGTCTTGACTATTCCTTTGGAAGTATCGGAGAGAGAGGACATGGTAGTTTGGCCTTTTACATCTAGTGGGAAGTATTCAGTTAAGAGTGATGTGGATTATTATTTGAGAGTTTTATGGAAAATAATAGATACAAGATGGATTTCACTCGTAGTTTTAGGAATGGGAGGATTTTCTACAAGACAAAGCTTTGGTATTTACCGATCCCACAATCCTGGAAGGTCTTTTTAAGGAAAATTATTACCAATATTTTACCGGTGGGTTGGGAATTCAAGCGCAGGGGTATCCTGGTGGATGAAGATTGCATGTGTTGTTTGTGTGGGGAATGGAATGAACCGGAAATGGAGACACTTGAACACATGTTAAGGGATTGTCCGATAGTAACACGTCTTTGGGGTGCGTCAATTCTAGGTATTAGATTAAGACAATCGATGGACATCAATATGGGGGATTGGCTGGTCAGTTGGATTAATTACATGGTGGTGTTACTAGACTCCTCAATTAGAATTATTCAGTTCATTACTATGATCTGGTGCATTTGGGTGATGAGAAATAATATAATTTTTAAAGGGGAGTCGCTTGTTACAGAGTTGTTTTACAAAGGGTATGAGGCGATTGTTTCGGTGGCTGTAGAAGCGAATCGTATTAAATTGGGGAGGGAGGAGGAGGAGGTTAGAGGAAGGGGTGTAGATGAAGAAGAAGGCGACGATCGACGGTCCATTATGGACTCGAAGCTGTGGAGTCTGTTGGCAATACGGGAACCTGTTTATGTTGTAGTGTGAAGGTAGACGGTAGCTGGAAGGACTCTATGAAAGCTGGATTGGGTTGGGTGACTTTTGATTAAACAGGTTGTAAATTTTTTGGAGGGATGAAGGCTTATGCCGCGACACCACTTCAGGCGGAAGTTATTGCTATTAAAAGTGCTCTTAAGTGGGCGAGGACGAAGCAATTGCGTCATGTGGAGATTTTATCCAATTGCTTGAGTAGGGTGCTGCAAATCGCGGATATTGAGACGGTGCATATCCAGGTTAAAGATATAATTGAAGACATGAGGAAGTCGCTTGACTTTTTTCATTGTCTTAGTATTAGTTTTATACCAAGATCTCTTAATAGGATTGCGCATAATCAGGCCTGTTTGATTATGCAAGCGTAGGCACTTTCTTTTCGAGTCCCAAAAAAGAAAAAGTTTATTAGACCAATTTATTTATTCTTCTCTGTCAATCCTGCCGAAATAATGATTAATTTGCTTGCATGCTTTATCTACAATTAAATGTACTATAAAAACTCAAACTCATTAAGCACGAAGCATTAATTAATACTATTATCTTTTTTTTCGATGTTATATGAGGCACAAAGCTGGTACAATATATATGGGGAGACAAAATTTGAGGCGCAAAGCCAGTACAATATATATGGGGAGAGGGATTTGACCTCATCGATAAGACCATAGCTACGAAAAAAAATGAAATAAAAATATCTTTTGGATAAAACAAAGGAATCCAACAAACCTATGCATTTCATAAATGAGTTACTAATGAAGTATCTTGTAGTATGCCATACAAAAATTACTAAATTCATAAATCATTCCCGGAAGAGTAAACTGTAGGATTATAACGAATCCAGGATAAAACAGATATCTTTTTATAAAATCCTCGATATAGAATATAGATGGTCAAAACTAAAACAAAGATGAAAGTTTTAATATGTTTGAATTGATTCACAAAGAAAAACTATATTACACACAATGCTGAACTTGAGGTTCCATCACACCACTTGGTAATTTTCGGTGTGGAGCTGGATTCTCTGAGCGAATTTTGGAGGGGCACCGCCTTTTAATGGCAGTATGTTAACAACCTGTGGATGGCATACAAAGGGTAAAGTTAGCAACAAAACAACCCAGGATAACAGAATTAGGGGAAGCCAAATAAGCAAAGGCTAAATAATCTGACAAAAAGGAATTGATAAAGAATTCTACTTCTAAACACTAACATGCCAAAAGCAGAATAGGTAAATAATCTATTTCTTTTAAGGGCGCATATTAGATAGTCTCATAATAAGATTATCTTGACTGCGCTTATTATATAGGGTAGTTATTTCTTGATTATAGTTTTTTATTAGGTTAATGAGAATCCCTTGTTCTCACGTTATATTAGTTAACATTATATCAATGGTACATGATCCATGTTCGGAGCTAGGTAATGAAGCCGTGGGAAAAATGTGATAGTTTGGGTACCTTGAGGTCACTGAATGTATTTGTAGCTGAAAACCGAACAGAGATGGGGAAAAAGGCAGATGAATCTGAAGCAGGTACCACAAACTCAAGTGCTCCACTGCCAAGTTACAAAAAAACATGTATCAGAAAAAGGTGCCTCTGCCTAGCACAGTAGCACTGATGGCATTACATTTACCTCATCATTGTTTGCGACATGATAACAATTTCTCTAAATATTATATTTACATACTGAGAGACAAAAAAAAAAAGTATAACTCTATTGCTCACCTTCGGTTAGAGTTATCTATCAGAACAATGGACCACTCCAAGATAGAGTTTCTGGAATCATACCTGCCAAAGGAAAATATGTAAAGGCACGATTTTCAACTCATTAGGATATCGATTCCAGTATATATATATAGGCATAATACTACTATGTGGACAAGTAAAACAATGTCAAACTAAAAGTCCAATTATTTTCTGCTTCAATAGGGAAGAGGATCACCGCCTCTTGAAGTTAGTTTAATAAACCTAGAATTTTAGAAGTTAATGGCATCTAAGCATTCGATTTAGCAGCATCCTCACCTCCATTCACCCTCAATTTGTGTTACATTTGGTGCTTCTCGGAGTGCTGGGAGGGGAACTGAAATCACGACATTTTGTAGATCAAACATAGACGAAGCTTCATACTCAATGCTGACGTAAGTGTCACTTCCAGAGACAGAGGGCCAACAGTTAACTGTAAGATGAGAGAATGGATCAGACGACGACCACAACCACAACAACAACAACAACTTACTCTAGGACCCGTGAATTGCGGGTAAGGGGAAGTCGAATGTATGCAACCTTACCTTAGTGTTAGCCAAAAAGAGAGGCTATTTCCGAATGTCTCAATATGAAGAGACAGATCAGAACATAAAAAAAAGTTTATACAACAATCCTGGATGTTGATTATAGAACTGAAACTTACTAGTCAATGGAACAACTGATTCGTCTGTGCTTTGCATTCTCCACTTTAAGAGGCCAACACCATCTCCTCCTTGGTTGCAAGGGAAAGGCCTGTTTGGATCTTTGAGACCCAAAATATTTTCATTTGAGTACTGATCTCTGTTGATATTAGGGTGAGTTTTGAATACAACGCTAGGATGACCAGCAGACTCAACCTGAACATCACAAATAAAAAGAACATTTATAGTAGCAAGCATGTGACCCACGAAGGGTGGGGAAAAAAAATAGAATGATGAGATATCGTCATGTGAATAAAAATATTTGAGGAAAATACAACTTAGCCTATTGTCTATGAAACTCTAATCAAGTATAGAAGAATTTAGACCATATATAACAAGAATATCAGTTGATCAACATATTATGAGGAATATCCTGAAAAATGACACTGATTACGGAGACTAATAAAAGTCTTATACATAAACTTAAAAAAACATGAGTGCATGCCAGGGTCAGTGAAGCACCTGAACTTGAATATAAGCATCTTTTTCCTCAAGTATCTGAAGTGCCAAAGTTCCTTGAACATCAAAATTACTGAGTCCTCCATCTCGTTTTAGTGTCACATTGAGTTTTTCTTCAACAGAGAGAGTTACAGGATCAGTTGGTGGTGGAGCAGCAGCCTTAGACTTGCTTAGAGCTGGTGGAACATCCTCAACAATCACTTCACCTTCAGCTTTTAGGGATTCCAAAAATTGATTGGTCCTCTGTGATTTACCAAGCTTCATTCCAAGACCCTTAGAAGGAGCATTGGCAGCTGTTGCTGGGCGAGCTGGTGCTGGCAATCCAACACACATTAGCAAAATAGCAACTGAGAGGCAATCACAATTATATTGGGGAAAATGAGCCTAAAAACGCCTAGTTTGCATTTCTAATGTTGCAATTATATATCAATTATAAAAATCCTGTGCAACCCATCTCCAAAAGAACGGTCTCACTTCAAATAAAGAAACTAATACAAACCTTTCGACTTGGTAGAGTATGAATCAAAATCAGTTGATAAACTCAATGCTGAACTAGGTCCATAATTGCTGTTGCTGCTAGATATACTCATTTCACTGAAGCCACTTTCAAGTCTTCCAGGACCCATGGATGACATGTAACTTTTATTCTTTTCAATCTGCAAAAAAGAAGGATAAAGGAAAAATGCAGTCACTTGATAGTATGCGTGATTACATTACCAACATGGGTGAGGTGTAGTAAAACATGAAGGTGACTAAAAAAACAATACCTTGCTCTTATCAATTTCATTAGCTTTGCGCTTCATCAGATCCTTAGTTTCATTAATCTTACTTGCAAGAACCAGCTTGTGCAATTTCTCTTCCTGACTTTCCATTTCACAATATTGCTTCACCATGGCAACAGTGACATTTTCCTTGTGCCCAATAGAAATGACCTCATCAAAAGCAAATATAAGCTCAAACGCCGCGCTACTTATTCCTTCTTCGTCTAAAGAGTAAGCATATTCAGGTACCTATTTTTTTAATCAAGGAATAAACATTAAAAGGACTGTCTGAAGTTAAGATGCAACGCAAATGGAAAGATAAGTTATATGGTAGGTGTGGCTTTTTTCATCATGGTAATGGTGAGATTAGCAGCAGGACACGTGAAGATAAAAGAGATTACCAAGTGGATATGCATAAAAAAAAAAGGAGAGTAAATAAATAAGACTACTGGATCCAGTGCTTGTAACTAAATATTTGTTAGATAATCAGAAGCAAAAAGGAGATTGAAAAGTGTTCTTCTGAAATGCCTAATAACATAAGCGCACATTTCGTGAGAAAAAGCATAAATAAAACAAATACGGCATGTCAAAAAACATGGTTCAGCCACTGATAACTATGTTAGCTAGTGTTAGTTTCATTCTGTGAGCATGAAAAAAAGAGGATACCAGCTTAGAAAGCATCCTTAAAGTGTCCAGGTCTTCCAATATGTTACTCTGCTTATTAGTAACAACAAGCAGGTAAAGAGCTTCAATTGGCTGGTAGACATATCGCACATCTTCTGTTTCAACATATGTATGCTGCTTCCCAGTTCCTATCAGTTTGGGGAACGCGGCAAGAAGGGTTTCAACTCTTATGCGTGACATTTCCATAAATTGTCTGGAAACAAGAGCTGCAAGAAAGTATGCAAGAGAGTCATAATGAGAGCCTCACAAAGAATTCAATTTAACCAACATAAATCCCAAAAAAGCTAAAGAACCTTCTGTCTAAACTCTCACATACTCAGAATGGAAGGGCAGGGCAGTGATCGTAAAATACACTCAATGCACAAAAATTAGAAAAAGAAAAAGACACAAACAAACTTCTACAATTAGATTAAAACTAATTCCACATCTCACAATTAATTATGGGGAGACATAATTTCCTCCAACACATGTCTACTGCACGTCTGCACCTAACCCAGTGGCGCAATGCAACAACTCAAATCGGTGAAACCAATCAGATTTACTGTGTGGAGAATCAAATATGCAAATCTAGTATCTTTCATCATTTATTTACTCTAAAACAACTTCACAGGCTTAAAGTTCAACTGTGCATATTAAAATAACAAGTGAAATAAACTAATCTTCTAAGAAACACACAAGTGATGGCTGGAAAAGTAGCATAATTTTAAATAATATATTAATCACTTAGGACAACAAACTATAAAACAAACCAATCTTACATTATACTGCAGGAACATGTGGTGCAAATAAAATCATAACATGAACAAAACTAATGGAATATGAAAAGCAATGGCGGGTTATACAAGAATAAAATGACATCAAATAAGAGGTCCGACAAAAAAAGAACATAGAAACGCAGTCACTGCTAGAAGCAATAAAGAACACCTGTTGAAAGCAGAAACATATAACTCACCTTTGCCAGACTTGCTAATAATAGATGCAGCAAGCACAACCTATTCATGATAATAGAAACGATCAGTGAAAAAGTTACAACAAGATAGAGGCCCTTACGAGAACAACGAGATTACTTGATCCAGCAAGCTAACGACTACGGGCACATTAAAAAAAGGCATCAAGTCAGATATTTAACTGACAAAATTTTTCAAGAATGAATTTTTCAAAGAAGAGGCAATGAGCCTAAGAAATCTAAAAAATAATGAAAAGATGAACAAGGGCACATATCTAAAACGTAGCCAAACTTATTGCCTGAAGTCTAGTATTCAAAGATTCTTAGAGGAAAAAGTAGACAAGATAACTACATCCCAAAAATTTTGTTACAATCACTACACGGCTGGCCTCTGAAACAAAAAAAGAAACTATTTAAAACACCACATAACTCAAGTGAAAACCTTTAACATAAGCACAAAGATGCCACTAACATAACATTTCAAAGTTGATTTTATCACAACTCCAATTGCGATAAATAAGGCTAGGTTACAGATTGCCAAAAATCTCTCTTGGAAGAGTTGAAGGTTTACTCATAATATTCGAAAATTACATGTACCCTTGATTCCCTGGCAATAAACAGCAGGGGTTTAAATATAGAAAAGAACCAGGATATGGTAGGTTGAAACACATTCTACGTGAGAAAAGACTCATATGGTTCAGTAGTTATTGTTCGATTCTATTACACCACAGTAGCCATAATTAACTACTCCCAGCCTACGGCATAGGGAAAGTGCAACTAAGACTGCAAAATCAAATCACATAAGCTTTGGTTTAAAACTATTAACATTAAAAAAATGGCCAGATTAGTCTGGGACACTAATCATGCATGGAAAACAGAAACTCGAAAATATTAAGAGATAAACTTACCATCTTGACAACCGAGGAAATCCCAAAAGCTCAGACAAAATGAAAGAAGGATAATTATGACAACCTCCTGAAATAAGATGTCCTCGTCAAAACAACTTGAGTAACCTTACTAGTGGCTAAGTAACAACATACACACACCCAACAGGCCATCTAACAAACTCTATGAATAACACTTGTAGAAAACTATAATTATTACATACACCCTTTATTTCAGTCAATAAGCTCCTTTGTTTAAAATCCTCCTCGTAGGTAAAATAAAAATGAGGCTTATTCCACTTATCTAAATGGAGTGACTGAGGGAGTATTATGTGATAAACCATACACATATAACAGTAGATCAGCTCAACTGAAGTTCACACTCTAAACAGCAAGATACAGAGTATTACGTAAGCACAATGAGCAAAATGCATCGCATATGGACACTGGAGGAGCAAGGAGACTAGCTAGCACCCCCTACCTCCAGATAATTGAAAAATCAAATTTATTAGTCAAAGTTTTAATTTCTTCCTAAGTTACTTTATTGCATTGCCAATTCCCCGATATTCTCAAACTAGGTTTTAATCCCCAAACTTCAAATCCCAACTTTGTCACTGCATATAGACGACAAAATCTGAAGAAACATGTCATTATTATGCTACTCCTACACATTTGATCCACAATTAAACCAAACTACAAATGTGCATTGTAGTACTTCGTATTACAAATCAATGTAGCACAACGCAGGGATCATGGATCTCAAAACGAGTATCACCAGTATACAAATATATAGAAACCTGAAATCATAAACAAAACGCACACAGAATACCTCGATTCAGCAATTGAATTCACCAAATCACAAATGTGCATTGTGGTATAACAAATCACAGAATACCTAGATTCAGCAACATTCACAAACATTGAAATTCAAATCATAATCAATCATAATTGCACACAAAATACCTAGATTCAGCAATTGAATTCACCAATTTTTCAACATTCAGCATTATAAAAACACATTAACATCGATTCACAAAACATGACGATGATTCAGCATTATAACAAGGAAAGATCAAGCAGAGCACGAGATCATAGTCAAATCGAAACAACAAACAATTGTGATGAGCTAACAAAGATGAATAGAGATAATTACTTGGAAATTTCAGTTTACTGGATCTAATTTCGCATCAAGTCTTGGGATCGATGATTCCTTTACGAGTCCTAGTAATGACTAATGGGTTCGGACGTTCGGTTAATGTTATGATTGTGTTTGGTGAACCTTGAAAACCCGAATTTTTTATCACACAACCAATAATTAGTTGACACGTCGCATTTATCATTTAACTTAAGTTGTTAGATTTGTCATTTACATATAGTTAATTAGTAATTCTTGCTTATGACGAGTCACCATTTGTGACGGATATTTTGTAAGATAAAATAGATATAAAATGAGTTAGTAGAGAAAGAAATCACATGAATAGTATTGGTGAGAGAGACAAGTGGGTATTTTATGAGAGAAAACGGTATCCGTCACAAGTTTGCGACGGATAGTGTCGTTGCAAATAAAAATTTGTGATAGTTAATTATCGGATTATTTTCACATACGAACTTTATCCTTTCTCATACACTTTTTCATAAAAAAAATTATTATTAAGAAAAAAAACTAAACGTGATTTTTGATAATAAAAGATTTTAGGATTAAAAGCTAATCAATAATTTTGATTTTAATAATAGTAAAATATTTAATTAACAAATTATATTCTTAAAAATAAGATATGTGGTTAATTGCACATCAAGAGAAACTTATGGGTTAATTTTCCTAAATTTATGAGTTAAGGGGCTTGATTACAGGTATTATCAAAATTATGTGAGTGATTTGCTATATTTTCCCTTCACTACTTTTCCCGAGTACTCATAATCTTGACAAAACTCGTACACTTTAAATTATCTCATGTAAGGTGGCTTTACGAGGTCATGTTTCAATCTCTCCCCATATTTTTTATCACGTGTTCAGGATTGTTTCGGGAGTTACCCTACTCAATTTCAACACTAAATAGCAAGTATTATGATGCGTGTCGATCTACACCAAAAATAGTAAACCTAAGTCTACTAAGTACTAACTGATAGTTAGCGGAAGTAGGGTCAAATCCCACAAGGAGGCGGAATCTAAAAAGGTCAGTCTATTTGTCACAAAATGGGGGTTTTATAATTTTTGTCTAAACTACGAGTTGATTAAAAGAGAGAAATAAAAGGAAAAGAGTAATAAAAGTTTAACAGATGAGAGGGGAATAAGTCAGGAATCGGGTCACCACGGCGTTCATGTTATTAGATTAATTAGGTCAATCAGTCCATGATAAGGAGGGTAATGATTATCTCCTTTCGGTCTCAAATCACCATAAGGTCCCCTAAACAACATTCGTCCTATTAGGGTAAATCTATTGTTCTTTAGGCAAGTCTACATTTCCAATCTTTCGATCTAGGTCAGGTTCAACTAAATAAACAAGTCTCCTGCGTGCACCCAATCGACTAGTTCCCAATTAAATTGCCATCAACAACCCTTATTTAAAACATATTAAAAGTATTACATACTATCGTGGTTTCCCTCATCCCAACATATTAAGAAATTAGCTAAGCATGACTTTGGGGACTATACTAACAGTTGTGACGGATATTGTAATACCCCGTATTTTTATTGTGTTTTATTTAATATTTAATATTTATGTTGACGTGTTGATAATTATTTGAACGTTTAAGTTCGATAATTAAGTTATCGAACAAGTGTTTATATTTTATTAGTAAAGTGTCGAGTACGGATATTATTCATCGAATCACGTTCTAATATTGATACGAGACCTCGAGATGCGTGCTAATGTCACATATGGGCCTTGGGTTGAATCAGCCCATAGTCGACACAACAAAAATACCTAACAATCTCTCATGCTGCCGTCACATAAAAACAACACCCAAACCCTACCCCTAACCTAATATTCGTCTGACTTAAACGCACAACCGTGCTGCCGCCATATCTGGGGTAGCAAAGGAGGGTTTCACACGGTGGTTTAAGGGGTCTAGGGTGGTTCGTTTGGGCCAATAAAGATGTATGATCATCGTTTTCCTGTTTCTTTCACTCTATTTCGCGCAATTCGTTTGGTTGTATGTTATTTGGTTATAAATCCTGATCTTTCATGTATTGTTAATCTGGCTTGTGTAGTAGTCGTGTATGAACCCTAGTGGTGGTGTCGTTGACCGACTAGGACCACCATTGAAGGTCATTTTGTCGCAAGTTCCAAGTCAGTGTTTTGTTTCAGAACAGGGGCATAGTCAGCGTGAGGGTTGTGTATTAAATTGAGTCACAACGTGTTTATGGTTGGTGTGGGTGTTAGGGTATATGTTTAGGTGGTAGTCAGGGGTTAGGAATGGTGGTTCTCACGGTGGGTTGTGGCGTCTTATAACAGTGTTAGGGCGAGCGTCGTTTTACATGTCAGTAGCGTGTAAAACAGGGGAAATAGAGCGTCGTGGGTGCTGGGTTTTAAGACGACTGTTGTGGGTGATTGTTGAGGTGTCGACAGCCGCTGCTTTTGCCTCTGGAACCACCAAGGCCCAGAGGCGAGCCTGGTGGTGTCACGAGCGAAGGTAATGGTTGTGGTTGGTGTTTGACTCGGTGTTTGTGTGGGTGTTGACGGTAGAGGTTGTTTCACGAGTGGGCTGTTGTTTTCGTTTGTGTTGTTTTACTATTAATGTTAGTACAATTGTTATAAGGTATATTAGTATTCTTCATTGTTTTGATATTATTATTATTATTATTATTATTATTATTATTATTATTAATTGTTAATAGTTTTATGATTATCATTGTTATTAGTCTTATTATTATTATTAACAATATTATAATTAGTGTTCATATTCAAACTAGTTGTGGTTGTTGTTAGTAATAATGTTGATATTATGATAAATAGTGTTCTAATGATTTTAATGGCATGATAATGGTGTTTTGATAAAATTATTGTTATTATTACTAATCATATTATTAGCAATTGTTATGGTTAAGATTATTGTTAATAATGAACATTGTGATTATTATTAAATACTTACATTGTTATTGTTGTTGATTTGGTAATATTTGGTCATTTAAATTCCTGCTATATTTAGTAAGTCTATATATAGTAAGTTTATAATTAGTAAGCTTATAATTGACTAATAATGATTAATATGAGTAATGAGTTAATGTTAATTGGTACGTATATGAGTATGTTGATATGTATATTTACAGTGCGTGATAAGTGTATCAACTATAAGCATGATGAATGAGTATTTAGTAGTGTTGTTAGTGTAAGAATAGAATTTAATAGTAAGTACTATTTATAGGAACTGAGTTCGAGGTGAAATACTTCTAGCAGTTGTTCGGTTGTCATTCTGCAATTTGAGGTAGGGGAATGGACTGTGATTTATATTATGTCATGTAATGAGACTATTCGTTTATTATGAGATTGATATGTGATGTTATTATTTTAATTGATGTTGTTGAAATGTTATTTTCTTACATATTACTATATGACGCGGAGAGGAGAATTAAGGGTCTTGTGATATGAAGTGGTGTGATATTGGGTCTTGTGATATGGAGTGGTGTGATATTGGGTCTTGTGATATGGAGCGGTGTGATATTGGGACTTGTGATTGAGGAGTGGTGTGATCGGGAAGTGGTTGCTGAGACGGTATGGAGATGGAAGTGTATTGTATTCTGTTATTATTTATGTTTGATTTATCCTCCTACTCAACCTCGTGGTTGACCCTGTGTATTCGTGTGACACCTACGATGATCCGGAATGGGGAGTAGATTCTACAAGTCAGAGACAGATGGATTAGGAGCTTGGGCGTGGAGAGAGACATGGCTTGGATCTACTTAGAATTAGATCACACTTAGATGTCATCAGTTGTAATTTTATTCTGCTGTGTAGTTTTGTAGTATCAAAGTTTAAATTTTATCAATTTCATATAAAGTACTTTGGTAGTTGTACTTTGTTATTCACTACCTCGGTCATTCCGAGATGGTAACAGTCCTATTTATTCGAGAATGTCTGGCTAAAGGCTCTTAAATAAATGGGGATATTACAAAGTGGTATCGGAGCGAACGATCCTCAGGCCTAAACCAAATGGATAATAATGAACGTAAGAAGAGTCTAATAAAATGAACCCCGAGATGAAACTGATAGTAGCTCCAAAAAGGAACAGGATGAGTTAGGGGGCCCCTCACACCAAACCATGGGCCCTTTCAGTTCTGTCTCGGGAACCCAATGAGAGTAATTGAAGAGTGGCGTAGACTATATAGTGACCTAGTTATATTGTACTAACATTCTTACAGGAGAAGAATGAGGTAAGTGATACGTGAACTATGGTTAATGATGTTATTGGAAGATTACGATTGATATTGAAATGTGAGTCGAGCTGGATGTTTGAATTGAGATTTCAAAAGTATGGATGTGTGTTTGTTGAGCAATATTTAAGAGAGATGTGATCATATGATTTTGGTGTTTGAAATGCCCATGTGATTATTTGGTTATTAAATGATTATCGTAACTATGTAACATATTGTTGGTATTTGGATACGAATGATCAGACTTATATATATTAGTAATCCATGTCTAGTGATATGCGAATGTGTTGCCCCAAGCTATGAATGACATATAGTTATGTGCTACATTGTATATACATGTATAAATATTGAATTATTTAGTTGATTCTGCCGTGTTCTAGATGAAAATTACAGTTTGAATGATGATACATGTTAATATGGTGGTGTCTATGCTTCAAAGGATATGTCAACGTGTTTTGGAAAAAGAATGGCCGAGTTTCAATGTAGTAATGTGAAATTGTAACGGAACCAAAATTTTAATAAGTTTCCTGAATGTTACCTTGTTTGTATGGGCTGCCATCTTAAATGTGTTCCGTATATGTATATGAAAATTTTATGTATGATAACCTTTTGAGTTAGCTTTCCAATGTCTTTGGTTTCATGTTAATAGGAGTTATATTTTGAGAGAAATAAATATTTTGGTTGACAGTGGTCAGATTGTTACTGCACAGTTTCGTTTTGACCCATGTTTTTGTAAAGGAAACCACATAAAACGTATTTATTGATTGTGCATAATTCCAACTCCACTGTCTAGAAATTCTTTCACGTTTCCAAAATGATAAGCCATGTAAAATCTTAACGAGCCGTTATTTAATGGTGATTTTTGCAGGTTGTCCAATTTTATGTCGTATTGCTGTAAAGTTTTTGTCCAAACCAACTGAGTTGTAAAAATTGTTATAAATAATTCCTTTGAGATATGCTTTCGATTTTTTTCCTACGATTAGCTAAATTCATTATATTTTCTAAAAACTAAAATAGCTCGCAAGATAGCTAAACTGTTATTTAATTATGATTTTCGTAAGTTGCTGCATAATGTTTAATTTGTGAAATTGTGAGTTATGTAAGTTTCATATAAACGTTGAATCAAATATGAATTATGTGATGTGACCGCGTGATATCCTGATGTGGCATTAATAACATGAATAATAGACATATGATAGTAATATGAACCTTACTATATGATAATGTAACCTTGCTCATTTCGTCAAGTTTCATATAAAATAGTTTCGATTATACTGACGCTCTTACTTTCTAGTGCTATGACCTCAAAATAATTATGTGATGTTCGTACACGATGTTAAAATCATGTTTATCAGAGAAGAGTTTCGCCAAGTGGTAGAATGAAATTTGCCTGGTAAGCTTATTAGCATGATATAACAACTTAATTGTTATACGTAATTCTGATTATTTTGAACAATGTGAATCTTGTTGATGTTCTTTCGTATATTAATGGTTTATCTCTGTCTAGTTCCCTGCGACAATAGTCCCTATAATATTAGTATGCCACAAGTGATTTGCTTAATGCTATGTTTAAAATCTGATCACAATACTTTGAATTATTAGTTGGTTTACATGTGAATTATGGAAGTACCAGTTTTGTGAATTCGATTACTTTTATCGTTGGAATTTTCATAATTCATGAGTTACAAATTACAAGAACAATGTTAGTAAAGAAGAATCAGAATGTCTCCGTGTAGTCTTAATTCCGGTCTGTAGTATGTAAAATAGTCCTTTGAATGTGTTTAAAATTGTCACAAACTACCACTCCAATGTTCAAAAGTTTCAAAATGTTTTCAAAGTAATGATCCATGATAAGGCTTGATGTTTTGATAATTATAGTGATTGTTTGCAATATGACAATTTTGTAGCTATGTGTTGATGAAATCCTGCTCGAATATTTAATTGCTGCACATATTATAAACCTCTTATTTTGCAAGTCATATATATTAATAGTTTCATGATAAATGATGTAATGTGAGTGGATGGGGAAATGTACCTAAGTGATTTTAACTTTTTGATGTCTAAGAATGTTAAGCGGTCTTGTTAGTCTATGGTTGGTGTACATCTTATGAAATATGTCAATGCTCCATGTTTAATTGCGTCAATTAATTTTGCCCTATGCCTCTTCTAAAATATGATTTTGCTTCTATAATATGATTATGAACATGTGATGTTTTTCTTTGTCAATTATGAACTACGAGCTGATTGTCTACATTGGTGTAAATATGTAACTATGTGTTAAAATTTCAAGGGTATATAAGTGTTAGCTACTCTGATTATGTTTTACTGCGTAACATGATTCTACTGATCCTAATACTCTTATTATTGTTCGAGGTTATATGTTTACATGATAATCGGTATGGATTTCTAATGAGTGCTTATTTGAGTTGAATATTAGTAATTATTATTCTATTTTGATAGTTAATGTTTTCTATTGATAAAATAATTACTTTGTTTGTGAAACGGGTTGAGTTGTGAAATGGGTAAACTTTTGGTAATTGATTAGTTTGAGTTATGTATAATGATTCTGTATTAGGTTGGTTTGGTATAGCGTACAAGTTCTTGTTTTATGAACTGTGGGATTGTAAGTATACATACAAGCATGTCAATGAATTTGGTTAAGGTACGTACATTGACATGTTAATTAGCTGATGGGATCGAGTTTGAGGGGATTGAGTTGCTCGTGAGTCTAGAACAAACACCATGATTGATTTTGTATTGAGATTGAGATTGCAGTTCAGTGTTATATCGAGTTGTCGTATTCTTTGACCTTGACACGTGGGTGAGTAGCTTAGCGTTTTATTCTCTAAGTGTCAAGTCGATCCTTTAATGGAATATTTGAAAATATTGATATTGAAATTGAGATGAGAATTGTTTGCTGGCATTGAGTTATGAGTGATTTGGCCGTTGTGCCATATTGTGTTTACGGTCAAGTGTGACCTTGGTTATTGAGTTATATTCGGAGTTTGAAATCGATATTGAGATAGAAGTATTGTTTGGCGGTTTATTCCGCCAGTTCGCTCACCTCATGTCTTTGGTCTTAGGTTCGACGATGAAAATATGATACGTGGTTACTTGAAGTAAGTTTTTATGAGATAGAGTAATGAGTAAGACGGAGTAATGAGCTGGAATTTATTATAATGAGGTTACGGGGACGTAACCATTTGTTAAGGAGGATAGGATTGTAAAATCTTAATGATTTTATGATCTAGCTAGTTGTTAGGACATGGATAATTGGTATGTGGTGATTGTTTGAATATACGTAATAATTCTGATTACTTCTCTTATGCATTTATTGTGTTTTGTGAGGTATCCTTTAGCTTAGTTATACGTTAAAACTTTGGGGACAAAGTTTTCTTAACGAGGGTAGAATGTAACATTCTGTGTTTTGAAATACCTTTATTATTTTTTGACGTAATGTGGTGTCACATATTGTGTTCCTTATGTGCCTAGTGACCAGTTTGTTGACCATGGGATGACGAACTTTGGGACGAAGATTTTATTGTGTTTTATTTAATATTTAATATTTATGTTGACGTGTTGATAATTATTTGAACGTTTAAGTTCGATAATTAAGTTATCGAACAAGTGTTCTTATATTTTATTAGTAAAGTGTCGAGTACGGATATTATTCATCGAATCACGTTCTAATATTGATACGAGACCTCGAGATGCGTGCTAATGTCACATATGGGCCTTGGGTTGAATTACCCCATAGTCGACACAACACAAATTACACAAACACCTAACAATTTCTCATGCTGCCGTCACATAATTAAAAAAAGCACCCAAACCCTACCCCTAACCTAATATTCCTCTGACTTAAACGCACAACCTTGCTGCCGCCATATCTGGGGTTGCAAAGGAGGGTTTTACACGGTGGTTTAAGGGGTCTACAGTGGTTCATTTGGGCCAGGAAACATGTATGATCATCGTCTTCCTGTTTCTTTCACTCTATTTCGCGCAATTCGTTTGGTTGTATGTTTGGTTATAAATCCTGATCTTTGATGTATTGTTAATCTGGGTTGTGTAGTAGTCGTGTATGAACCCTAGTGGTGGTGTCGTTGACCGACTAGGACCACCATTGAAGGTCGTTTTGTCGCAAGTTCCAAGACAGTGTTTTGTTTCGGAACAGGGGCAGAGTCAGCGTGAGGGTTGTGTATTAAATTGAGTCACAACGTGTTTATGGTTGGTGTGGGTGTGGTATATGTTTAGGTGGTAGTCAGGGGTTAGGGATGGTGGTTCTCACGGTGGGTTTGTTGGAGGAAGTGTCCTCGACAATAGTGTGTTGACATAATTAAAACTCATTTGAATGAAACACAATTGGGAGTGTTACTCTTTTAAAGTCGACTGATCAACATTTACCGGTAATGATTGGCTGTCTAGAGTTTGACATTATCGTCATATGATGGTGGTGATCAGTTGATCCCTTAAGGTCATATCTTTAGGGAATTCCGTCTCAATGGAATAATTAATTAATATTGTATTGGATACAAATTAATTAATAACTAGAAATTTTGGAAATAATTTTATATGACGAATATTTTATAATGGGATTATAATAATAATAAAAATCAAAGTAATAAAATCGTTTTATTACTCGATTTTATTTATTCGTTTGGGAAACGATTAAATTGAGAATGAACACGGTTGATCTTAAAATTACAAAGAGTTGTAATTAAATTATGACATTACATTTTTATGCAATAATAATTTCGAAATTATTAGTGCAATTATTTAAATGTAATAAATTTGTGAATTATGAATTTTAATAGTTAAAATTGCACAATTAATAGATTGGGTCATGTGTTATGGGACATATGTGACATGTTACAAATTAACACAATTGACAAAGATAAAATGGGTCCATTAGGTACCTCATTTCAGCCGTGTATTAGTATGTATGTGTGAGGATTGTGTGTTTGAATGTATAAGGTGATTGTGTGTGTAAGTAGGTGTGTAAGAGTGTAAGAATGTGTAAGGCAATTTGCTCCCTTTTTGTAAGAGCATAAGAGGCATGCATAGGCCATCTTTGGCTCATCATAGCCGGCCATCATGAGTGCCCAAGAGCTCATGTTTGCTATATATAACACACACTTAGACACCTCATAATACTAGAAGTTGAAGGAAGTTCATGCTTACCTATCTCACATTACTACAACATCATTCTCTCTACAATTACTTAGAAAATAGTTTTTTAAGTAAGAAATTATTTCCATATTAATAATATTATTATAAGAGTGATAATAGTATTATTTCTAGTAGACTAATACTAATTTTCTAGTAACAAAATTAGTGTTAGTTTGAGATCGGGTCCTTGATACGTATCTTTTGGAGACGATTTTTGTTAGATCGTTCAAGGGTAATTCGGTTGGTTGAAGACTCAAGTAATAGGTGATTATTGAGTATAAACCTTCTAAAACCAATGTAAGGACAATCACATCTTATGATATCATCATGCATGCATAAGATCTAATTAAGTTTTTATGACTAAACTTAAATAAACTAAACTCACATTAGATGTGTGTATAAAATCAGGAACTCGGTTCCCAACAAGTGGTATCAGAGCATTACGGTTGTTGCATGCATGATCGGATTCATGTTTTATGTTAAACAGATTAACATATAATTTTCGAAAATTTTGTATTTATTATGACAAATCATAAAATAATTTTGCATGTTAAAGTTTCTGATTCTAAAATGGTTTTAGGACATAAAAATGATTTTATGGATTTTTATTGTTCATTTTTATATTTATTTGTATATTTTGTAGTTTAAATCGGTTTTAAACAACTATTAATGGGAAAAAATAGTTAAAAAAGGTTTCTGGCCGAGATTTTTTGATATGTTCTCACATGCATATTTAATATATTGTATATGATTTTTCGTAAGAAATGGAGTTAATATGCATGGATTATGAATTTTATGAGATAAATAGTCATAATATGAGTTAAAATGGGTATAGAAGGTTATATTTCGAATTTGACCTTAAAAATTTTATGAGAAGTCACATGCAATATAAAAAAATACCTGTATAAATTTTCGGATTTATTGGATTTATTTTGCATGATTAATGATTTTTATAGTAAAAATCGAATTAATAGTGACTTAAATTCGACTTTAATAGTTATAGTTGGAATTTTGCCATAAAAATTTTACACAATGTCACATGCAATATTTACAGAATGTATATAAATTTTGGGAATTTATTCTCAAGTAATGTATGATTTATGATTTTAATAGTTGAAATCGGATAAATAGTGACTTATTGTGTTAAAAATAGTTAATCTTAATATTATGGCATGAAATTTTACCCATAGATGTCTTATATAATAGGAACATCAGATCTAAAAGTTGGATATCAAAAAGTTTCTGTTTTTATGATTATTAATTTTTAATGAGTTAATTAGCTAATAATCATAATTTATGAGTCGTAAAAATAAAATTTCGAGTATGGTTGATGCGTGCCTATTTTATGATGTTTTACATCTATTTTTACACGCATTTTAGAGCTCATTTACGATGTTTTAGCATTTATTTCCCAACAATTGTCTACTTTCGTATTTTTATGCTCTTTTGCAGATTTATGCGGAAAAGGGACGATTTTATACCAAATTTATGCCCTCGGGACTTTTTCATGACTAAGGATAAGAAGGAACGAAGCTTAGCGCACATTTCAAGGCCTAAAGATAACTTTTACAAGCAAAGAATCGATCTTCGATGTTGCAGCCTGTTTCAAATGGCTATATCTCGAGTTCTAGAGCTGATAATGGAGTGATTCCAGTTGGAGGTGAAAGCTTATCCTCTTAGCTTTCCAACGCCGCGAGAATCGCTTGATTTCGATAAGTAACGAAGAAATGGCAGCTGTTTTAAGAACGATGCGCGCTGCAGTCCCGACAGTTGGTCGACCGACCAACAAAGTAGGTCGATCGACCAGATACCTATTGGAAAAGCCCAGAATTTGCCTAAGCCCAGGAATTGCATAAAATCCGTAAAGCGGTCGACCGACCGAAAATATTGGTCGACCGACCACAGCACCGACCCAGAAGTTTCCGAAAAGCCCATACAAGTGTTTAGGTCATTAGGAAACTCTTTAATTCCGCCTATTTAAGCTAATTCAGTCCATAATTCAGATATCCATCAAGTTCTTGATCTAGTTTTCTATCATAGATTTTATTCAAGCTTTCATCTTTGTTCTTAGATTTTCCAATTAAGTTGTAAGTTTGCTACAATTCAATCTTTCCTTTTTAATTAATCTTGTTGTTCATCTTATTGTTGTTTCTCAATTCATGTTTCCTCTTTATTATCATCTTTAATTATGTTAATTCCTTTGATATTCTTAATTCTTGTTATTGTTAATTTTATGATTAAGATTATGCATAGCTAATTCTTGTGATTAGGAATTAGGGGAACCATGGTAAAGATTTGATTTTGATAGTTTAATGATTGAATTACCAATCCCCCATTGTTGTTGGTGAACTGATCCTTAGGATTGAAAGATTATTAGGATTAGTTTAACAACAACTTTGGGATTGCCCTTGAACGAAAGTTTAGTGCTTTTCTAGGAACCCTAAGACCGTAAGGATTGGGTAGAATATTGACCTAAAGGTTTATTCTTTGTTCCTTGGGATTGTGTTATTTGATTATTTTACCCTTCATTGACTTGTTTTAACCATGGGGAACCAAAGTTCCTAATCTCCTTTTACCTTATTTTATTTCTCTTGTTTATTTCGTCCTTTTAGTTATTAGTTTAAATCTCAAATCAAACCCCCTTTTTTCTTGGTTACTTGCAATAGACTTTAAATTTACAAACATAATTTACCCTGTCTCTCTGTGGTTCGACCCTTGACTTATCCTATCTAAGTTTAAGCTGAGGTTTTATAAATCTTATCTTTGGCACCCCTCAACGACGGGTGTCAAATTTTGGCGCCGTTGCCGGGGAGACGGTATAATTTTGTTTGTTAATTTTTAGTTTATTTTTCTTGTCTTAAGGAACTTAGGTTCCTTAAGACCGTTTCTTACCTTTTCTTCTAGTTTTGTTTTAGAAGACAGGTTTTTGAGAGGAAGACTTGAGTACTCTCAGTGCTGTTGCGATCATGGTTACTGTGTTAGAAGCATTTTTTTCGGAAATAAATAAGAAACGAGATGCAGTTGTGAAGAATATTGAAATCCAATTAGCAATCATAGCTAATCGGTTTGCTAGCTCTCCAGTTGGTTGTAAGAGTTCCGTAGAGACATTAAATGCTATAGATCCTAGGAGTGGTCGTGCTTATGAGGGACCAACCCCAAAGGATGATGATGCCAAAGTTCAGGACGAAGAAATCGATCCCGTGCACAGGACAGGAGGTCGACCGACCACAACATCAGGTCGACCGACCCCGACGCCTGACGTGAGATCAGTTTCTACAGACCAGAAAAATTCCGATAATACAGAAGTCGGTCGACCGACCACTATACCAGGTCGACCGACCAGGGTCCCTGAGCAGATTGTGGATTCGCCTCCTGAGCTACCTAATTCTCCTCTCATCAATGACTCGACGGAGATTCTGAAGTTAAAAGAGCCAAAGATTGTTGATCCCACGACAAGCATTGCAGTCCCATATCCGGATCATTTGGAGAAAGTAAAATTGGAGCATCAGCTCGGAAAAATCTTGAAGGTCGTTAAAGACTTTGAGCTTAAGAGAAAATTGGTGGACCATCCTATTATTTCTATTGGTGCAGGTCATGATAAAAAGGGCATAGGAGATCCTGGAGATACTAGGGAGATGAAATTGGAGCAAGTTGCTGAAGAAAACCGGCCGGGCAAAGTAAAGAAGCATGTCATAGCTTATGCGACACCAGATACCCTTCCTCCGGCTAGGCCTGTTGTCTGGAAGCCCAGAGTAGCGGTCAGTACTGCTGAAAGGACCTATTTTAGCCAAGTGCCTTACTTTGGGGTATCTTGCTGCTGAGTCATAGTTCTTGTTTAGTGTTTTATTTCAGTTTTTTGTTGGACTATTTATTTTCTTGTTTTTAGACTTAGACTCTTTTTTACTTTTGTTGCTTCGTTTGAGACATTCTAGGCTTGGTTCTGGGATCTTGCGCATTTGTTGGGCGCATACTTTTTGCTTTTTCAGGTTTCGACGAAGAACCGACGACCACTGTACAGTAGAGGGGTCGGCCGACCAGCATTACCAGTCGACCGACCTGAGCTCTGCAAATTCGGAATTTCTTAATATACAGGAAGGTCGGTCGACCTATTACATCGGTCGGTCGACCGCCCAGCTGTTACAGTTTTCTCGTTTCTTTTTCAGGGATCGTGTAAGTCATCTTGGTACTTGAGTGGCACTGCTAGCCACCAAAACCTCCCAGCTTACGCTGGTTTGGGGAAGTTTTTCTCATGCGCTTCATAATCCAGTGAGTTCTTTCCAGTTTTTCCTTAGTTTTTATTTTACTTGCATTTGTCTTTTAATTTTCTGAAACCTTTACTTAGGCTAATGCACAATGGGGACATTGTGCGGGTTGGTTTGGGGAATGGTTTCGTGTCACATGCATTGCATTCTGTCACACGTTTATTGCATTTCTGTCTTGCATTGTTCTTTTCTTTATTTTCCTTGCATATACAAGAAAAATACAAAAAAAATGAAAAAATTCAAAAAAATTCCAAAAAAATGCACGTTTATTTTAGCATATAGGTCGAGTTGGAACGAAAGTATTTCAAAGATGATTTAGCTATCTTATATGTCTATGCCTTTAACTTGCCTTGTCAACTTGTTTTAGTATGAGAGTCTTTTGCATATCTACGAGTTTTTGTCAATTTGTATATCTTAAGACTTGACTTATACCTTGGCAACCTACTATACATTCTAAGGTTTAGAGCTTATTTCCTGGTTTCATTCTTAAACCAGTTGTCTAGGATGTGAGTAGTACTCCCCTTGGAACATGTTACATCAATACGCATAAACATGAGCTTGAATTGCTATATACTTGTTTTACTATCTTGTTTTGTGAGTCTTGATACGTGCATTTGGGATCCCTTTTCTCATATTTACCCATAAGCCCCACATAGCCAAAATTGCCTCTTATTTCCCCCAAAATTACATCCCATACTTAGCCTACCCTTCCAAGCTAGTATCTGTGGTCTTTGGTTTAATCTTGAGACATCTTGGTTGTATGCTATCATGAGAAAGAAGAGAAAAGAAAGAAGGAAAAGGAAAGAAAGAAGGAAAAGGAAAGAAAGAAAGAAAAAGAACAGAAAAAGAAAAAAAAAAAGAAAAAAAAAAAAATAAAATGAAAAAGCACAGAAAGTCAGTCGACCGACCGCCTCTATAGGTCGGTCGACCACCTGACAGCATCAGAATGCAAATTTCGTTCTAAAATCCTCTTCTTTTATTTGTTATCACTCCCGTACTTCATTCAAAAATATTAGGGAGTCCTTTCTTATATTTAATGTGAGAGTTGTGCTACAAAAGAGCACTTTCTTAATATCAAAAGTTGTGAAATATGTTGTTGGGAACCGGTTTTACTAGCTTGGCTACTAACCCCACAATTCCAAAAACATCTTAACCACTTTTACCTTTTATCTCACATATCTTTCATTACCCCAATTGCATGTATCTGGGTCATTTAATGAGATTGTTATACAAGGTTGTAGAATTCTTGTTCATGTTAGATTGCAGGCATGTTTTTCATGGGTCGCAGTTAGGTGAGTGTCATGACAAATATACTTCTTTCTATCTTTTACATATACTCACCCTTTTGCTTCATGAGTGTCTCGAGCGTACCGCGAGAGTCCATGGTATAAAGTCTCTATAGTCTTTATTTTTGCAAGTCTGACAACACCATAACTCGTTTGCTTGATTTAAATACTTTCTCATTTTGTACTTGGCATTGGTATAGGCTTACATGTAAATTTCGCTCTGAGATTGAAATCGTTCCATTAGTTAAGATCGAGTCTATTTCTTGCTTGAGGGCAAGCAAGGTTTGGTTTGGGGAATTTGATGCGTGCCTATTTTATGATGTTTTACATCTATTTTTACACGCATTTTAGAGCTCATTTACGATGTTTTAGCATTTATTTCCCAACAATTGTCTACTTTCGTATTTTTATGCTCTTTTGCAGATTTATGCGGAAAAGGGACGATTTTATACCAAATTTATGCCCTCGGGACTTTTTCATGACTAAGGATAAGAAGGAACGAAGCTTAGCGCACATTTCAAGGCCTAAAGATAACTTTTACAAGCAAAGAATCGATCTTCGATGTTGCAGCCTGTTTCAAATGGCTATATCTCGAGTTCTAGAGCTGATAATGGAGTGATTCCAGTTGGAGGTGAAAGCTTATCCTCTTAGCTTTCCAACGCCGCGAGAATCGCTTGATTTCGATAAGTAACGAAGAAATGGCAGCTGTTTTAAGAACGATGCGCGCTGTAGTCCCGACAGTTGGTCGACCGACCAACAAAGTAGGTCGATCGACCAGATACCTATTGGAAAAGCCCAGAATTTGCCTAAGCCCAGGAATTGCATAAAATCCGTAAAGCGGTCGACCGACCGAAAATATTGGTCGACCGACCACAGCACCGACCCAGAAGTTTCCGAAAAGCCCATACAAGTGTTTAGGTCATTAGGAAACTCTTTAATTCCGCCTATTTAAGCTAATTCAGTCCATAATTCAGATATCCATCAAGTTCTTGATCTAGTTTTCTATCATAGATTTTATTCAAGCTTTCATCTTTGTTCTTAGATTTTCCAATTAAGTTGTAAGTTTGCTACAATTCAATCTTTCCTTTTTAATTAATCTTGTTGTTCATCTTATTGTTGTTTCTCAATTCATGTTTCCTCTTTATTATCATCTTTAATTATGTTAATTCCTTTGATATTCTTAATTCTTGTTATTGTTAATTTTATGATTAAGATTATGCATAGCTAATTCTTGTGATTAGGAATTAGGGGAACCATGGTAAAGATTTGATTTTGATAGTTTAATGATTGAATTACCAATCCCCCATTGTTGTTGGTGAACTGATCCTTAGGATTGAAAGATTATTAGGATTAGTTTAACAACAACTTTGGGATTGCCCTTGAACGAAAGTTTAGTGCTTTTCTAGGAACCCTAAGACCGTAAGGATTGGGTAGAATATTGACCTAAAGGTTTATTCTTTGTTCCTTGGGATTGTGTTATTTGATTATTTTACCCTTCATTGACTTGTTTTAACCATGGGGAACCAAAGTTCCTAATCTCCTTTTACCTTATTTTATTTCTCTTGTTTATTTCGTCCTTTTAGTTATTAGTTTAAATCTCAAATCAAACCCCCTTTTTTCTTGGTTACTTGCAATAGACTTTAAATTTACAAACATAATTTACCCTGTCTCTCTGTGGTTCGACCCTTGACTTATCCTATCTAAGTTTAAGCTAAGGTTTTATAAATCTTATCTTTGGCACCCCTCAACGACGGGTGTCAATGGTCTGTTATTTTTGATCATTTTCAGATTCTAATATATATTTTAGGATGACTAAAAATTTATGGCAAATTATTGCAAGTTTCTTATAATTTAAATCGGATTTTTAACCATCAAAACGGCTTTTATAGGATTTATTTAGCAAATAAACTATAAATATTTGCATAAGACCATTTTAATAATTTCTGAATTTTTAGAAAATTTCCAGAAAGTTTAAAATTTTTGAATTTTAAATTTCGAATTTTATTTGACTCATTTGGCCGTATTTTGTTTATTTTTTCCCAAAAATACAAGTAATCTATGAACAATAATGCAAAATCAAGTTAAATCATGATCAAATATTAGTAGAGACTAAACATTGATTCCTAAAGTAAGTTAGGATGATTAACTTGGACATAAATTAAATTTATGTAATTTTGATGATTTTAATAGTTAAAGTTGTGCATATCCGTAAAAACCGTAAACAAATATGAGATATTTGCTCCCATAAGGCGATTTGGCATTAAAAATTGAGCATGTGCATACATATTTTATTATTGCAATTTATGAATGTCATATTTGAATGTTTTTATATAATTTGGAATTATGTAATTTTTCTTAGTATGGCCTTAGTTTTAATCAATATTACCCGTAATGAAAGGGAATATTGATTCGGTTGTAATTTATGTGATCTCGTATCACGGGTTTGTAATTTAACTTAATTTTCAGTTTTACAATAGAGTAGTTATATTATTTCATTGTAATTCCGGAGATCCAAAAGACGGTGCCATACGGAAAGGAGTTCCGACAAGACGGTGTTTTCTTGGATGGCGTGCCAATGAAGTTCAAGGGACGATGGAGTTGGTTTCCGAATTTGTAATAGTTAATTGGTTTTTACTATTACTAGGAAGGCTATACTAGGATTTTATTGCTTTATTGCTTTTATTTTTTGCATTATTTATATGTTTGCATGCATAGCCAAATCGCCATAAACATGCATAGCCAAATCGCCATAAACATGCATATTAGTTTAGATCGTTAATAACGACCGTGTCAATTGTAATTATCGAGTTCACCAATTTAATTCACTTAAAGGAGATAGATAATAAATTGACAAGACCTCTATATTAAACAAAACAATTGAGAATTAGCCTTACCAAATAGTAGAACCCATGAGCTTCTATTTCGATGGGTGGTGCTAGTCCAGTGGGCAGTACGAACCCCATTACGTAGGATAAGTGGGGCAATGAGGTGGATTCAGTCCAGTGGGCAGATCGCATCTCGATGCAATTGAAATTTGGTTTGTACTCAACGGAAGTGTAGAGGACCAGTGGTCAATGTGTTCCGGGCTAAGATGAATAAATTATGATTTGTCATCGACCAAGATTTCTATGGTAGAACCGATTTTTTAACCCACCAAACCATATTGTTGGGTCGGAGTTCCAGTGGTTCACGATTTCGGTGATATGGGTTTGGGTCTTGGAATCATTTATAAAATTGGATAGAGGTCATTTTATAGATGCATCAACTTAGTAAAAATGTTTACAAGTTAAAATTAAAACGATTAGCATTTAATTTATTCATATGTTAAAATTTTGTAGTTAAGTCTTCAAATCAATATCAATCATGACCGCTTCCACTACTACGAACACTTCATGGTTACATTCCTTCATGGATCGTTGTAAGCTAGAAAAGAATGGGGCAAACTTTGCCGATTGGGATGCCTAACTGTTGTTGGCGGCACAGGGTGACGGTAAGACCGAATTCCTCATCGAAGCATCACCTCCCGAACCTGCAGAAAATGCCACCGCCGCGGCAAGACGACCTTATGATACTTATCAGAAGGAGTCTTGGGCAATGAAAAATGTTTTGATCCTCTCGATGGAGCCGGAACTCCAAAGGAGTGCCATAAAGATTGGCACGACTTATGAGATCTATTCCAGGCTCCTGACAATGTTCTCAAAGGCTTCGAGAATTGTCCAATACGAGGCGGCATCGGCCTTGTTTGATCTCAACCTTAAGGAGGGGCAAAAGGTTAGCCCACATGTGCTCAAGTTAATTGAGCATGTAGAAACCCTAAGGAAGAATCAAGTGGACATTCCTAAGGAACTTGTGATTGACAGAATCCTCCACTCCTTGTCTAAGGTAAAGACTAATGTACAATTCCGGGTGAATTTCAACATGAGGAACCAAGACATCTCTCTTGATGAATTAAACAATATGATCGTGCAAGTAGAGAGGGACATGGGCCTAAATGTTAGTGCCCCTAAGGATGTGCTCAACATAAATGTTAGGGGCAAAGAAAACTTCGATAGGAAGGGTAAGGCAAAGGGGAAGCAACCTTCCAATGGTTCAAAGAAAGTATCTTCTGAGGCAAACACCTCAAATCCCAACAAAAGCTCTCAAGAAGCTAAGTGTTTTTATTGCAATGGCAAAGGACATAGGAAGAGGAACTGTTCCAAATATCTCAGCGATATCAAAGTTGGGAAAATTCTTCCAGTCGGTACGATGACTATCCCTATTTTATGTTAAATCTCAACTAATGTATAATGATACAAGTTGTGATGTGAATGCCCTTCTTACTTGAATTAGGGCATGAAGGCAAAGATAAGGATAAGAAAAACCAAGCATGATGGATCAAGGGAACTAAGAGTAGCTCCACTCGGATGATCAAGGAGCTTTGTTTTTCCGCTTATTTTGCTAGTATTTCAAGTGTTGTAAGAACAATTTAGAACCTATGTTTGATTTCCTTGTTGGACAAGGAAAGGGTAATCCTTGAACAATTGTTGTATTTTGGATAATATAGTGACTTGGTTTTCAACCCAAGTCACTATCGGTTTTATATTTATGTTCTTAATTAGTTTAAACACTTGCAAATCTTAAACATAAAATAGAATTGATTGTGACATTTCAATGTATGACCATTGAAACGAAATAAGTATAGGATACTTAATTCAAATCAAATCAAAATCAAATTAAGTTTAGAACTCAATTAAAGGGAAAAGTTATCAACCATCCAAAACTATCTAAGCTTTAAATGTGCCAATGCAAATTCTAAAGACCATGAAATTTATAAGATATACATGCAAATAAATAAGATTTATTGGGAGAAGCATATGTTGACATGTGGATGCCAGCAGTCTGCAAAGTTAAAGGTAACTTTGTTAAAAGTAGTAAGGTAATTCATTGAGAATGAATTCAGTAAACTCAAAAACCGCCTTTCAAAAGGGCGTTTGAAAAGGATGTGACCATTAGCACATATGGTTAAGACCCAACCAATTCAATTCATTAAATGTTTAGGAACATTGAATTCAGTGGGAGCTTTATGATTAACGGTTAAATGTAAAGTTCAGTGGGAGTTCTTGCTCCAGAATTTGAACCTATTAAGTCATGGAATGACTTCGGGATATTCAGAATCAGGCAAGAACAAGAGTTTAGTGGGAGTAAACGTTATCTAAAACAACTCATTGCTCATTTGGAACGAGGCATTGATACTTATGAAAAGTATACGAGTTTTAATTCTAGATGACATATTGATATGAATTAAATCTAATTGAACATAGGATGTTTGGTTGAGATTGTAAAAGACATCTTGTTTATAAAGTATTAAGGTTGTTCATAGAGATGAAGATAGTATAAACATGATGAGATCATGGAAATTTATCGAACCTTAAGTACTATAGTTTACACGTTTAAATTCGCTAATGTTTCCGCCATTAGTATAATCGTGTAAAGCTGGATGCGCACCGCTTGCAGGATAACCTGTTGAGCAGGTGTTGAGCCAATGATTAAACCTTGATCAGTTGTCAAAATATTCTCCAAAGAAGATGAAAGACAAATTCAAGATTTTGGAAGATAACTTAGTCGTATGGTAAAAGGTTTGCAACGACTCAAGTTTCAAGATACCAAGCAAAGATTTGTGATAATCTTTGGCTTACATTCATTGACTATGCATCTCAATGACTTGTATTTTAACTACATGGTCATCACAAGATTCTACAAAATGTACAAGTTCACAAATTATGCAAAAGCATTGCTATAACTAGGAGTTAGACAATGCACATAATATTTGTTAGTCATGAGATGACTTATCTCTTTCAGATGAGAGAGCATATATGGATATGATCCGCAGAGTGAACGCTCGCACGTGGTAAACCTGGTTTACTCGAAATGAGGATAATTACAAAATTAAAGAAAGTAAACGAAAGGCACTAAAGCTTATCGTAAATTAAATGGCGTTCAAAGGTTGACCACTTGGATGGTTAATCCACTAATCGTTAGAGTTATTCATAACTCACGAAAGGTCAAGTAAAATTCAAATGGGATGGTAAGACCATATTGAACCCCATTAAAGTGAATTGATTTATCATGACCTCGCCCCTAGTTGCTTAAGTGAGGTGACATCTCAATGCAACCGGATGAGTGATGCGATTGATGGCGAGTTCAATTGCCATAGAGTCATACGGGATGACTAATCGATCACCTAGGCATAGACATGTTAAGACACATTTGCCGGGCTAATGACCGCTGATAGAGCTCTGGCATACTCTTATTAAAAGACTGCCTGGTCGTGGCGGGAGCATCTATCGTGTTTCACATGAGTCAGTTCTTGGACTAATGACTGTTCTCTGAGGTGGCATAGTTTCAGATTAACTTTGATTTATGTCCTAACACCTTCGTAACTGGGGTTTATAAGGACATATTTTGGGTTGTGATGGACTATGGCCAGTCGGAAGGAATAGGTCGATTGGGAATTGTCCACCCCTTGTCAGGGTTGAGAAATATCTCTAGGCCACTCGAGGAGAATAATAACTAGAAATGCGTGGCCACGCTCGGAAGGTATCTTTGGTAGATATTTCCGGTCAGTAGTTATAACTCCAGATCGAGATAAACCACTCTAGATTTTAATCAATTGCCGGCACGACCTGAGAGGACGCCATGCATTGAGTGGGAGATAGTAATAGGGCAAGAGAATTGGTAACACACACTTGTCTCGGACAAGTGGGAGATTGTTGGAGGAAGTGTCCTCGACAATAGTGTGTTGACATAATTAAAACTCATTTGAATGAAACACAACTGGGAGTGTTACTCTTTTAAAGTCGACTGATCAACATTTACCGGTAATGATTGGCTGTCTAGAGTTTGACATTATCGTCATATGATGGTGGTAATCAGTTGATCCCTTAAGGTCATATCTTTAGGGAATTCCGTCTCAATGGAATAATTAATTAATATTGTATTGGATACAAATTAATTAATAACTAGAAATTTTGGAAATAATTTTATATGACGAATATTTTATAATGGGATTATAATAATAATAAAAGTCAAAGTAATAAAATCGTTTTATTACTCGATTTTATTTATTCGTTTGGGAAACGATTAAATTGAGAATGAACACGGTTGATCTTAAAATTACAAAGAGTTGTAATTAAATTATGACATTACATTTTTATGCAATAATAATTTCGAAATTATTAGTGCAATTATTTAAATGTAATAAATTTGTGAATTATGAATTTTAATAGTTAAAATTGCACAATTAACAAATTGGGTCATGTGTTATGGGACATATGTGACATGTTACAAATTAACACAATTGACAAATATAAAATGGGTCCATTAGGTACCTCATTTCATCCGTGTATTAGTATGTATGTGTGAGGATTGTGTGTTTGAATGTATAAGGTGATTGTGTGTGTAAGTAAGTGGGTAAGAGTGTAAGAATGTGTAAGGCATTTTGCTCCCTTTTTGTAAGAGCATAAGAGGCATGCATAGGCCATCTTTGGCTCATCATAGCCGGCCATCATGAGTGCCCAAGAGCTCATGTTTGCTATATATAACACACACTTACACACCTCATAATACTAGAAGTTGAAGGAAGTTCATGCTTACCTATCTCACATTACTACAACATCATTCTCTCTACAATACTTAGAAAATAGTTTTTCAAGTAAGAAATTATTTCCATATTAATAATATTATTATAAGAGTGACAATAGTATTATTTCTAGTAGACTAATACTAATTTTCTAGTAACAAAATTAGTGTTAGTTTGAGATCGGGTCCTTGATACGTATCTTTTGGAGACGATTTTTGTTAGATCGTTCAAGGGTAATTCGGTTGGTTGAAGACTCAAGTAATAGGTGATTATTGAGTATAAACCTTCTAAAACCAATGTAAGGACAATCACATCTTATGATATCATCATGCATGCATAAGATCTAATTAAGTTTTTATGACTAAACTTAAATAAACTAAACTCACTTTAGATGTGAGTATAAAATCAGGAACTCGGTTCCCAACAGGGTTGTGGTGTCTTATTACAGTGTTAGGGCGAGCGTCGTTTTGCGTGTCAGTAGCGTGTAAAACAGGGGAAATAGAGGGTCGTGGGTGCTTGGTTTTAAGACGACTGTTGTGGGTGGTTGCTGCGGTGTCGACAGCCGCTGCTTTCGCCTCTGGAACCACCAAGGCTCAGAGTCGATCCTGGTGGTGTCACGGGCAAAGGTAATGGTTGCTGTTGGTGTTTGACTCGGTGTTTGTGAGGGTGTTGACGGTAGGGGCTGTGTTACGAGTGGGCTGTTGTTTTCGTTTGTGTTGTTGTACTATTAATGTTAGTACAACTATTATAAGGTATATTAGTATTCTTCATGTGTTGCTATTATTATTATTATTATTATTATTATTATTATTATTATTATTATTATTATTATTATTATTATTATTATCCGGAAACTTTTATTAAAAATAAAGGAAAAATTACATGAAATTTGTGGGCACCCGTGAAACTAGCTGGGCGGCCACTCCCTTAGCAATAACAAAACTAAGGCGAGAAAAAATAAAAGCAGCGGTCCGCGATCCGGCATATTGGGACACAGAAAACTTCTGAATCCGCTTGAGCAAGGAAACAACATCTTCCCCTAATTCCCCCAAAGAAGAGAAGGAGAAAGGCAAGAAGCCATAACCATGCCCTGCGCACAAGTCCCTGTACTTGGCGCACTTCCTCCGAGCAGCATCAACCACCACCCCTCCTGGTACAAAATCAGCCATGCCCGACTGAGTCAAAGGAGAGGACCCAACCAAATCCACACAAACATCGCGCCCCCTGTCCCAAGAATAGAGCAGCAAATCAGCAGGCCGCAAGGACCCACCCGCAGCATCGAGCAACCCATTATCAACCTCCCGACCAGTAGAGATCCCCGACCGGTAACATATATCCAAAAGAGTGTCACGAACAAGGTTATGCCGATGTTTGACACCAACAACACTAACGCAAGAGACAACGTGATCCCCAAAAATATCTCCATCAAAAACCCGGGAGCAAGCCGAACAAGGCAACGACACCGGAAACAGCGGAACACCCAAACGATAGCTGACCACACACCGGTAAGTTCTAATATTCATAGTTTGTCCCAACCCAGTAATAGGGACAACCCGCAACCAATCAGGCGATCAACCTCCCAACTGAGACTTTCAAAGCACAACCTGACGAGGGGTCAAATAGAAAACCGACTCCGCCTATTGTTATTATTATTTCTTTTTTTTTTTGGGGAAAGGATGCGCGCGACTATCCTATAAAAAGGAACAAAATAAGAGTTTACATAAAACTGGTGGGCAGCCGAGATACAATCTGAGCTCCCACCCCTTAGCTACAACAAAGCTAAGCCTAGTAAAAATGTACGCAGCCATCCGCGCCCCTGCATCCTGAGATACCAAGTATTGCTGAATCCTCTTCAGCAAAGCAGCAACATCCGAACCCAGCTCCCCAAGCGAAGAGAAAGAGAAAGGAAGGAAACCATAACCTGCACCCTCACAGCGATCCCGGTACTTAGCACACTTGCGCCGAGCAGCATCAGCAACAACCCGGCCAGGTACAAAATCGGTCATCCCAGTCTGAGTCAGAGGGGAGGACCCAATCAAATCAATACACACATCATGCCCCTTGTCCCACGAATAAAGAAGCAAATCCGCAGGGCAAAGAGAGCCGCCATGTCCATCGACCAAACCAATGTCAACCTCATTACCCGCCGAAATCCCAGACCTATAGCAGATGTCCAATAGAGTATCCCTGACAAGGTTATGACGATGCTTAACCCCAACAGTACCAGCACAAGAGACAGCGTGATCCCCAAAAACATCCTCAGCAAAAATCTGAGAGCAAGCAGAGCAAGGCCCAAGTACCAAGAAAAGTGGAACACCTAGCCTATACCCAAGCACACAACGGTAGGTCCTCCTGTTCACAGTCAGTCTGACCCAACCCAGAGATAGGAACCGCTCTCAACCAATCAGAAGAGTGAGCCCCATGCTGAGATTTCCACAAAGCAACTTGATGCGGGGACAAGGAGAAAACCGACTCCGAAGAAGCAGCAACCGTCGAGAAATAAATATCTGCCAATTTCTTCATAAGCTTGGGGGCAGCAATTTCACTAGGGTTACCAAGAAAATCAGAACCAGTCGTCTCCGAGAACACTCGCAAGGCATCGGTGAAAGAAGGGCCAGGGTCAATGATACCAGAAGGCTGCAAGAGCCTAGCCTGCAATTCAGTAGACTACAAACGGGAAGCCAAGAACGCATAATGTAGCACATCCCCCGCTGCATAAACACCATGTCCGCCTAAATGAAAGGGGAAAGTAGCAAGGCGCCACTGCGACTCCCCAAACCCAGGCCCAGACGCGGTAACAATACGCTCCAAGCTAGAATGAAGCGCAGCATCAAAGCGGAGATGAGCCGACCCAAAAGCAACCGGGGAACAAGTACGAAGTGAGAAATAAAGCTTAGATATACCAGTACATGCCCGAAGCAAAAGAAACTCACACTGCGGGTCCTCGATCCTCGCGACTAAGTCCATAAGCTCAAAAGTCTTAGTCACTCTCTTCTCCACAAGCTCACTGCTAAAAATAGGGCAAGTACTAACAGGCTCGCCCAAAACCGAGACACCCCGTAAGGGACGAGCGATAGAAGTGGGGATAGTTTTATTATTTGTTAATAGTTTTATGATTATCATTGTTATTAGTCTTATTATTATTAACAATATTATAATTAGTGTTGATATTAAAACTAGTTGTGGTTGTTGTTAGTAATAATGTTGATATTAGGATTAATAGTGTTGCTATGATTTTAATGGCATGATAATGGTGTTTTGATAAAATTATTGATATTATTACTAATCATATTATTAGCAATTGTTACAGTTAAGATTATTGTTAATGAAAATTGTGACTATTATTAAGTACTTACATTGTTATTGTTGTTGATTTGGTAATATTTGGTCATTTGAATTCCTGCTATATTTAGTAAGTCGATATATAGTAAGTCTATATTTAGTAAGCTTATAATTGACTAATAATGATTAATATGAGTAATGAGTTAATGTTAATTGGTACGTATATGAGTATGTTGATATGTATATTTACAGTGCGTGATAAATGTATCAACTATAAGCATGAAGAATGAGTATTTAGTAGTGTTGTTAGTGTATAATAGAATTTAATAGTAAGTACTATTTATAGGAACTGAGTTCGAGGTGGAATACTTCTAGCAGCTGTTCGGTTGTCATTCTGCAATTTGAGGTAGGGGAATGGACTGTGATTTATATTATGTCATGTAATGAGACTGTTCGTTTATTATGAGATTGATATGTGATGTTATTATTTATAATTATTGTTGTTGAGATGCTATTATCTTGCATATTACTATATGACGCGGAGAGGAGAATTAAGGATCTTGTGATATGGAGTGGTGTGATGTTGGGTCTTGTGATATAAAGTGGTGTGATATTGGGTCTTGTGATATGAAGTGGTGTGATATTGGGACTTGTGATTGAGGAGTGGTGTGATCGGGAAGTGGTTGCTGAGACGGTATGGAGATGGAAGTGTATTGTATTCTGTTATTATATATGTTTGATTTATCCTCCTACTCAACCTCGTGGTTGACCCTGTGTATTCGTGTGACACCTACGATGATCCGGAATGGGGAGTAGATTCTACAAGTCAGAGACAGATGGATTAGGAGCTTGGGCATGGAGAGAGACATGGCTTGGATCTACTTAGAATTAGATCACATTTAGATGTCATCAATTGTACTTTTATTCTGCTGCGTAGTTTTGTAGTATCAAAGTTTAAATTTTATCAATTTCATATAAAGTACTTTGGGTTGTTGTACTTTGTTATTCACTACCTCGGTCATTCTGAGATGGTAACAGTCCTATTTATTCGAGAATGTCTGGCTAAAGGCTCTTAAGTAAATGAGGGTGTTACAGATATATAATAAGACATGAGAACTAATTATAAGTAATAAACGAAAATAAAGGAAACAATAAATGATATAAATAAAGGAGTAAAGAGAATAGAGAAATTACACATTAATCCGAGAGAAGGCAAAGGAGTAATAAAGGAGAAAGCTGCTGAAATTTCGATCCAAAAGTTATTGCTAAAGTCAAAAGTGAAATGATAGAGTAAAAGGTTGCAAAGTGAAAGATTCATCCCCCTAATCAGTCGTTCTATTCTCTTTTATAAGTGAGTTCTGATTAACACAAAATTAAACCTAATCTTATGCGAGCAACCGAGACCCATTAATAAATTCACTCGATCGAGCACTTCAGATCACTCGATCGAGTATCTTTCCTCAAGATTTCCTTCGATCGAGGAAACAGTTTATTCGATCGAGTATTTCACTAACAACTTTCCATGATCGAGTATATGATCCAATTGATCGAGGATCTTGTTCTTCGATCGACCATTTTACTCACTCGATCGAGTATTTTGTTTACTCGATCGAGCATTTCTTCGTCTGGCAGCCAATTAATCGAGATTTCCTCCCCTTCTCAGCTTACGTTCTCCTTCACAACCCCATCCACTTAGGCATTTCACGTTTTCCAAGACTTGTGAGCTCCGTTTCAGGTTCAATCTTCGGAATGAGAGTGCTTGGGACAACTTTTGATTGGTTTCTACCACTTCTGGGTTTGTTACTACAAAATAGTAAGAAAAACACAAAGTAGCCTATTCGGGGCAAAAAAGGACATGAATGACGCGTAAAACATAGAGATGCATGCCAAAAAGGTGCTAAAAATTGTATATAATATGCACGCATCATATTAAACCAATTTCAACTAGTATCCGATTTCTTCCCGAAACTGGTTTATCGCACAATGACAGGTTTAAATATTATTCGTTACTCCTCAATATTTTAGAGGTTGCATTGTTTGACACGAGAAAGTGTATGTGTGATTTATAGACATTTTTGTTCCAGGACCCATGAAATCCCGAAAACCTGTATAATAAACTCTATTTTGAACCGTTCGGGAGGCCGTATCGGGTTGGGTTTCGTTTTCTTCCTGTTTTTCTACCACATTTCCAGGGTCACTTCAGGAGTTACCCGGTAGGGATGTCAATGGGGCGTGGTGGGTGTAGAGGAGGGGTAACCCGCACCCGCACCCGCGAACTATAATGTGCACTGCACCCGCTCCAAGACTCGCGGCGTGTTGAACTTTTCAAAACCGTCCCCGCCTCGCGGTGTAACACCCCCATAAACCAAGGAGCCTAAACTAGGACTTCCAAGGTAGATAAGACTGTTACCATCCTGAATAAACCAGGGTAATAGATAATCATAGTGAAAGATAAACAGTATTTTAAGTTATTAAACGATAGATGGAAAAACTGTTACATGTATAGTCCATACCAAAACTCTAAACATTTGAAAAGTAACACAAGAACTAGTACAAGTGAAGCTAGGTGATCTATAGCTAAGTAAGTCTGGTCCAAGTCTCTCTCTCCAAGCCCAGTTCCTAGTCCATCTGTCTCCGACCTGAAAAGTCTACTCCCCATTCCGGATCATCGTAGGTGAACACGAATACACTGTCAACCTCGCGGTTGAGTAGGATAACACAATAATCATGAATACAACAAGATGATATGCAATGACATGATATGCTCGAGCTCAATCTCAATCTCATTCTCATTCTCAATTTCATTCTCAAACCCGTGACTCCCACCCTTACCGAACCTCCCGGCAGAGTATCATCGGCCGTCGCCGAATACCAGCATAACAGATGAGGTCACCAGGTCTAGTCTTGCAGAGCTAGCCTGGGCCTAATAATATCTCATCATCTCAATCTGTAACCAATGCTCATGCCATGCTTATGAATGTCATAATAAAGAACCAACACTGAATATCAATCTCATACTATTCATACTTGCATTCATAACATACAATTTGCATCCATACATAACACATCACAGAGATAGTTCCAGTGTTTCCTACCTGGGATATATAGCAAGTCTGAAATATGAAATCACCGTCTAGAAGTATTCCACCTCGAACTCGGTTCCTATAAATATTACTTAATATCAAATACTACTCATACATCCAACACCAGTAAGTCACTTGCACACAATTGTTTTACTCATAGCATCTTGTAAAATACATACATATAAACATGTTCGTACACGTACCAATTATTATAAACTAAATATACATATCAATTATCATTACCCAAATATAAACCTACTATTTATAGACTTACTAATTATGGACTTACTAAAAATAGCATATCATCAACCAAACAATTATCACAATACGCATTAATAATAATAACACTAGTAACGACATATTCTTACACCATTATAATTCATAACAATAATTACATTTACTCTACTAATATTATTTCTTACCATAGAATTAACATATCATTCAATCACAACAATGCTAATAATGCCACAATAACAATAGTTTCCATAATAATAATAATTTGCCAAGAAGGTAATTACCATAACAATAACACTATCATACTATCTTAACCATTAATATATATCATAACTCAACTATTAAATATTACATCTTGTGGTAATAATAAAAATAAGTAATAATTGCAATAATAATAAAATATACTATTTACATTCACCACCCAAATAGTAACTAATTGTTATACTTACTACGCTCAAAAACTCGCCCAACAGACCCACATAAACAGTGTAATACTCCATTGAACCGAATAGGATATTCGGGTGGGGTAACCCCTTGAAGAGATCCATTTATAGGCTTATATGACTAGTGCTTAAAGGGATTAAAAGTACAACTCATATCAACAAAGTGCACTTTCTTTTCTGGTTATCCATTCGAAAGAACTCCAGAGTTAAGCGTGCTTGGCTGGGAGTAGTCTTAGGATGGGTGACCTGTTGGGAAGGTTCCCGGGATGCACATGCGTGAGGACAAAATGCGCTGGAAAGGACTCGTGTTGGTTTGTGAGGCCAGTACATAGCCTGGCGAGCTACCGTGCCTAACATTTCCGGCCCTAGGATTGGGCCGGGGTGTTACAAGTGGTATCAGAGCAACCCTGCGACCGTCTGGTGAGCGCATGTGGTCTGGAGTACCTGGGGCACCAACCAAGCGGGGAAGATTCCTGGTTTGGCTCGGCTACGGTCGGATGCTGCCAGGCGCAACGAGGACGTTGCGTTCTTCAAGTGGGGGTGTGTAATACTCCATTGAACCGAATAGGATATTCGCGTGGGGTAACCCCTTGAAGAGGTCCATTGATAGGCTTATATGACTAGGGCTTAAAGGGATTAAAAGTATTACTCATATCAACAAAGTGCACTTTCTTTTCTGGTTATCCATTCGAAAGAACTCCAAAGTTAAGCCTGCTTGGTTGGGAGTAGTCTTACGATGGGTGACCTCTTGGAAAGGTTCCTGAGATGCGCATGGGTGTGGACAAAATGCGCTGGAAAGGACTCGTGTTGGTTTGTGAGGCCAGTACTCAGCCTCGCGAGCTACCGTGGCTAACATTTCCGGTCCTAGGATTGGGCCGGGGTGTTACAAACAGACCTTCACGCCGCTAACCGACCCGCGCAAACACCACATCTGACACCTGCTCCAGCCACTGACCTCGCCCTTAAGACCACCAGGCTCGCCTCTAAGCCACGGTGGTTCTGGGGCGGGGGGGGGGGGGGGGGTCGTTGACCGTCGCCGTACCCAACCACCACTAAACAACCTCACCCAACACCGAGCAACACGCCTGCTTCTGCTTTTTGCGTTTTTACACCAAAACGAAGACTGATTTAAACCCACATACGACAACCCCAAATCACCGTGATAACCACCCTACAACCTCCTAACTGCGCTCATCCCATAAACCCAAATCACCCAAATATACACGACTCCTAACTCATTCGAATCCAAGCAACAAAACACATGTTCAAGACACCATCAGAAAAATAACTAGATCACGACTCTGACACATGCCTGAACATCCCACCAAACAGACGACACTTGTAACCAAGATCCACCGTGATAACCACCACCCGAACCCCATGACTACCACCAAGTTAACTACCATCACAGCCTAGACACTCGTGAACAGAAACTACATAGAAATCATACACAAACATCATACGTTCAACACTGTTAAAAAAAAAACGACATAAAAACGAATTGACAGAGGTCACAACATAACCGTGAATGGTGGTCCTAGTGGTCAACGATGGTGTTACTATGGTCTAAACATGACTAATACACATCAGGGATCAATATTGGACGAAGATCAGGACTGTCACACGATTACATGAAGGCATTTGCGAACAGAAAAAAGAGGAGTACCAAAACAGTGAAAATGAAATCGTGATTGACTTACCTGTTTCACGACCAAAACGAGCAACCCAAGACCACCCTAAAACCACCGTGAACACCTCTCTCTTACCCTCTGTTATGGCGGCTCTGATTGTGAGTGAGTGTGTGTATGTCGTTCTAGGTTAGAAGTAGGGTTTGAGGGTTGTTTATAATAGGCGGCAGAACTGAGATTGAGGTGTTTGTGTTGGTATTCGAAATGACTGAGTTGTTGCACGCAATTCGAGGCCCAACGTGTACTTATAGTTCGGTGTATATACTAATACCCAAACCCGACATTACACTAATGACATATAAAACATAAAAACGCGTCTTCAATAAATTACTTATCACATATAAACGTTCAAATATTATCAAAACGTTAAAAATATAATAAATTAATTGTCGATAAAATACGAGGAATTACTGTCTTCCCTGCTTAAAATGAACTTCGTCCTGAAGTTCACCATCTCCTGGTCAACAAACTGGTCACTACCACATAACGAACACAAAATGTGACATCATATAACATCAAGAACTAATAAGAGTATTGTAAAACACGAAATGTCACATTCTACCCTCCTAAAAAGAAAGTTACGTCCTCGTAACATACCTTAATTAAACAGATCAGGATACTTCTCCTTCATCGAAGTCTCAGTCTCCCAAGTAGCCTCCTCGACGTCCTCGTAACATATCTTAATTTAACTTTCACGAGCGCTGTCTCCCCATTTCTAGTTTTCCTCACCTTCCTGTCAAGGATCTCCTTGGGTCTCTCCTCATAAGTTAACTGCTCATCGACCTCAATGACCTCATGATCAAGAACATGCGAAGGATCACTGATATATCGCCTTAGTTGCGATACATGGAACACATTGTGCACTCTGGCTAGCGATGGAGGTAAAGCTAATCGATAAGCTACCTCACCAACTCGCTCCAAGATCTCAAATGGCCCAATGAATTTCTGACTCAACTTGCCCATCTTGCCAAACCTCATCACTCCTCGCATAGGTGACACCTTCAGTAATACTTTCTCTCCCTTATCAAAGGTAATGTCACTCCTCTTTAGATTAACGTAACTCTTCTGTCTATCCTGGGCAGCTCTCATCTTCTGACGAATCACTTGGACTTGCGCTATCATCTCCTGGATAATTTCAGGTCCCAAAGTCACCACATCAGCTCTATCATCCCAACAAACTGGACTTCTGCACTTCCTCCCATACAACGCCTCAAAAGGAGCCATCCCAATGCTAGAATGGTAACTGTTGTTGTACGTAAACTCTATCAAGTCAAGTCTGTCCTCCCAAGATCCTCCAAACTCGGGTACACAAGCTCTCAGCATATCCTCCAGTGTCTGAATAATCCTCTCAGTCTGACCATCTGTGGCTGGATGAAATGCCGTACTCATCTTCAATGTAGTACCCATCAATGTCTGCAAGTCTTGCCAGAATTTGGAGATGATCCTGGAATCACGATCAGAAACAATATCTCTAGGTACACCATGAAGCTTCACCACATGCTTGATATACGCTCTGGCCAACTCAGCTTTACTCCACATTTCTTTCATCGGAATAAAATGGGCTGATTTAGTCAGCTTATCGACGATCACCCATATCATATCATTTCCCTTCGAAGTCCTACGCAAGCGCGCAATAAAATCCATCGAAATGCTGTCCCACTTCCACTCAGGTACATCTAGTGGTTGTAACTTCCCTTGCGGCCTCTTATGTTCTCCTTTCACTCTCTGACATACCAGCAACCGAGAAACAAACCCAGATACCTCCTGCTTCATCTTTGGCCACCAAAATGCTTTCTTTAGGTTTTTGTACAACTTATCCCCTCTAGGATGAACGGAATAAGGCGTAGAATGAGCTTCGACCAGAATCTTTCTCTTCAGTTCCTCATCATCAGGCACACACCATCTCCCATCAAACCTCAAACTATCGTCACTGTGAAACTCGAACTTAGAATATGGCTCGACATCGTTAGTTTTGCTCACTGCCTCACGCCACTTCTGAATTCTAGGATCGCTTTTCTTGCGCTCTCGAATATCGGAATATAACTCAGGCTCGATCGTCAAATCCCCCATAGTCTCACCCTTCCGAATCACTGCAATACCCATCTGCCCCAACTCACGGTACATACTCATTCTCGATCTAGCTGTGCATAAAGCGTGAACAGATTTCCTACTCAATGCATCAGCCACAACATTAACTTTCCCTTCCTTGTACAGAATCTCCATGTCGTAGTCTCAAATAAGCTCGATCACCTCCTCTGACGCATATTCAACTCTCTCTGAGTATAAATGTACTTCAAACTCTTATGATCAGAATACACCTTAAATGTAGCTCCATAGAGATAATGTCGCCACAACTTAAGTGCAAAAACTATTGCTCCAAGCTCTAAATCATGCGTCGGATAATTGTCCTCATAAGGCTTCAGCTGCCTAGAAGCATAAGCAATCACTCTCCCATTCTGCATCAACACACATCCCAGACCTTTCTTAGAAGCATTTGTATAAACTTCGAAATTTTCACTTCCTTCTGGCAATGCAAGAATAGGAGCTGTAGTAAGACGCTCATTCAGGTCTAGAAATGCCTTCTCAAAGCTCTCATCCCAGATAAATCTATTCTCTTTCCGAATCAATGAAGTCATAGGCTTGGCTATCTTCGAGAAGTCTTTCACTAATCTCCTATAGTAACCAGCCAAACCCAAGAAACTTCGAATATCAGCCACATTCTTCGATCGCTCCCACGAAACGGCTTCAATCTTGCTAGGGTCAACATAAATACCCTCTTTAGACACTACATGGCCCAGAAAAACAACTTTCTCGAGCCAAAATTCGCACTTACTCAACTTGGCATACAATTGATGATCCCTCAATGTCCGCAACACTAAGCTCAAATGCTTCGCATGGCCTTCTCTATTCTTTGAATACACCAAAATGTCATCGATAAACACCATCACAAACTGGTCCAGATAGGGACTAAACACTCTGTTCATCAAATCCATGAAAACAGCAAGTGCATTAGTCAAACCAAATGGCATCACCACGAATTCATAATGCCCATACCTCGATCTGAACGCAATCTTGTGGATGTCTGCATCTTTGATTCTCAGCTGATGATACCCTGACCTCAAATCAATCTTGGAAAACATAGCATCCCCACTCAACTGGTCAAAAACATCATCAATACGAGGTAAAGGATACCTATTCTTGATCGTCACATTATTGAGCTCCCTGTAGTCCACACACAACCTCATGGTTTCATCCTTCTTCTTCTTCACAAACAACACTGGTGCTCCCCAAGGTGACAAGCTCGGTCTCACATACCCCTTGCTTGCTAACTCATCCAACTACTTTCCTAGTTCCTCCAATTCCTTAGGTCCCATGCGATAAGGTGCTTTAGAGATTGGCTCAGCCCCGGGCTTCAGATCAATACCAAAATCTAAGTCCTTCTTTGGCGGTAACCCAGGAATTTCCTCCGGAAACACATCTTCAAAGTCTCTTACAATATCAATAACACTGTCTTGGGGTTTCTCCGGAGTCAAATCTCACACATGGCATAACAGCATCTCATCACCTCTCTTCAAACAAGTGTTCAGGGCATTGATGGTTATCAACTTCAGCTAGGCTTCACAGAATATCCCTTGTAGGACACTCTCACACCCTTAGGCCCTCTCAAGGTAATCTTTCCTTGGTAACAATCAATGTAGGCCTTATAATTTTTCAGCCAATCCATTCCCAGTATCACCTCAAAGCCACCCAAAGGAAACTCTATCAGGTTTGACTCAAAACTCACACTCCGACTTGGATCATTATGTTGCTATAGACTCTATTACAAGATATGGACTTTCCAGATGGTATAGTTACAAAATCAGCTATAATTTCGTATACATCAAGTCCTATAGCTCTAGCATGCTCCGTAGATATGAAAAAATGCGATGCACCAGAATCAAACAAAACAAAAGTAGGAAAGGAATGTACAAGGAATATACCAGTGACAACATGTGCATCCTCCTCCGTAGCCTCTTTACCCATCATGAACAGGGTCCCACTTTTCTTAGCTCCACTCTGTTTCACAGATGCAGCTCCGCTCTGGTTACTGGCCTCTGCTAGGGTCTTCTGGAATTTACCATAACCACCACCCTGGTTTCCTTGGTAGCGGTTAGTGGTTGTAATTCCGTTGATAGTTGTTGCCTCCAGATCTGTTATTCTCAGAATAACTCGCGTTTGGCGTTCTGAATCCCCCACTTTCGTTGCCCCGATGATAACTGCTCCCAGCACTCTGAGTACCCGACCAACACTCTACCTTCTTGTGTCCCGGTTTCCCACACTTGAAACATGTAGGCACTCCACCACCAGATCCAGACATGGCGGTTACCTCCACGATTGGTGTTGTTCCCTGGTGTACTGGTTGAGAAGAAGGAACGTTACTAATTATTCGGTTTCTTATTTCCTGAGCCTTCAGTCCCAGATTCAGCTTTCCTTTGTCACCCTTTGCTTTCTCTTCTTTCCTAATCATGTCAGCGATCCTTTTAGCTTGACCATCCTTCTCATATATGTCTTCTACAGTCGTGGGCGTGGTTGCCAGTAAACTCTTCTTGATGTCAATTGTCAGCCCTTTCTCAAAGCTTGCAGCTAGCATCTCTGGTGTGTAGCCCAAATCAGCTACCTTCTCCGCCAATTGCATGAACTTGCTGTGGCATGCTTCCCCAGTCATGCCCTCGGTCATCTTGAAGGAATCGAATTCAGCTCTCAGTTTACCCTTCACATGCTCCGGCACGAACTTAGAGGATAAAATCCCCTTAAACCCTTCCCAGCTCACAAATTCTGATCCAATCTCTTCAGCGGCAGCCTTGATCTCCTCTTTGTTGCCATTCCACCACAACCTAGCTGTACCCTTTAGGTAGAACACAACTTGGTCTACCTTCATCGACTCTGGAACATTCAACAGTTCGAAAATACTCTCGAACTCCCAACACCATTCCGCAAGCAGACTTGGTGCTCCCTCCCCATCGTACTTGGTAGGGTTATGCTTGGAGATATTATTGCTCATCTCTGTGGCATCAGATTGAGCATTTGGCCCAATCCTAGCTAAGAGAGCAGCATTCATAGCTAGTAGACGATCGAGTTCCTCTTGTGAAATATTGGCTGGATTGGGGTCTCTTCGGGGAGGCATATTGCTACACAAGTTTAACAAATGCATGAGTATCCTAGGTCATATACCATCCCATGTTAGGTTTTTCTAGCATACATAGTCTAGCATGCAACTTCTTAGCATGCTTCTAATTAATACTAGTCATCAAGTTATAAATCTACCTATCGGCTTAAGGATCATTTAAGCGCATGCATATAATCAAACAAGTCAAACTCATATTCAAAACTCAGATTTAAACTCATGTTCTCAATATGTAAACATCAGTATATACATGCCAATCATCACTTAATGTAAATCTCATGCTTCACATCATGTATTACAAATCGCAATCGCATTTCACATCATAACTTACCTCATTCCATTGCTGCTGAAACGTTAGTACAATATATATTTATATAGGGTCTCTTCCTTTATTCCATACTACCCACACTCTATATCTCTCAAGGTAACCAGGTTAGACTGAAAGGGTCAGTGGCTTGGTTTAAGGGGCCCCCTAACTCATCCCAAATCCTATGGGGCTCCTAACAGTTACTGGCCGGGGGTCCATTTTATTGAGACTCTTCCTATGTTCATTATTGTTCATTTGGTTTAGGTATGGGGATCTTTCGCTCTGATACCACTTTGTAACACCCTCATCTACCAATGAGCCTGAACTAGGACTGTTGGGAAATGTGTCCTCAACAATAGTGCGATCACGACAGTGATAAAAATCATTTTCATAAATAAATCTTATGAAAAGAATATGCAAGGGACGATCCGATATTTGATATAGTCAATTGACCAACATTAATCGGTAATGATTGGCTGACTAGAGTTTGACATTACTGTCGTATGACGGTCGTGGTCAGTTGATCCCTTTAGGTCACACCTTTAGGACTAACCCCTTAAACATATATTGATTAATTGTATATGATACGAATTGATCGATACTCTTAAAACCGTATATTGAGTAATCAGAAGTTGAATCTTAAAGTAAGATTTATATTTGAAATCGAAATGTGTCTATTATCAAATATTAATCGATATTTTAGAAATATCGAAATTAGTATAATGAATGGTTCATGGTTATAACAAACGTTGTTAATGTATCGTATCGACGATTATTACGATAACCATATGTTGGGACAGTAATTTCGAATTACTAAATTAATTTGTTAAATGTGATTTAATTAATTTAGAAATATTGTTTATATGATAAATATATATTTTAAATTAATACAATTAATTATGTCACATAAGATGTTACATATTAGTAAATTGTACAAATTATAAATCGTAAAATGAAAGTCCATTTTACGTTTGTGTATGTGTTTGTACCGTGTATATTGACATTATAAAATAAATAAATATGTGATATTTTATATATATATAATTATGATGATTAGGTTAGGTCATGATATGACCTTACCTTATGCATGTGTGCATGGAAAAGAGATTAAATCCCTTCCCCATGCCTTATGCTTACACGGTTCAATAAACCCACCCAACCCATTATATATATGTGATCATTATCACATATCAACTCTAATCTTCATGCAAGTATTTTTCTAGTGTAAGAAAAACATAAAAACCTCTAAAATATTATCTATATTATATTTTTCCTAGTATACTAATAATAGTATTAGTACACGGTTTTAAGTAAACCGTTTCCGTTACCTAGCTCGTGTTAGTGTCTCGGTGTTTAAGGGTAGGTCTTGGTGTTTTCATAAAGGAGGCAAGCTTACTTGGTTGCTCCTTGGAGGATTGTCCTAGCACCCGTTCGGACCGATTGTAAGGCCCCTTCCATTATTATTCCGCATTTACATTTTGCATGCATAAAGATCTATATTAATATGAGATTAATAAGTAAATTATTAGTAAGACTAATTAATTAGGTGAACTAGTATGACTACCGTTTTCTTTCAAGGACTTCCATGGTAGATAAGACTGTTACCATCCTGGATAAACCAGGGTAGTAGATAATCATAGTGAAAGATAAACAGTATTTTAAGTTATTAAACGATACTTAGAAAAACTGTTACATGTATAGTCCATACCATAACTCTAAACATCTGAAAAGTAACACAAGAACTAGTATAAGCGAAGCTAAGTGATATATAGTTAAGTAAGTCTGGTCCAAGTCTCTCTCTCCAAGCCCAGTTCCTAGTCCATCTGAAAAGTAATACAAGAACTAGTATAAGTGAAGCTAAGTGATATATAGTTAAGTAAGTCTGGTCCAAGTCTCTCTCTCCAAGCCCAGTTCCTAGTCCATCTGTCTCCGACAATAATCACGAGTACAACAAGATGATATGCAATGCCATGATATGCTCGAGCTCAATCTCAATCTCATTCTCATTCTCAATTTCATTCTCAAACCCGTGACTCCCACCCTTACCGAACCTCCCGGCAGAGTATCATCGGCCGTCGCCGAACACCAGCATAACAGAAGAGGTCACCAGGTCTAGCCTTGCAGAGCTAGCCTGGGCCTAATAATATCTCATCATCTCAATCTGTAACCAATGCTCATGCCATGCTTATGAATGCCATAATAAAGAACCAACACTGAATATCAATCTCATACTATTCATACTTGCATTCATAACATACAATTTGCATCCATACATAACACATCACAGAGATAGTTCCAGTGTTTCCTACCTGGGATATATAGCAAGTTTGAAATATGAAATCACCGTCTAGAAGTATTTCACCTCGAACTCGGTTCCTATAAATATTACTTAATATCAAATACTACTCATACATCCAACACCACTAAGTCACTTGCACATAATTGTTTTACTCATAGCATCTTGTAAAATACATACATATAAACATGTTCGTACATGTACCAATTATTATAAACTAATTATACATATCAATTATTATTACCCAAATACAAATTTACTATTTATAGACTTACTAATTATGCACTTACTAAAAATAGCATACCATCAACCAAACAATTATCACAATACGCATTGATAATAATAACACTAGTAACGACGTATTCTTACACCATTATAATTCATAACAATAATTACATTTACTCTACTAATATTATTTCTTACCATAGAATAATAACCATAACATTAACATATCATTCAATCACAACAATGCTAATAATGCCACAATAACAATAGTTTCCATAATAATAATTTGCCAAGAAGGTAATTACCATAACAATAACACTATCATACTATCTTAACCATTAATATATATCAAATAACTCAACTATTAAATATTACATCTTATGGTAATAATAAAAATAAGTAATAATTGCAATAATAATAAAATATACTATTTGCATTCACCACCCAAATACTAACTAATTGTTATACTTACTACGCTCAACAACTCGCGCAACAGACCCACATAAACAGACCTTCACGACGCTAACCGACCCGCGCAAACACCACATCCGACACCTGCTCCAGCCGCTGACCTCGCCCCTAACACCACCAGGCTCACCTCTGAGCCACGGTGGTTCTAGGGGGAGTGTCGTTGACCGTCTCCGTACCTAACCACCACCAAACAACCGCACCCAACACCCGAAAACACGCCTGCCTCTGCTTTTTGCGTGATTTTACACCAAAACGAAGACTGATTTAAACCCACATACGACAACCCCTAACCACCGTGATAACCACCCTACAACCTCCTAACTGCGCTCATCCCATAAACCCAAATCACCCAAATATACACGACCCCTAACTCATTCGAATCTAAGCACCAAAACACGCGTTCAAGACACCATCAGAAAAATAACTAAATCACGACTCTGACACATGCCTGGACAACCCACCAAACAGACGACACTTGTAACCAAGATCCACCGTTATAACCACCACCCGAACCCCATGACTACCACCAAGTTAACTACCATCACACCCTAGACATTCGTGAACAGAAACTACATAAAAATCATACACAAACATCATACGTTCAACACTGTTTAGAAAAAAAATGAGATAAAAACGAATTGACAGAGGTCACAACATAACCGTGAATGGTGGTCCTAGTGGTCAACGGTGGTGTTACTATGGTCTAAACATGACTAATAAACACGATCAATATTGGACGAAGATCAGGACTGTCACACGATTACATGAAGGTATTTGCGAACAGAAAAAGAGGAGTACCAAAACAGTGAAAATGAAATCGTGATTGACTTACCTGTTTCAAGATGAAAACGAGCAACCCAAGACCACCCTAAACCCACCGTGAACACCTCTCTCTTACCCTCTGTTATGGCGGCTCTGATTGTGAGTGAGTGTGTGTATGTCGTTCTGGGTTAGAAGTAGGGTTTGAGGGTTGTTTATAATAGGCGGCAGAACTGAGATTGAGGTGTTTGTGTTGGTATTTGAAATAGGCTGGGTTGTTGCACGCAATTCGAGACCCAACGTGTACTTATAGTTCGGTGTATATACTAATACCCAAACCCAACATTACACTAATGACATATAAAACATAAAAACTCGTCTTCAATAAATTACTTATCACAGATAAACGTTCAAATATTATCAACACGTTAAAAATATAATAAATTAATTGTCGATAAAATACGAGGTATTACAAGCGGGGACCCGTTGACCCGCCAAATTACATGCCTAACATTCAATTAATTAGAGCTCCGTTGACCCATAAAATATTTTTCAAACAAATATACAATGAAACACGTCGCAGGTTGGTTTTTTGAGAGGTTTTTTTGGTGGTTAGATAGTATTTGTGGAAATAAGGATTTGGGGATTTGGGGAATTTGGGTCTGTAATGAGTAGTGACTATCTGGAACACCCTCAAAATCTAAGGCCTTTAGGGAGGACCATCAGATTATGAAAATGCTACCATCTCAACTTCACGAGGCATAATATCAAAGGTAAATGATAATGTAACCTATTATAATTAACGATGTAAAGTGATTACATTGTGTTACAAGATATAACAGCTCAAAATAACAGCGGAAGCTACCAAAAGAAACTATGACGTTACAAAACTTCGTGACGACCCATCCTCCCACTCAAGCATCATCAACCAACATTGAGTTACCTACTAAGAATCTATTAACCATACCAATGGATCATCACAACGCAAACACCACAAGCGTCGGTTACTGTATACGAAATATCACTACCAAATCAAGAATAATATAACAAATCTCAAAGCATCACATGTTGATATCACCAATAACCAATAATAATCTCACAGTGGCAACCTGTAGTCCCACAATAACCCTCACTTGCTCGCGGCAAGGGGTACCTAGACCATTAATGTGCACATCCCCTCTATGGCGGGTCCCACGAAGAGCGATCGTAGGAGTGAGAGTCATTTCCCGCAACGGTCTCACACATATGTTCCCAAATCTCATCACATAACCATAGGTGATATTAGTCTTATAGCACAATAGTAACATCGTCAAAATATATCAGATATACCGTCACAATCATATAACAGATAACTGAGTAGGGAAACCGTACCTCAAGGCAAATCTCATAAGGCAAAGATCCAATCTATTCTACCACCATTCCTCTAGAAAATGTCCTCCTAAGATAACATATATGAGGATTACTAACCATGGTGAAACTAGTATCTAATTGACATACTTATGATAAGAACTTACTTGATGACGCGATACTAAGCTAGTTGATCAGAGCTCTAAACTCTTGCTAAGGATCTGTTAGGTGTTTTGGGAGAGAAAGTATGAGAGAATTAGGTTTTATTGTGTTTTGATTTTAGGTAAAAGTGATTTTAACTTACGGTTTATCTTTTATAAGAATCCGACGCTGAACACGGACCCGGCTAACTCGACCGAGTATCCCATACTCGGTCGAGTAACCCATACTCGGCCGCGTAATCTAGCTCGCAGTTCATAACTCCCTCAATTCTTGGTATATTTGGGCGTCTGACCTATCGTTAGAATCGTAAAAGGACAAGCTACTACCTCCAATTAGAATCACATCAATATCATTTATAAATCTCAAGTTATGGAAGTTTTAAGACAACCTATCTATAAGCGAGCAACATAACTATACCATAATCTTTCTTAAACGAATTACACATCAACAATGCGGCTGAACGCAACCAACACGAACGATTAACTCATACGACAATAGATAGGTGTTACAATCTTCCCTCCTTAGAACGAACTTCGTCCTCAAAGTTCACAACCAACTTGAAAAGACACGACTGATGTGTACATTTTGTATAGATCTTTTAGGCCATATTAGCACGCATTTCCATTCTTATTTCGTAGTGTTTTGCTAAAAATGCCCCCGAATAGTCTACTTTGGTTTGTCTTGTGTTATTTGCAGATATGAGCCGGAGAAGATCATAATCAAGCCTAAAACATGTCCCTACGCATGCATTTAGGAGAAGAGTTAAGTCGGAGCTTGTCACTAACATTTTGAGATGCGCATAGAAGCAATGAAAGTCTAACAAGCGAAAGAAGAGCCTCACGCCGCTAGTACCTGCTTTGAAGAGCCATAACTTGAGTTTTACAATATATAATCAAGTGATTCCAATTGTATGTGGAAGCCTGTCCTCTTATCTTTCCAATGCCACCAAAAACGTTTGATTTACCCTAGTAACAAAGAAATGACGGCCGTTTGAAATTCAGTGCGCAGTGTAGGAATTACGTGCTAAGAAGTACTCGATCGAGTACTCTTTGTATTCGATCGAGGGCTTCTTTGCTGGATCGAGTTATTGCCAGATAGGAAGACCTCGATCAAGTCCTTGCTTTACTCGATCGAGGGGATTTTGGAGATTTTTACTCGATCGAGTGAAAATGGAACTCGATCGAGCACTTCACTTATGAGCTTCGGATTCCGCAATTCTGTTTTAGGTTAAGTTCAATGTTGTAATCTAATTCTTTATATAAGAGACTACGTTAAAGCACTAAGGACGCCAACTTTTACTTTAGATTTCTTTTTCACTTTGAGTCCGTCACTGTATGCAGGAGACGGAGAAAACTTCGTTCTCCTTTCCTTTTTGCATTTTCCAGATTTGATTTCTTCCTTTCATGTTAATCGGTAATCCTTAATCTAGTTTACTTTTCCTATTTATCTCTTTTATGCTTTGTTTAATTTTCATTATGCGTAGGTAGTTTCTCTTGCTAAGACTTAGGGAATCTGTAATTATGAAAGAATAGTAATCGTTTTATTGGGATTATGCTCATATGATCTTTGTTGTAAATTGCTATATTTAATAGCGACTAGTTGCTTGAGTCAACGCATTTGACTAGTTTATTCGGTAAACCTTGACCTGGACCGAAAGGTTGGAAAGGGTGAGGCCTGTAGTAACACATTAGGACCGTAGTGAGGGTGAAAGCTAAGCTCTTGTTGTTTTAGGGTGAATGGAGACCGAAAGGAGATATTCGATACCCCTTGAATTATATTTAAATCATTTAACCCGAGACCTTGATTACTAGACTTGATTGATTACGATGAACCGGATGTCTTAGCTATTTCGTCCTCCTTGCTATACTTTTATTTTGCCTTTTCTCTCTTTACCTGTAGTTTAGACAACAAATTCCAAACCCCCCCCCCCCCCCGTTGTGACCGATAAGCGAACCTTAGAATATATATCTTGCCTCCCTGTGGATTCGACCCGACTTCCCTAGCTATATTAGTTTAGGCCAGTTGGTTTATCTTTGATAGGTATACGACACCCATGTCAACGACATAGAGGGTTGTTACAATCTTCCCTCATTAAAACGAACTTCGTCCTCGAAGTTCACAATCAACTGGAAAAAAAACGCGACTACAATACCCAACTACGATATGTCAACACCTACTTTTACTTCTTACTTCACAAGGCCAACCAAGACATAAGACAACAGAAATTCACCACATTTCAAGGATGTGCAAAACACAACAAAGCTGATAAAACATATATGAAACTTATATAAAACTTACTAGAAAGATTTAAAACCCAATGCGATCATCTCCTATCTCCCTAAAAGAAACAAGTTACGTCCCTGTAACCTCACATGTCTGATCAAACAACTGAGGATAACGCTTTCTCATAGAACACTCAGACTCCAAAGTAGTCTCCTTAACATTGTGATTTGGCCAAAAAAATTTAAGAAATTCGGTTTATCCTGTCCCGGTCTTAGGAATCTTACTATCTAGTATCCGGACAACTAAAACTAATTATACCACCCCAATGAAACCACCATTCAGAAGTTAAATCTTAATTCTGAATATAACCACTTAACAAACGTATAGAAGTAACAAGGAATAAGATCAACTATCAACAAATCAACATCCAAACATAGTGAGAAGATATTACGTCAACAACGGACACAACGAAAACAACACAATGAGAACATCACACTCATATCCCAAATTATGCAAGGTTACATAAAAAAAGCAAGGAAAATATTTTTGTTCCTTTAGTATCCGTCACATCATATATGTTCAATCACATCAAAATACATACATAAAGCACTATAACACCAAATCACGTCATTAACTATCTTATTGTATACATATGTTTCAACATGAGGTAAATTTTACATATAATTGCATATCACCTTCTCTTAGCACATTCTGATCTCATTCATTTAATTCTATCAATTTACATATCAATGTTATTATTTGCGAATATAAACCATACGTATGGACTCGTAGTGTGACACATGTATCCTTAACACGGCTACCATTTTTATCCCAACAATAACACATTCACAAGAAATTAGACGACAAGGCTATCCCACTACATTGTTCATGCTCATTGGCTACCTTCAACTGTGTATACATATATCACAGATCATCAGCCCTTCCTTCACTATGCAAGAGTTGGCACACATCTTTAGACATATGGTTTCCAAATTACAAGTGGATTCACCTTAACAAGTAGAAAATATTTTGTATATCTGGTTCCGTCCACTTATAAGTCAAGACCGTATTAATTAAAAGGAATAACACATACTTGGGTTTTCATGCATTAACTCATACCACTTACTTACCTCAAACACAAGTTCTATCCTCTATTACCCCGATGAAGAGAGCTCGAACAGTTAATTATAAAACTCATACATTTCAACTTGGGCGTACCTCGCCGTAAACTCAATGCTACATAGTTTAAGCTATTTTACCATGCTACTACCTTAACTTCATCATGTTTCCAACACGTATTTATCAATTGCATGTACAATCACCTATGTTCCACGTCGTAACCATTCAATTCTTTCAATTCCCATGTCCAAATCATTATCAAATCATTATCTAATGCATCCATAGTAAGGCTAGATAACCCATAAACTTATCACTATTTGTTTTTGTATATATCTTCTTATATAAGCATAATTACACTTGACATAAAGTAAGTAACTAATATTATCCATAAAATAGACTCATTCATATCAATATACATTCGTTAGGACTTATACATAGATCTCATACGTCACACATAACTTGACAACTAGACAACATTCATTCAAGCGCAAGTACTATACACGTCATGATTATCATCATGCTTAGAAACGTTTTAACATGTCACCAACTACGTCATTCCAGTCATGGAAATCATAAGCCACATATCTTATATATAGGCTGAGGCTAAACGTAAATTATTCATAGATTCATGTATTGTACTTGATACGAATTCTTATAGGCAAGAATCCGACACGAAAGCTTCTAGAGTATGTAAGAATAGTAAAGAACGAAAACAGCCTGTTTTGATGATTATGGGAATGAATTGGTGATGATGAACGAACAAACGGTTGATGATGGTGGTGATGGTTGTGATCGACGGTGTAGTGGTGATTCACGTTGGTTGTGACGGATGTAGGTAGATAGGTATTTGCTTAACCTAGACCTACAGGTTAACCAATGGTGAATTACAACCTAGACCTATAGGGTATCACTCGTACTACTATTTGAAATGCGACAAATAAGAATGGTTTGGATCAACACTCGACGAGTCCGGAAAATTATAAGAACCTTATAATCTGAATTTTAATTTATAACTTGAATAATTTGATGTATAAAACTGAATGGCAAAGCCCCCTTATATAGGGTATGGCACGCCAAAAACACACGGCTGGAATCAGCCTAGAAGTCCTACTCCACATAAGAGTCTAATAACAACTTTCACAGATTTAAGGAGAATTGCTGTAACTAGCTAATCCTAAATAGATCCCAATTAGATTTTTATTTAATAACCCTATAAATACTAACTCGTAAATCAGATTGCAACAACCTTTTAACTAACTTGTAACAACCTTCTAACTAACTTGTAACAACCTTGCCACAACTAACTTGTAACAAACTTGTAACAAATTAACTAACTTATAATAATTAATCTTATTCTAACAACTTAAATTTAACTAACTTAATAAACTGAATAATAATAAAATAAAATAACAATTCCAAAACATATTTGGAATAACTGAAATAACATTCGTTTCTTGGGCTGTTGAGCACGCCGACCCTCCTTGCTTCACCATGGTGGTTCGTCCACCAAGACTCGACACCTCCTTCAAGATTTAGCACATTTATAATTATCTCGTTGGGCCAAGGTTGTAGTAACCACCATATATTGAATCGAACATGAAACAACCCTTTTCTTGGATTAATCTCGTGCAATGCCATCTCACGTCTCAACCTCAAACCCCACGAACACCCGTGCGAACGTGCCCCTACCATAAACGGAGTAGTACTTATCGACAATATTAGACATGTACTCATATACCAAAGAACGTATCACATAGGAGCCAGTTACGTACAACATCTTAATACATTTTGGTACAATTGTCGTATGCATCAAAATTACTAACTTATATGATATTAATTCATTCAAATTAAAATTTCCACTTTTAAACATGATTCCGTACCTACGAAACATGCTTTGGTCACATCATAACTACTAACTTATTAATATATTCCATCATAAACCATACTATAATTGCCAATAAATTCACTGTTAGTTACTCATGTTGTCATGTAGACTACCAATTCATGCTATCTTCCAAGTTTATACATATCTCTACACATGACATACTAAATTCACATAACCACATAAATCCTATCACGTTAGTATATAATCATATATCTGTCAGATGGTACAATTACTCCAATTGAAATTTTAACATCATCGTCACCCATTATGAAAAAGTAAATATTTGAAACACTCATACATACGATCTTGTGATACAATGCTTCTTCTTAGCAGTTAACATTATGCTCCATAAACCAATGTTATAAACATGCTTAACACATTGTTAAATCATTACCTGCGCCTTCATTATTCTTATTAAGCATTACTATCTTCCCCCCATCACAATCATAAATATATCATACTTAATGCCAATCATGTAACAATTTTCCATGTTTCTAATCATACTATAACACACTTGACATGCTACGCCACCCAATTAACGCATAAAAACATCCACTCGCATGCAAGTACTACAAAATATGTTGTCACCTTGAGATAAAAAAATATCGCAAATACACAATCACTTAACCATGTTTCTGAACTATTATACTGGGAATCATAAAAATTAAAGAATTGAAATTAAGTCCAAATACAAGAATTGCCACCATCCAATAGAATTTTATTAACATTTGTATCAATCCAAGGTAAACTTGCAACAACCGTGATCAACTTGATAACACTCACGCATTAGTATCATACACGACGCTCACAAACCACACTAACTATACTATGATACTCTCCACATACAAGGTCTGTCTAATTCATACGATTCCAACCAATATATATTATACACACACACACACTCTCTCTCTCTCTCTCTCACACACACACTGTAACACCCCCATTTATTTATGAGCCTTTAGCAAATCTTACCTTGGTAGACACGGTGGTTGACGATGAATAGGCTGGTGTTTGGGTTTAAATCTACCTCTCGCTCCTCCTCAATCCAAGGTGGTTGATAGGTGAATAGGGTTTTTCTTTGGGTGTTGCTTAAACGATATGAATAGGGTTGGTTTGAGTTTGTCGATGGTAAGGGTTAGGGTTTGTATCTTTGGGTGAAAAGGGAATTGTGGACACGTCTCTTACTATAAAAACCCGAGCCCGACCCTTCTACTCGGTCATACCCGAGTCCACCCTTCTCTTACTTGGTCCATCAAGCATCCTAAGACACTTACATGTCTATATCCCGTTTCTAATTCGTAACTTAAAATTAAATAACGTGTACGTATAAATTATTTAAATCAATTAAATTAAGTAATTTAGTATTAATAAATATTAATTAAATTAAGTATAAGAATTTAATTTTATTAGGACTAACATATAAATATATAAAATTAGGATTTAATATAATTATGACGTAAATAATAAAACAAGTATAACTGAGAAATAAATGTAAAATTTCAAATATATTTAATTAAAAATATATTAACAAAATAAAGAAAATACGAATGAAATGCCCTTTTTATGAAATAATCATCAAATATAAAATGATTATGAAATACGAAATAATCGTAGAAATACGATTTACAAAATAATAACAGTTTACGTAAAAAACTTTATAAACATTCCATTTGAAATACTTATATAAAACACGGTTTGACTGTCGTTGACCGAGGCTATTATACGGGGTATCACAGTCTTCCCTACTTAAAATGAACTTCGTCCCGAAGTTCGCTACCCCGTAACGATAACAAAATACCCCACAAGCATAAGACAAACACAAATAGTACATATACATAAGCTCTAAAACGCGAACTGTTACATTTTATCCCCCTTAAGAAACTTTGTCCCCAAAGTTTAACATACGACAGAAGTATATGACACTTAAAGAACCGCAACATTGACCAAAACATAACAAATAAAAACAGCAGACTCCATGCATGGTCAATCTCAGTCAACCAATCATAACATACCACTTAGCCAGATCGTAAACCATCAAGATTTTACAATCCTATCTTCCTTAAAACATGGTTACGTCCCCGTAACCCCATTATAAAATTCCACATTCATTGCTCAAGAAGATCACCGAATCAACAGTCACAAATCATCTGATAAGTTAAGTGCTCTACAGTGGGCAACTAGCATCCGACTTTTAAGGCAACAAAGCATATTTGTCAATATTATGGTACGCAATAAAACAAAATCAAGGTAACCAACATCTATACCCTTGGAAATTTTGTCACAAAATTAACACCTTTACATCGAGTTAGACAATCAGCTAACTCATGGTTCACACTTGCCAAATTAAAACATTTCATGCTCATACTCAAATTATGGAGGCAAAACTCTTATTTATGCACATAAGAGAAGATGACATTAGGCAAAATTTAATTAATGTAATTAAACACGGAGCAATGACATATTTTACGAGATAGACACCAATCATAGACTAGCAAGTCAGTTTAGCATTTCTAAATATAAAGGAGTTAAAATCACTTAGGTACACTTCTCATCCACTCACATCACATCATTTATCATAAAACTAGTAACAAATATGACTTGCGAAATAAGATGTTTATATCTTCCGGAACCATTTCATATTCAAGCACAATTTCATCAACGCGTAGCTACAGATTCTGTCATGTTGCAAAACAATTACCACAATTATCAAACATCGGCTTTATCATGGATTATCACCTTGAAAACATTGTGAAACTTTCAAACAATGAAGTTGTAATTAATGGCCATTTATAAACATGAATCCACTGGCGATTCTACAAGCTATAGATCGAAAGTAAGACTAGCACTCCCATAATTCTCATGTCAACCAAATTACTAATTTAATATATTGTGATCAGATTTAAACATAACAACATGTAGTTCACCGTGTGGCATAACAATAGTGTCGGTAAAAAAAAAAAAAAAAAAAAAAAACTAACTTTATATAAAGCTCACCGAAATAAGTAAGGTTATACTATCATATAATAAAGTTCATATCAATATCATATGCCTACTGTTCATGCTACTTATGTCATATCAGAATATTACATGTTTACATCACATAATTCATATTTGATTAAACTTTTATATCGAAACTTACATAACTTACAATTTTAACAATCAACATCATGTTGCAACTTCCAAAAATTACAATTAAATAACCGTCCGGCCATTTTGTGAACCATTATAGTTTTTGAGAATTATAATGAATTCACTAATCATAGGAAAAATAATCAAATGCAAAACTTAAGGGAATTTTATAACAAATTTTTCAACTCGTTGGTTTGGACAGAAACTTTACAGCAATTAGAAAGAAATTTTAGGCAACTTGCAAAAATCACTATTAAATAATGACTCATTAAGATTTTGCGTGGCTTATCATTTTGAAAACATGCATGAATATTCTAAACATTGGAGTTGGAATTATGCATAAACAATAAATACGTTTTAAATGGTTTCTTTTACAAAAACATGGGTCAAAACAGAACTGTGCAGTGACAATCTGACCACTGTCGATTAAAATATTTATTTCTCTCAAAATATAACTCCTATTAACATGAAACCAAAAGCATTGGAAAGCTAACTCAGAAGGTTATCATTCGTAAAATTTTCACACATATATGAAACACATTTTAAATGGCATCCCGCACAAACAAGGTAACATACTGGAAATTTTATTACAATTTTGGTTTCTAAAAAAATTTCTTCACATTATCACATATACACAATCATTCCTCCTTTAAAACATGTTGACAAATCATTTGAAACATTGAAATCCCATTGCACCATATTAACATGTAATTTCCATCTAGAAAACGGTAAAGATTGCGAAACCGAAACAAAATCAACTAAGTAACTCAATAATCAGGTATGTGTAGACAAAACATTAGTTTCTACCACCGTAACAATCACAACTTATTTAAGTACGTTAATATATACTAGAAGTCACTAAGGTGCTATTTATCAGCAACTCATTACACATATCATTTTACTTTATCTCTACCTACGGGTTCAGGGATCATATAGCCGCATGCATATCACGAGACATGGATTAGTATAAGATACAATTCTGACCATTCTTATTCAAATACCAAACAATATATTACATAATTGCGATAGTCATTTAATAACCAGATATTATATAGACATTTCGAACACCAAAATCATATGATCATATTACTCCAAATTATTGTTCAATAAATATACAACCATTCTTTCAAATTTCAATTCAATCATTCAGATCACTAAGCATTTCAAGATCAGTCGTATTCTTCTAATGCACATCATCATACAAGTCAAGCTTAAATTTCAAAGTCATATCCCAATTTTCATGTTCTCAATACTTGAAATCATATATCTCAATTAACATTCGATATCAACCTCATGTTACACAATACACATTACCAACAATATTTCACATTATAACTTAACTCGTTCCTTTCCTGCGGAAACGTTAGTACAATATAACTTGGGTCTTTTCCTTTATTCTATACTACCCACTCTTTACATCTCTCAAGGGTGACCAGGTTAGACTGAAAGGGCAAGTGGCTTGGTTTGAGGGGGCCCCTAACTCATCCCAATCCTGGGGCTCCTAACAGTTACTAACCTGGGATTCATTTTATTACACTCTTCATACGTTCATTATTATTCATTTGGTGTAGGCCTGAGGATCGTTCGCTCTGATACCACTTTGTAACACCCCCATTTATTTAAGAGCCTTTAGCAAGACATTCTCAAATAAATAGAGTTGTTACCATCTCGGAATGTTCGAGATAGTAAATAATAAAGTAAAATAATCCAAAGTACTTTATATATAAAACTGATAAAATTTAAACTTTGGTTATTACAGTTACTACTCAGCGGAAAATTAAATACAACTGATGACTTCTCTAGATGTGATATATATCTAAGTCGGTCCAAAGTATGCATCTCACATTCCTGCCCCAGCTCCTAGCTCATCTGTCTCTGACCTGTAGAATCTACTCCCCATTCCGGATCATCGTAGGTGTACACGAATACACTGTCAACCTCGCGGTTGAGTAGGATAACACAATAATAAATAAGGCAACAATTGGGATATGCAAATGCCATGATATGCTCGAGCTCAATCTCAATTCTCAATTCTCAATCTCAATCTCAAACTCAAACTCAAACCCGTAACACCCAACCATACCGAACCTCCCGACAGACTATAATCGGCCGTCGCCGAACACCAGCATAACAGCTGAGGTCACCAGGTCTAGTCCTGCAAAACTAGCCTGGGCCCAATTATATCTCATTATCTCAAATCTGTATCCAATGCATATGCCATGCTCATGAATGCAACAATAATAGTAACCATACTTATGAATGCAACAGTAGTAGTAATTACTCATATTCATATACCATCCTCATATCATTCATGCTCATCATCCATATCATACACCCAACAGTCATTCATAACATATAACAGTAGTATAGTGACAGTGTAACCTACCTGATCATGCAAAACTCCGAGCAGACACGTAATCAACGGAATCAGAATACTCCACTTCAAACTCGTCCCCTATGATTATTATTTAGTATTAATTTTCTATTTAATATAACACGTTCACAGCTAAATAATTAACAACTTCGTAGATTAACCCTTTATATAATTTAATTAACTCAGCGACTCATCCCCGCTACTTTTATAATTAACTTCAATTAGATAAGTGAACATAGCAATTGTACTCGAACTATTGATAACCGTCACATCCTTGTATACAAATTACTTAACAACTTTAGTAATAATAGTAACATATAATGACAATATAATAATAATAATAATAATAATAATATTAATAGGAATAAGAAGTACTACGTACAAACAACAATACATACTAGAGATACTACTACTAATATAATATTAAATAATAATAGTACTAATAGTACAATGCAGCAGCAACAACACGATACACGAACACAACTAAGTAATAATAATAGTAATAAAATAACTTACGAAGTACAACACAACAGACCATACAAATAGACCCACGACACACCCTTAAAGTCGTCAAAACAGCCCCCACATCGCCCCTTTTGACCGCCTATTAGCCACCAACCCAGCCACCTATGACCACCACGAAGGATCCCTACCACAACTCTGTACTACCAGCCACCTGTTCCACCTCTTAGTCACCAATATAAGCCACGGCAGACACCACAAAAATATTCTAAACTTCTCGCATACAAACCCGTAACCGTGTTTTCGCAATCTGCCTCCCTCTCTTCTCACGACCTTATCTCACGCCACCAGACCCACCACCACCTCTGGCCACCACCGTTGTCACCACTGACCCACGGTGGTTCCGGGAGTGGTTACCATTAAGCCTAGATGAACCTAACACTGTCACACAGTCCCCACGAAAAGTGACTGCAAACACAATTCGCTATAGACTCTGTTCTGTTTTACTCCGCGTCTGCCCTGTTTTTACGACCACCGTCATCCTTAAAACTCACCTACGACCACCACCTCCGCACCAATGTGGTCACTCCTGACCCTAGAAACGCCATCCACCAACCATGTGTGAGACACGCCCCTAAACGTTCCCAGAAACCCGACAAAAGCAACCCCATACCCGTTATACCCCTGCTCTGTTTTCAACCCAACCACCACCACCACGGTGATTGGTCACGGCTTGGGTCAAGGCCTGCGTGGTCGTCATCTATCCTAGGGTTCGGGTCGGTCCTTAGGTGGTCTAGTCTCAGCCCCATGGTTCAGATATAAACGTATCGACAAGCGTATAAATAAGACCGTCACAATAAAACAATGATGAACGAAATCTTACCTTGGTAGACACGGTGGTTGACGATGAATAGGCTGGTGTTTGGGTTTAAATCTACCTCTCGCTCCTCCTCAATCCAAGGTGGCTGGTAGGTGAATAGGGTTTTTCTTTGGGTGTTACTTAAACGATATGAATAGGGTTGGTTTGAGTTTGTCGATGGTAAGGGTTAGGGTTTGTATCTTTGGGTGAAAAGGGAATTGTGGACACGTCTCTTACTATAAAAACCCGAGCTCGACCCTTCTACTCGGTCATACCCGAGTCCACCCTTCTCTTACTTGGTCCATCAAGCATCCTAAGACACTTACATGTCTATATCCCGTTTCTAATTCGTAACTTAAAATTAAATAACGTGTACGTATAAATTATTTAAATCAATTAAATTAAGTAATTTAGTATTAATAAATATTAATTAAATTAAGTATAAGAATCTAATTTTATTAGGACTAAAATATAAATATATAAAATTAGGATTTAATATAATTATGACATAAATAATAAAACAAGTATAACTGAGAAATAAATGTAAAATTTCAAATATATTTAATTAAAAATATATTAACAAAATAAAGAAAATACGAATGAAATGCCCTTTTTATGAAATAATCATCAAATATAAAATGATTATGAAATACGAAATAATCGTAGAAATACGATTTACAAAATAATAACAGTTTACGTAAAATACTTTATAAACATTCCATTTGAAATACTTATATAAAACACGGTTTGACTGTCGTTGACCGAGGCTATTATACGGGGTATCACACACACACACAACACTCTTTCTCTCTCTCTCTCTCTCTCTCTCTCTCTCTCACACACACACACACACACACACATAGGGTCTAGATCCGGTGAGAACCACCTTACATTAAGAACCGTGAGAACCCTCACTAAATTTCCACCATATCTCACTTCGAAAGTTTCGATGGATAATTTACCATTAGTTTAACATATTCATATACACACTTTAGTATCATTAAACAAAATTTTTTGATTTTATTAACAAAATGTATATACTTAGTGTACCAAAAAACATTTAAGCATACTAAAACGACTATAAATGCACGAAACGACCACTACGTGCATTGAATTTTTTACATGCATGAAAATGATTACTAGGTGCATCAAAATAATAGGCTTTACGTGCATTAACACGAGTTTTAGGTGCATGAAAATGATTACTAGGTGCATCAAAATAATAGGCTTTACGTGCATTAACACGAGTTTTAGGTGCATGAAAAATGATAGATACATTAATGTTTTTAAAAAAAGTCCGTAAGGTAGAGTTCTCACCGGTTCTCACCGGATCCCAACATATATATATATATATGTATATATATATATAGATATATATATATATATGTAGAATTGGGATCCTATGAGAACCACCAATATAATGAGAACCATGAGAACTCTACCTTACGGACTTTTTAAAAAAAAATTAACGACATATTTGGATTCGGCATGGAATTTTAAGGCTAGAGAACATATTCTTTGTCTAGAAAATATATACTAGTGACGGAAATCAAGGTGAGATACGTTTTATTAATTTTCATGCACCTACTACCGATTTTTACGCATCTATCATTTTTCATGCACCTAGAACTCGTTTTAATGCACGTACGACCTCTTATTTCATGCACCTAGTAATCATTTTCATGCATGTAAAAAATTTCATGCACGTAGTGGTTGTTTTCGTGCATTTATAGCCGTTTTAGTATGCCTAATTGTATAGCCGTTTTAGTATGCACGTAGTAGACTTGAGATCCGGTGAGAACCACCTTACAATGAGAACTTTGTGAGAACTCTACCTTACGGACTTTTTTAAAAAAAATTAATGACATAATTGGATTCGGCATGACATTTTATAGCTAGAAAACATATTTCTTGGTTTAGAAAATAAATACTAGTGACGGAAATCAAGGTGAGATACGTTTTATTTATTTGCATGCACCTACTATCTATTTTTTCGTATCTATCATTTTTCCGCCACTAGTATTTATTTTCTAGACCAAGAAATATGTTCTCTGGCCATAAAATTCCATGCCGAATCCAATTATGTCATTAATTTTTTAAAAAAAACTCTGTAAGGAAGAGTTCTTACCTCTTAAATGAGGATTGAGGTCTACAACTTAAAACCAGAAAACAAAAATTGCCAACACTACGAATCGAACCCACGACCTCACGAATCAAGGCCAAACTACATAACCAACAAGCCACAGTGTCTTTGATGATCAATATAATATTGCACAATATTTATCACGCTAGGATTTTCTAAGCAAAAATCAAAAACAGCCGCTACTAGGAGTCGAACACTGGACCTCCGGTTTCAAAGACCAACACCTAAACCAATACGGCACTAAGACTTTGTTGAATAGTAAAATAGTATAATATTTTGTACAATTTTTTATTTGTTCTTCTGGCTTCTTTTTTGGTTACCTTGTTAATGGCTTATTCTCGAGTTTTTTTTATCCGATTTTTTTTTTTCATTTTTTTCGTAATATTGTTTTGAAAAACCCGTGATATTGTATTGAGTAACTTGTGCTATTCAAATGAAAAAAATTTCGAGAAATAAAAATTGCGAAATTTTTTTTTTCGAAAATTTGTTTTTTTCGAAAATTTTCTTTTTCATTTTTTTTATTCGATAAAAAAACTTCGAGATGTGTACCTACACATTCAAAGTTGTGTATCTACGCATTTAGAGATATGCAACTACGCATTTAAAGGTGTTTAACAGTTTATCTACGCATTTAAAGGTGTGTATCTACGCATTTAGCCATGTGTATCTACGCCTTTATATATGTGTATCTACGCATTTAGCCATGTGTATTTATGAATTTAAAGGTGTGTATCTACGCATTTAGCCATGTGTATCTATGCATTAAAAGGTGTGTATCTATGCATTTAGCCATGTGTATCTACGCATTTAGAGATATGTATCTACGCATTTAGCCATGTGTATCTACGCATTTAATGGTGTGTATATACGCATTTAGACATGTGTATCTACGCATTTAAAGATGTGTATCTACACATTTAAAGGTGTGTATCTACGCGTTTAGACAAGTGTATCTACGCATTTAGACATGTGTATCTACGCATTAAGAGATGTGTATCAACACATTTAGCCATGTGTATCTACGTATTTAAAGGTGTATATCTACTAGACATGTGAATCTACGCATTTAAAGGTGTGTATCTACGCATTTAGTCATGTGTATCTACGCATTCAAACATGTGTATCTACGTATTTAGAGATGTGTATCTACGCATTTAGAGATGTGTATTTACGCATTTAGAGATGCGTATCTACGCATTTAGCAGTGTGTATCTACGCATCTAAAGGTGTGTATCTACGCATTTAGACATGTGTATCTACACATTTAGAGATGTGTATCTACGCATTTAAAGGTGTGTATCTACGCATTTAAAGGTGTGTATCTACGCATTTAAAGGTGTGTATCTACGCATTTAGCCATGTGTATCTACGGATTTAAAGGTGTGTATCTACGCATTTAGCATGCGTATCTACGCATTTAGCATGCGTATCTACGCATTTAGCATGCGTATCTACGCATTTAAAGGTGTGTATCTACACATTTAGAGATGTATATCTACGCATTTAAAGGTGTGCATCTACGCATTTAGACATGTGTATCTACGCAATTAAATGTGTGTATCTACGCATTTAGAGATGTGTATCTACGCATTTAATCATGTGTATCTACGCATTTAGCCTTGTGTATCTACGCATTTAGACATGTGTATCTACGCATTAAGAGATGTGTATCTACGCATTTCGCCATGGGTATCTACGCATTAAGAGATGTGTATCTACGCATTTAGCCATGTGTATCTACGCATTTAATGGTGTGTATCTACGCATTTAGACATGTGTATCTACACATTTAGAGATGTGTATCTACGCTTTTTAAGATGTGGATCTACGCATCTAAAGGGTTTTTCAAAACAATATTACGAAAAAAATGAAAAAAAAAATAAATTCGAGAAAAAATAATATTTGAAAAAAACATTTTGAGAAGAAGCAATTAACAAGGTAACCAAAGAAAAAGCAAGAAGAATAAATAAGAAATTGATGCGGAACGGGTATACTTGTTAAGTTAATTCAAAACAAAGATCTCGTATAAAATTGTTTAAATATTTTACAGTATGAAAGTTATTAGGAAAGGGTATATGGAATAATGGAGAAGGCATTGGTGTTTGACACATGTGGTACTAGGTTCGATCCCCATTTCCGAAAGAACAGACTTCACAAATGCTGTATTAAATTTAATACAATATTACATTAATCAATAATGATGTTGTGGCTGAGTTGGTAAACTATTGGGCATTGAAACGTGTGGTCGCGTGTTCGACTCTCACTGTTGTGGATTTTGCTTTTTTGCTGAAATTGTACATCATTTAGGTGGCATCATCTCATGGTTCTTGTTGTTGATCCAATGGTTCTTATTGGTTTGCAAACCTTAATCCTCATTTAAGATCATAGACCTCACAAGATGCAACCTCTCTCTACATATATATATATATATATATATATATATATATATATATATATATATATATATATATATATATATATATATATATATATATATATATATATAAAACCACACACTAAAAAAAAAAACGTCTTTGAAATCACTATGACATGCAAAGGTGTCAAAAGCTAACCATAAAACCATAACATAGCTTATTAGGTCGGGTATTACCAATTCGGTCGAGTACACACTACTCGGTCGAGTAACTCATACTCGACCGGCCCGTACTCGACCGAGTAACCCGTACTCGGTCGAGTACCCCACACTCGGCCGAGTAGCCCCTACTCGGTCGAGCACATCGAATTCGGTCAAATTGCCCATACTCGGCCGAGTACCCGTTACACGGCCGAGCTTCACGCACTCGACTGAGCCAGAACAACAGTCAGGTTTCGTGAAGGGGAAATCGCCCCTCACCTATCCTACGCGTCACATAATCCTATATGCGTACTACAACAACAACCAACAGCAAGGAGTATATACGCTACTACATTAAAACTTCAATCAATTTCATATAATTACTCCACAATAAACTAATGTTACATACTTCTACATTAAACATCCTTATCTCATATTACTAACAACAATTACCGATACATGAATGTCGCTATATATCATATCATGCTCACCATCTACCATTTTACTATCAAAGGCAACAATATACATTAATCGTACTCAACACATATATATCTGTATTCAACCACCTCACCCATACACTCATCTTAACATCATGCTATCATATACATACCGCCATCCTCTTAATATATTCAATTCACATTACCATCATATCACATGCTTAACATCGTATATCATACGTAATAGTACCAAACATTGTATTACACACATAAGAACACATCATAATCTACCATTTAGTGACCAAGTACCAGATATGTAAACAAGTTCGCGGTTTCTAGACGTCTCCCAAACCTTTGCGGTAACGTTACCTACTTTTACTTGGGGTTCATTTTATTTAAGATGCACCTAAATTCAGTTAGCTTCATTGGTTCGGGTTCCATGACCGTCGCTCTGATACCATTTGTAACATCCTCAAAATCCAAGGCCTTGACGGAGGATCATCAAATTATGAAAATGCTACCATCTCAGTTTCCCGAGGCATAATATCAAAGGTAAATGATAAAGTAACGTATTATAATTAACGATGTAAAGTGCTTACATTGTCTTACAAGATATAACATCTCAAAGTAACAACGGAAGCTAGCAGAAGAAACTTTGACGCTAAAAAAATTCGTGACGACCCATCTTCCCACTCAAGCATCATCAACCAACATCGAGTTACCTGCTAAGAATTTGCTCACCATACCAATGCATCATCACAGTGAAAACACCACAAGCCTCAGTTACTGTATACGAAATATCGTCATTACCAAATCAAGAATAGTGTAACAAATCTCAAAGCATCACATGCTGATATCACCAGTAACCAATCATCTCATAGTGGCAACCTGTAGTCCCACAACCAACACCCACTTGCTTGCGGCAAGGGGTACCTAGACCATTAATGTGCACATCCCCTCCGTGGCGGGTTCCACGAAGAGCGATCGTAGTAGTGAGAGCCGTTTCTCGCAACGGTCTCACACATATGTTCCCAAATCTCATTTCAGAACCATAGGTGATATCAGTCTTACAGAACAACAATAACATCGTCATAATATATCAGATATACCGTCCCAATCACATAACAGATAACTGAGTAGGGAAACTCTACCTCAAGGCAATTCACACAAGGCAAAGATCCAATCGATTCTACCATCATTCCTCTAGAAAATGTCCCCCTAAGATAACATATATGAGGATTACTAACCATGGTGAAACTAGTATCTAATTGACATACTTATGATAAGAAGAACTTACTTGATGACACGATACTAAGCTAGTTGATCGGGGCTCTAAACTCTTGCTAAGGATCTCTTAAGAGTTTTGGGAGAGAAAGTATGAGAGAATTTGGTTTTACTGTGTTTTGATTTTAGGTAAAAGTGATTTTAACTTACGATTTATCTTCCATAAGAATTCGACGCTGAACACGGACCCGGCTAACCCGGCCGAGTATCACACACTCGGCCGAGTAACCCATACTCGGCCGAGTAACCCATACCCGGCCGAGAGCCTTATACTCGGTCGGGTAACCTTGCAGTTCTCAACATTGCCCATTTTTCGTAAAACAATCATAATTCCCTCAATTCTTGGTATATTTGGGTGTATGAGCTATCGATAGAATCCAAAAGGACAAGCTACCACCTTCAATTGGAATCACATCAATATCATTTCTACATCTCAAGGTATGGCAGTTTTAAGACAACCTATCTATAAGCGAGCAACATAACTATATCATATTCTTTCTTAAACGAATTACACATCAACAATGCGGCCGAGCGCAAATAACACGAACGATAAACTCATACGACAAATAGAGGGGTGTTACAATCTTCTCTTCTTAGAACGAACTTCGTTCTCGAAGTACAACCAACTTGAAAAGACACGACATAGAGGTTTGTTACACTATTAGACTTTTGGGTTGTCGAACTTGTGTTCGTAAATGGGGAAAATAAGTTTAATTTACGACAAATTTGTTCTTTTTTATCTTTTAAGTTATATTCTTTTATATATATATATATATATATATATATATATATATAGGGTTGGGATCCGGTGAGAACCACCTTACAATGAGAACCGGTGAGAACTCTTTCTTACGGAGTTTTTAAAAAAAATTAATGACATAATTGGATTCGGCATGAAATTTTATGGCTAGAGAACATATTTCTTGGTCTAGAAAATAAATACTAGTGTCGGAAAAATGATAGATACGAAAAAATAGATAGTAGGTGCATGCAAATAAATAAAACGTATCTCACCTTGATTTCCGTCACTAGTATTTATTTTCTAGACAAAGAAATATGTTCTCTAGCTATAAAATGCCATGCCGAATCCAATTATGTCATTAATTTTTTTAAAAAAAGTCCGTAAGGTAGAGTTCTCACAAAGTTCTCATTATATATATATATATAGACTTGGGATCCGGTGAGAACCACCTTACAATGAGAACTTTGTGAGAACTCTACCTTACGGACATTTTTTTAAAAAAATAATAACATAATTGGATTCGGCATGGCATTTTATAGCCAGAGAACATATTTCTTAGTCTAGAAAATAAATACTAGTGACGGAAATCAAGGTGAGATACGTTTTATTTATTTGCATGCACCTACTATCTATTTTTTCGTATCTATCATTTTTCCGCCACTAGTATTTATTTTCTAGACCAAGAAATATGTTCTCTGGCCATAAAATTCCATGCCGAATCCAATTATGTCATTAATTTCTTAAAAAAAACTCCGTAAGGAAGAGTTCTCACCGGTTGTCATTGTAAGGTGGTTCTCACCGGATCCCAACCCTATATATATATATATATATATATATATATATATATATATATATATATATATATATATATATATATATATATATATATATATATATATATATATATATATATATATTATATAGTACTATGATACGTGCATATTTTACACACTTTTCAGTACCTTTTGGCACGCATTTCTATGCATTATGGATGATTTTATATTATTTTATGCCCCGGACACGCTACTTTGTGTTTTTCTTGCTATTTTTTAGGATTGACCCTAAAAGAGGCGAAAACTGAGCCAAAGTTGTCCCAAATACATTCATTTTGAATATGGAAGATGGAACATGCCTTACAAGCATTATGAAGCATGAATCGTCCAAGTAAAAAAGCTATTTGAGGTGCGCAATGAAGAAAGGAAGCTAGGCGAACAAGGAAGAGCTTCAATTTGCTAGTGCCTACTTTGGAGAGCCATATCTCTAGTTCTACAATATATAATTAGTTTATTGTAATTGGAGATGAAATATTATCCTCTTAGCTTTCCATCGCCACAAAAATCGCTTGATTCGCACAAGTAATGAAGAAATGGCAGCCGTTTGAAGTTCAGTGCGCGAAGCAGGAATCACGTGCTTCGGTTTTGCGTGAGACTTTAGGTTAGATTTTCGAGGAGTTTTATTTCTCTTATAAAAGAGATTAACCCTTGACCTATCAGGGGCTCATCTCATACTTGAGACCATCATCTCATACTTGAGACTTTTCACTTCCTCCTTAACTTTTTTTTATCATTCACAAACTTCATATGAGATACTTTGTATACTTTTGGAGATGACTTTCTTCGTTTTATTTTCCGGATCTTAACTTTGTATTCTCGTCTCCCTTTCTTCTTTAATTCTAGTTTTATTAATTCATTTGCATCTTTTAATCTCTTTTCCCTTATTTTCTTAACCTTTATTGCTATTTAGTTTATGTTATTTCGTTTCTCTCATCTTTATATCATGTTGTTGTTGTTATTCATTAGTTTTATTATTGTTATTTCCGTTAATTCCACCATGAATTTCTCTCGCTAGGATTAAGAAATCTATGGCGCAGACGGACTAATTTGACTTAGATCTTAAATTGGTATTTATTAGTGTAACACCCCCATTTATTTAAGAGTCTTTAGCAAGACATTCTCAAATAAATAGAGTTGTTACCATCTCGGAATGTCCGAGGTAGTGAATAACAAAGTAAAACAACCAAAGTACTGTATATAAAACTGATAAAATTCAAACTTTGATTATTACAGTTACTACATAGTGGAAAAGAAAATACTACTGATGACTTCTCTAGAGGTGGTATAAATCTAAGTCGGTCCAAAGTATGCATCTCACATTCCTGCCCCAGCTCCTAGCTCATCTGTCTCTGACCTGTAGAATCTACTCCCCATTCCGGATCATCGTAGATGTCACACGAATACACTGTCAACCTCGCGGTTGAGTAGGATACACAATAATAAATAATGCAACAATGATGATATGCAAATGCCATGATATGCTCGAGCTCGAGCTCAATCTCATTCTCAATCTCAATTTCATTCTCAAACCCGTAACACCCAGCCATACCGAACCTCCCGACAGACTATAATTGGCCGTCGCCCAACACCAGCTCAATAGCTGATAAGACACCAGGCCTGGTCTGCAGAACCACCCTTAGCTTTATATCAGAACAATATCTAATCCATAAATTTATCAGTAACCAATGCATATGCGCAGAATTTTGAGATATATGGATGAGGGGATGAACATAAACCCCTACCTATTCCCACAATATGACCTTTCAGACTTCTTTCGCAACCTCGATTATTTCTAAATCTGGCGAAAATTAAAAATATAAATATAAATTTTCAAGTTATACAAATATATGCCAAAATCCCCAATTTAATCATAAACCCTAATTCAAAACCATACATAGTTAACTCAGAATTTAATTTAAAGACTACTTACTTTGAAAAGCATTATCAAAATACAATTTGTCACTCAAGAAGAAAATCAAAACCCTCGAAATTTCTAGGGTTTCGACTTATGCTCTACAATTTTAGGGATACAAATCATCAACAGAGTTTGTCCAATTTATATCGTCGATGGAGGATTGGGAAGTAAAAAAGCAAAGAAACGACGAACTTACGGTGAGTGACAGGCGATGTCGGCGGCCGATGAGGGAGTTTTGACAGTGAGTGGTAATAGCAGAGTTGAGAGGGAGTTTTGACTGGTGAGGGTGAGTGTGACTGTGAGGGTTTGTTTCTAAAACAAAATACGCATTCTATTTGCGGCGGTGTATCTATAAACGCATCAAATATATTATTTGAGGCGCTTTTTTTTAGAACGCCTCAAATAAATTGACATTTTTTAAAAAAATAATAAATTGGGTTTCTTTTGAGGCGGTTGTCAAAAAACGCCGCAAATGAGGGGCCGCAAATGAGTATTTTTCTACTAGTGTGCCATGCTCATGAATGCAACAATACTCTTAATCAATCACGCTATTAAATAATGCAATGCTCATGCCAATAATAATAATTAACACTCAATTCAACCAATATCATTCTCATATCAATCATGCTCAACATCCATAACACACAATCCAACATCCATTCGTAACACATCATACAGTATAGTGTCAGTGTATCCTAACTGGAATAGCTAGCAAGTCTGAAAAGCAAACACCGTCTAGAAATACTCCACTTCGAATCCCGTTCCTATAAACCATTACTTAATATTAATTCTCTATTTAGCATAATACGTTCATAACTAAGCAACTAATCAACTTTGTAATATAACCCTTTATATAAATTAGTTAACTCAAACGACTCGTCTTCACTATTTTATAATTAAATTCAATTAAATAAACGATCATAGCAATTATATTCGGTCTATTGATATCCGTCACATACTTGTATAAAAATCCACTTAACACTTTATAATTCGATATCATAAACAACTTTTACTAATAAAATAAACAATAACAATATTAATATTAATAATAATAACATATAATAATAATAATATACTAACAACAATAATATAATAATAATAACCCATACACCAAAACAACAATAATAACAATACTAGTAATAATAATAATAATCATAGTCACAATAATAAAAATAATATTAGTAATGATAATAATAATAATAATAATATTACAACAATAACAATAATATTATCAATAATGATAATTATAATAATTACAATAAGCTTATGTAAACAAAACAGCCCCCTCCCACAGACCTGGGTTCGAATCCCATGGCAAGCAACCCAAAACAACACAAACACTAAACATACAGCCCTCCTAAGACGTCCTGCACCCATCTTCCGGCTTTCACCAACCTTATTCCGGCCACCCATGGTCACCAGCTAAGGTCCTAACCTCTTACCCATACTTCAGACTACAAAATACACACCCATGTTACCCCCTAAAACCACCACCGATGCCACCACCACCCGTTCAACCAGCCCGCACACCCTGACACCTGTTGTTTCAGCAATTAACCCGTGTGTACCCTCTTCCTTCTCACGCTTCTTTCTCTCACCACCATGCCCCAAACCACCTCTGGCCACCACCATTGTCACCACTGACTCACGGTGGTTCCAAGGCTGGTCCACTCGAGCCCTCATCCTCCTCTGACATCCCACGACAGCTTCCCTAAGTAGCGTGCTCACACGCCTATCCTCCTCTATTCTTGATTTCGTGTTTTCCGCCCTACTTTTAACGCCTCAAAACAGTCCTATTATGGTGGTGCTCCGGCCACCTCGCACCACCATACTACCACCCACATAGCCTACTAAAACCTCACCATTACTACCCAGACACCCGTATCAAATACTAAGCCAAACAACAAAAAGAAAGCAAGGAGAAAACGAAACAGAGTATGGAAAAACGGTTGTGTACTGTCGACATTATGGCTATTAAAGCGTTACTCACGATGGTCCTACGCTGGGTTAAAGATGACAAACGTGTTATTCGTACTACAAGGATTACATACAATCTTTAGTATACATACTCGAAGTATAAAACAACATGATAAACTACTTACAAACATTGATGCGCAAGGTAACGATGGTGGTGATGGGCTGTTTTACTGCGTTTTCCTACTCTTGTTCTCCTTAATTCTCATAGTGGTCAAGGTGGTTCTTAGGGTGGGGTTGTGGAGGCAGACGAGCTGTAAGCAGAAATAGCAGTAGTAGGGTTTTGGTGCATCGTTGGGGGCAGGTTATGGGATGGGGTGATTAGGGTTTGATGCCAAAGTTAACATTTAATCGATTGTTGGGTTTTACAAAGGTTTTAGAGTTAGGTATGACAATTGGGCGAGCCCGTATATCTTATTACTCGGTCCATCACGCATCTCGAGGCCATATCCCGCTCTCAAGCCGTATTTTAAAATAAATAAATAAATAAATTATGAGAATATAATTTATTAGAACTAACATACGGATATACAAAAATTAGGATTTAAATATACTTATGACTTAAATAATAAAACGAGTATAAAAGAGAACTAAATATAAAATATGAAATAATTTAATTAGAAATAAATATAGAATAGAAGATATATTTGATTATAAATATATAATCAAAATTAAAGAAATACGAATGAAATGTCATTTTATAAAATAATCGTCAATTATAAAATGATTATGAAATACGAAATAATCGTAGAAATACGATTTATAAATTAATAACAGTTTACGTAAAATACTTTATAAACATTCCATTTGAAATACTTGTATGAACACGGTTTGACTGCTGTTGACCGAGGTTAATATATGGGGTATTACAATTAGAATTGCATCATAATTGTTTAAATTGTACATCTAGCGAATCAACTGACCGTAGACTAGCTAGATAATTTGGGAATTTCTGACCTAGATCGAAAGATTGGAAGGAAATATACCTAATTATGAACAATAGATTAGCCTATGGGATCAAAAGGAACTATGGTTATTTAAGCATTAGATTACTTTGATGAGGGCGAACGTTAAGTTAGAAGTAATCTACGACGAATATAGACTGAAAGGAGATATTTACTGCCCTTCTAAGAGTACCTAGACCAAACCTTAACAATTTTAGACTGTTGTAGCTGTAGTGACCCGAAATCCTAGTATCTTTCTCTCTTATTACTCTGCTCTTTATTTCTCGTAGTCTTTCTCTCTTTACTTTAGATTTGTTTTAGCTTAATTACATATCCATCAACCCTCGTTATTCATAGAATAAATTTAGACAGATAAATCTCGTTTTTGCCTCCCTGTGGAGATCGACCCTACTTACCACTAGCTTCTATTAGTTGTACTTAGGTTTATTTTTGAAACTGCGACGACCGATATCAAATTTTGGCGCCATTGTCAGGGAGACAACGTAGTTTCATCTGTTTTTTTATTTAGTTTGGTTCTTGTCTCAGGGAACTTTAGTTCCTTGAGACTGTTCTCATGTCTTCCGTTCTTAGATTTTCGCAGGATGAGAACAAAAGCTTTGTGGCTTATATAGACAGGTTGGAGGATTTTTCTGGAACGGAGACGAGGAATGTTTTCGGAAGATCATGTTGGGATAAGTGTCCTCGACAATAGTGCGATCACACGATTTTATTGATCATTATAAAATAGTAAAATCTCATGTATATTTATATACTGAATACGGAAGGGATGATAAATTATAAAGTCGACTGATCGTCTTTTATCAGTAACGATTGGCTTTAAATAATTTGACATTATCGTCATATGATGGTGGTGATCAGTTGATCCCTATAGGTCGCATCTACAGAATGTTGCCCGAAATTATTAAGATTAATAATTAGTATACGATATGAATTTATTAATGTAACATCCCGTGTTTTCGTAAAATATATTTTAAAGGTTTTAATTTATTTTTACGGAATAAAATAATATTTTAATATTTATTGTGAAAGATATTTTTAAAAATAAATCGTTAAGATTCGTCTTAAGAACCTTAACTCCTTAAGACGAATATAACTTGGCAAGTTAATCCGTATCATAAAAACCCGTTCACATTTTAAAAGCCCGTTTCCATTTAAACGGAAAGGACAATAAAAACCCTACAACTCATTGTGAATGTCGACACATTCATCTTCACCAAAATCATAACACTGCTCCTTCATTCTTCTCATTTCCTCTCAAACTTTCAATCTTAAATTCGATTTTCAGTCATCATCCGAATTCCAAACCAAGGCAAGTTATACATTTCTGAAATCCTCTTGAAATTTGTAACACATCTATCACTTTCAATTTCCATTTCATCCAACTTGAAAAATGGCCTGTTTTGATTAGAATCCGTTTTTAGCCTCTTAAAGCCGTTTTTCTTGTTGTAGGAGAAGGTTTAGAAGATCCCAAGGTGGTTGGTGTCGTCATTGTAGAGGAACTTGGAGCAAAACCGCTTTAGAGGTGACGATAATGAGAAACTCGGCCTTTATTGTGATATTAGCATGTTTTCTTGGTTTGATTATGAAAGCTTCTGATTTCACATGTTATTTATGTTGAATGAGCTTAGAATCATGCTAGGAATACCCAAGGATGATGTTCATATGCCTTGTTTGTGTTTCAAATGCCTTTGGATTGATATTCAGAAATTTCATGCTTAAGACGGATACTAAGTACGATTATAATATGACCTTATTGTTGATTTGGTTGCTTGTATATACATCCTATGTGTGGTTTATATGCTGGGTAGTATATTGATGTTGCAATTTTGAAGTATTGGTAGCGATTTGATGAGGTTAGCGATATATGGTAAAACACGATTTTTGGCTCAGTGACTCTGAGCCGGTCGACCGGCTGGGAGTGCATTATGGGATTTTGCGTGTTTTGTAAATGTAGGGTATTTGGGTGCCCAGCTGGTAGGCCAGCTGCCTGCCGACCGGCTAGGAGCCCCTTCTTGTAGAATCTTGCGTAAATAAGTTGGTGGGGTTTGGTTCCCCAGCCGGTAGGCCGGCTGCCTGCCGACCGGCTGGGAGCCCTTTTAGCCCAATTTCGTGTTTAGAGTAAAAGAAGGGAAAAAGTGGGTGTCCCGCCGGTAGGCCGGCTGCCTGCCGACCGGCTGGGGGCCCCTGTTGCGTTGTTTTGCTTTTAATGAATCGTAAGGAGTTGGGTTCCCAGACGGTCAGCCGGCTGCCTGCCACTGACCGGCTGAGAGCCCTGTTTATTCTAAAAATGGTTTATAACTTTTAAACGGTTAATCGGTTTTGTTTGAGATTCGTTCCGTGTACCTTTTATGTGTGTTTGAGGTCCCCGGAGGATGGGCGACACTATATTGTGTTCGGGAATGGAGAGAGGATAGAGACCCCCCCCGGTCGGGTAACCGAAAGGGAAACCGGCTCTCCCTCAACTTAGTTCCCGGGGTCAATTAAGTGTTGTTTAGAAGTATAAGAGATAAGAACTAAGATTTAGTTATTGAGTTGAATGCTTATAGTGATGCGTATTAAGTTATGCGTTAGGATGTCGCCTCTGAACTTAATACGTAGATTGGTTGTCATATATAGGGGTATGCGTTGAGATGTCACTTCTGAGCCCTATATGTGTTTGTTTGTCGTGTATGGAGGTATGTGTTGAGATGTCGCCTCTGAGCTCCATACATGTTTGGTTGTCGTGTCTGGGGTATGCGTTGAGATGTCGCCTCTGAGCCCAGACATGTATGAGTGATCGCGTCAGGACATGCGTTGAGTTTTCGCCTCAGAGTCTGACGAGTAGAGCAACTGCACGACGGGGCAGTCAGGTTGTCATAATTTACCCGGAGTGCACGTGTTTGATGCTAGTCCATGCGTTGAGTTTTCGCCTCTGAGTCTAGTGTCTTGTGATGTAGTAGGGGAACATGCGTTGAGTTTTGCCTCTGAGTTCCTTACTTTGATTGTGAATTGGGTGCTAGTCCGTGCGTTGAGTTTTCGCCTCTGAGTCTTGTATCTTATTGATAGCCGGTCCATGCGTTGAGTTTTCGCCTCTGAGTCCTTGCTTGAGATTGTGAACTTGATATCTAGGTTATGCGTTAAGATGTCGCCTCTGAACCTTTATACTTGTTGATTGATTTAGTATCTAGGTTATGCGTTAAGATGTCGCCTCTAAACCTTTATACTTGTTGTTTTATATCTGCTTGCCTCGAGATGGTACAATGTCAGATATGCGTGATGATATTGATGATTATAGTATCTTGGTTATAGTTTGTTCATCCAAGGCATTGGATGACTCTTTGGTCAGTTTCGTAAATAGTTTGGACTGAAAGACCCCCCGACCGGGTAACCGGTAGGGAAACCGGCTCTCCTTCCAAATGGTTTCCGAATTTGGTTGAGAGCCGTGCATTAGTGATTTCATGATAGTATGAGACTCAGATGATGAGATTTATATACTTCACATGTTTATATATGCTTGAGTATTCTGTTTGTATTTCTGTGTTACGTGTCGTTAAAAAAGGTGGCTAGGAGAACTCTAGTCATTCCCCACTGATTGTGGCGTACATGTTTACATGTATGTAGGTACATGCAGGAGGTTGGCAGGGTTTGCTGAGAGCTAGCGAGTGATGATCCGTTTATCATCTTATGACTTACACATTACGATAGCTAGACTCTAGATTTTGATACAGTTGTGCTTTTGAGTGCCTGTAGGGATGTTCCATCCCAGGCTGTTGTATATATTTTGCTTCACCACTTAGAATGGTTATACTTATCTATTTCTGTTTATATCAGTTTCCGTTTTCAGTTTAATTCACCTCGCATGTTGGTTATGTTAAAAAGTTTTAATTCCGCTGCATTTTTAGTACTTTGTATGTTTATTATTTCCGCTTTCGCGAGGGGTTTTACAATTAATGCCCTAATATGAACGAGATAGATGAGAGGTACGTTTCTCGTGATAATATGATTGTACGCGATTCGTTTATAATAAAATAAGTAATTATTTTATAATCGATAATAGTTATCGTACATTTCATTGGTAAGGGTTATCGATTAGTAGTGATCACAATTGATTTGCGAATCACGATTGATGAATATGAAATGACGTGTTTTACGAAATAAATTGACAATTTGTACTTAAAATGTTAAGTAATATTTATGAAATATGAAATTGTTTTTAAATTGGTTAAATACATATTTTAAATTGCCTAATGTCATATTACATGTGATATGGCACAAATGTGACATACTACCAATGACAAATTGTAAAACATAAAATTGGAACTCATTTTATTGTGGGTGCCGTGCAATTGTGTTGTGCATGGGTGTGATGAGTCCCAAATTTGTCATTATTTTCATTATCTTTCCTTTCATTTTAATCCGGTTTCGGCCCCGTTTTGAAGCCGTTGCTTAATTCTATGCCCATTACCTCGATTCTGCTTATTTGGTTTCCATTTTGTAGGTCTTCAGGCGGGAACGGAGAAATGGGAGCAAACGAGACGAATTTAATGCAAAAAGTTAAGGAAATGAGAAGAAAAGCTCAACAGGCCCTCTCAGCCGGTCCCAGACCGGCGGCCGGTAGGCCGGCTGGGCGTTCCTCTCCTCGACTCATCACCAAAAATCCAGAAACTTGGAATAGGCCCTCAGCCGGTGGCCAACCGGCAGCTGGTCAGCTGGCTGGGACCTCTTCTATATAATTAGCCAATTTTCAAGAAGCGAATAAATCAATTTTGGGCAGATTTTGAAGAAAGTGCTCTAAGCCAGTCCCCTATCGGCAGCCGGCCAGCCGGCTAGGAAGAACATTAATTGTTCAAGAATAATGCAAAAACAGTGTTGAGGTTCAGTGCCCTAAGACGGTGGCCAGCCGGCAGCCGATGTACCGGCTTAGAATCTCGCTTGTTGAAGTTGAAGATCAGAAGTTTACTTTTGGACTCTTAGCCGGTCCCCTATTGGCAGCCGGTTAACCGGCTGAGAGTCATTTCTCAGAATTCCGCGCACTATATAAACCCGCACTTAGACTATTTTCATTGACGCAATTTTTATTTCTTAAGCACGTATCCCTAGAGTTTCTACTGTTCTATTGTTCTCCATTTTTAGACTTCAAAAACTCATCCTACTCACATAATCCCTCTTTAATCTTCATAATCTTTTAGTTAATCTTTTAGTTTATTTCTCCTAGTTTATTCTTAGCATATCAATAGTTTACATTTTGGATTTTGGGTGTAATTTGAAGTGGTTTGAGAAGAAACTTCTTGTTGTAATCCAAGTTCTAACCTTTATTCAAGTATTTGGTATAATCCTTGTTTCCTTTACTTAGTTCTTGCATTTGTTCACATTTCCTTTAAGTTTTAGTTTTCAACTGTTTACATTTGCTTGATTCATCATGTCTAGCATGTCTTCTTCAATAGTTTACATTCCTCTTGCAAGTATGTGTGAGTAGACTTATGCCTAGGGTTAGGGGGAACCTTTGGTGTGGTTAGATGATAGAATTGCGCTAGTTTATAGGCTAGTTGTTTTTAGTAGTGGGTTCTTCTTTCAATGCATGCTAGGTGTTCGATGATATGCTTCAACGAAAGTTGGGTTTAGATTCTAGCGTAACTTGCCTTTAGCGACGGTTGGGGGCTTGTTTTTTCATGTTTGTAAGTTGGTTTTGTCTATTTGTAGCGAAAGCTAGGGTAGCCCGACCTAGGTTTGAGTCGACTCGAGAGACGAGACCTACCGAGATCCCCTATTTAGGACAACTTAGTTGACCTTCTAGTATTCTTCGTCTACCATCCTTAGCGACCCTCGACACCCTAGTTTACCTTTCATTGAATTCATATCTTAGTTTTTCTTACTCATTAGTTGTTAATTATCATTCATCAAAACCCTATTACCCCAACTAGACCTATATTAGAACGGAACTAAGCAATTATCCCCACCATCTTCGCGTTCGACACCCCAATTATACTACTTAATTTGGGTTTTAAAATATTGTTTGAAAGCGGGAACCGACAGCTTAATCTCCGCTATCAAAATGACACCGTTGCCGGGGATGATCCTAGAAATTGCATAGTTTATTTTTAGTTTTAGTTCTAGTTAGTTGTGTTTGTTTGCTCTTGTTTAAGTTTTCTTAGTTTCTTGTAGAGTGGTGTGGTTATTTCTCTCCCTAGTGCCTAAAAAACACTAGGACGACTAACGGTATTTGACAAGTTTATGCCTAGAGGTGATAATTCGTGTCTCCTTTCAAGCTCCGACCCGGAAAGGCTCTTTAGGACCCTACGGCGTAAGACTTTGGGGAGAGTAAAATTGCTTCTCAAGCTTCAACTAGCCAAAACAACCCCACTTTTCCACCGGAAACTCAAAATCAACACCAAGAACAACCTCACCCAACATCCGACAATATTGAAAACCCTTTCTATACTTCCGAGGTAGAAGAGGATTCACCACCACCCACACCTCACATCCAAGACCCACCTAGTCTCCATATCATGGCGGCTCTACGAGATCATAACCGGCCGAACCATAATTACACAACAAACCCGATCAATTTTGGTAACCTTGTCCCCCAAAACTTTGAGATACACCCCTCACAAATGAGTTCCATTGAGAAGCATGCATTCGGTGGGCCTCTCACAAAGATGCACATGGGCATCTAAGAAAGTTTAAAGGCAAGGTAGCAATGATAAAAAAAAGGGGTCCCGGAAGAAACATTGAGGTTGATGTTATTCCTGTATTCACTCACCGACAAGGCGGATCAATGGCTAAATATCCACCCCCCTAACACCTTCACTACATGGGATGATTTAGACAAAGCCTTCCATGCAAAATACTACCCCTCTTCAAAGACGGCGATGATTTGAAATGAGATTACCCTATTCCAACAAGATGACGGGGAAAGTTTAGGAGAGGCTTGGGATAGATACCAAGACTTATTAGCCTGATGCCCGCACCACGGCATCCCGACTTGGTATACAACTCAAACATTTTTCCAAACTCTTCTCCCGAGAACTAAGGAGATGGTGAATGCGTCTGCGGGAGGAAGTTTTGACCACTTACCGGATGAGGAAGGGACGGAATTACTCAAGAAGATCGTGGATTCCGAGGAGAATTATGGTACACGAGGGAATGATTTGAGGATAAATAACAAGTACCCAAGTGAGAATCTCTCAAATGCTAAAGGTAATGAAGAAACCAACGCCAAAATCGACTTGTTGACCAAGAAATTGGAGGAACTAACCAAAGTCAAACAAGCAAAGCTAGCGGAAGTCAAAGCCCAGGGATGTACCAAGTGAACAATATTGTTTCATGCGACCTTTGTGGGGGTAATGGCCACACATTTGATGTGTGTGCCAACAATAGCTATGAGGGGCAAGGAAGCGGAAATGAAGAGGAGTTGTATGCGTTCCAAGCTTTCAACAACCAAAGAAACCCCAACTCCTTCAACCCAAACAACATCCTAACTTGAGCTATCGAAGTACCAATGTCCAAAACCCCCCACCAACTCACTTCAAATAAAAACCCCCCCGGATTTCAACCTAGGGGTGGAAGGTTCAATTCAAGGAGTAAGTTCAACAACCAAGGTCAAGGCTCTTATGATGGGAGCAATCAAAATTTCTATGTAACATCCCGTATTTTCGTAAACTATATTTCAAAGGTTTTAAATTATTTTACGGAATAAAATAATATTTTAAGATAAATTGTTAAGTTAATTTTAAATCTTCCGTTAAGATCCGTCTTAAGAAACCTTAAGTCCTTAAGATGTAATAACTTGGCAAAGTCTTAAACCCGACTCATAAAACCCGTTCACAACAAATAACCCGTTTCATTTAAGGAAAAAGGACTACTTAAAACCCTAAACCCAATGCTTTTGTCGACACATTTATTTCTCCAAAAATAAGAACACAGTTACATTGTTTCTCATTTCTCCTTCCCTTTTCAATCTAAAAATCAACTTTTCAAGCTCTTCCCATATCCGAATCAAGGTATGGTATACATTTTCGGAATCCTTGCGAAATTTCCATGACATCCGTCTCTTTCAATTTTGATTTCGTGCAACTTGAAAAAGAGGTTGTTATTGGTAGATTCCGTTTTTAGCTTCTAAAAACCGTTTTCTTTGTTGTAGGAGAGGATTTAGAGGATCTTGAGGTCGATAGTTTCGTGGTTGAAGAGGAGCTAGGAGCATAAACCGCTTTTGAGGTGACAATAATGAGAAACTCGGCCTTTATTGTTAAAATAACATTTTTCTTGATGTTTAATGTGGAAGTTTCTGATTTTGGGTATTCTTGTTGTTGTTTGGACTTAGAAACATGTTAGGGTTACTCATACATGATGTTCATATGCTTAGGTTGTTATTCACATGGTTATATGTTCATTTTCAGATTTTTCATCCTTAAGAAGAATATTAAGTGTGATCTAAATATGACTTTGTTGTTGAGTTTAATGCTTGCTTTTACATCCTATAAGTGGTATATATGCTGGGTAGTGTATACTTGTTGCGAATTTTGAAGATTTGTATCGATTTTGTAGAAATTTTAGATTACTGTAAAATGCGAAATTTAGGCTCCGGGACTCTTAGCCGGTCGACCGACCGGCAGCCGGTCGACCAGCTGGGAGTGCTTGGTGGTTTTCTTGCGTGTTTGAGTTGTAGGCGGAATAGGGTGCCCAGCCGGTAGGCCGACTGCCTGCCGAACGGCTGAGAGCCCTTTTCCTTGTATTTGCGTAAAGAGGGGAATGTAGAGAGAAAGGTTCCCCAGCCGGGTGGCCGGCGGTCGACCGGCTGGGAGCCCCCTTCCCTTGTTTTTTGTATTTTAAGTCTGAAGAGGGGAATGAGTTTCCAGACGGTCAGCCGACTGCCTGCCCCTGACCGGTTGAGAGCCCTGTTTACCTTAAAACGGTTTTATCTTTTGATCGGTTAGTCAGTTTTGTTTGAGACTCGTTCCATGTACCTTGTATGTGTGTTTGAGGTCCCCGGAGGATGGGCGACACTATATTGGGTTCGGGAATGGAGAGAGGATAGAGACCCCCAGGTCAGGTAACCGAAAGGGAAACCGACTCTTCTCTCAACTTAGTTCCCAGGATCAATTAAGTGTTGTTTAGAAGTATAGAAGATTAGAACTAGGGATCTAGTTACTATATGTATGCTGTTTTATTGATGCGTATTAAGGTATGCCTTAAGCTGGCCTCTGAGCTTAATACGTGAGCTACTTGTCGCGTGATGGGATATGTGTTAAGTTCACCTCTGAACCCATTACGTGTTTTGTTTGTGGCGTGTCAGGATATGTGTTAAGTTCACCTCTGGACCTGACACGTGATCGGTTGTTGCATATTGGGATATGCGTTAAGTTCACCTCTGGACCCAGCGTGCGATAGCTGTGTATTGGGATATGTGTTAAGTTCACCTCTAGACCCAATACTTGTGTGTGGCAGTGAGATATGTGTTAAGTTTACCTCTGGACCTATTGCTTGTGTATGTATGTTGGGATATGTGTTAAACTCACCTCTGGACACGACATTTGATGGTAGTGGGATATGTGTTAAGTTCACCTCTGAACCCATTGCTTGTGAATGTGATTTTGGTATCCAGGTTATGTCTTAAGTTGACCGCTGAACCTTTATACTTGCTGATTTGCATCGGCTTGCCTAGTTATGGTACAGTGTCAGGTGTAGTTGTTGATATTGATGAGTATAGTGTATTGATTATAGAATTGTTCATCCAAGGCATTGGATGACTCTTTAGCTAGTTTCGTAAATGGTTTGGACTGAAAGACCCCCCGGCCGGGTAACCGGAAGGAAAACCGACTCTCCTTCCAAATAGTTTCCGAAGTTGGTTGAGAGCCTTGCATAGTAATTGCATGATGATATGAGATTTAGATATTTAGATTTATATGCTTGACATGTTTATATATGTTGGAGTATATTGTATGTTTAAGTGTTACGTGTCGTTACAAAAGGTGGCTAGGAGAACTCTAGTCACTCCCCACTGATTGTGGCGTACATGTTTACATGTATGTAGGTACATGACAGGTGGTTGGCAGAGGGTTGCATGGAGCTAACGAGCGATGATCCTATTCATCGATTTTGACTTACACATTTGCGTTAGCTAGACTCTAGTTACATTTCAGTTTTGAGTGCCTGTAGGGATGTGCCGTCCCAGGCTGTTTGTATATATTTTACTTTCAGTACTAAGACAGTTGTACTTATCTATATTTATGTTTATATCAGTTGTTTCAGTTTCAGTTTTAATTCACCTCGTTTTTATGCATGTTAAAGTTTAAATTCCGCGTAAATTTTGGCATGTTGTATGTTTTATTTTTCTGCTGCGACGAGGAGTTTTACAGTTGGTATCAGAACGTTATCGCTCCCGACGCACTCATGTGACCCCCAACCTTAACTTGACCATATAATTGAATAATGAATGAGAGTTGGGGTAGATTTAAGGATTTATATTGTAGTCTATTTGTGATTGCTAATTGCTAAGTTAACACTTGCTTTTCTTTTGAAGGATGGTGAGGAATACAGCTGCTGAGAATACGATAATGCAAGCGCTTCTCCAAGTGCTTGAGAACCGGAGACATTAGGCTGAGACTGTTCTTCCTCCTCCTCCGCCAGGCAATGATGCCAACAGACATGGTGGCTTTTCGTGGATTGCTTCACAGATGTCCAGGAGTCACGCGAAGACCTACGGAGGCGAAGTTTATCCTGTTGCTCTTTTTGAGTGGTTTTGTGAGATGGAGAAGAGTTTTGCCATGTATTCGGTTGTCAGAGAGGATAGGATGCGTCTAGCCACTCACTTTTTGACTTTGGAGGCCGATAGATGGTGGACTTTGACTGGTCCGACTTTCGTTCTAGATCCACTTTTCGACTGGGAAGCTTTTAAGGAGAAGATTGAGACTAGATTTTATCCTAAGGAGCTTCGATCACAGATACTTAAGGAGTTCATGGACTTGAATCAGGGAAAGATGTCCGTACAGGAGTTCACCGACAAATTCAACCAGCTTGCACATTTTGCTTCGAGAATTGTGAGGGATGAGGCTGAGAGAGTTTACTTCTATCGAGGGAAGTAGTTAGGGCCCCGCATCGAGAGTATGGTCCGCCGAGACTAGACTTCTTTTGTTGAGGTTTATGATGATGCTATTTGGGCGGAGAGTTCCATTCGAGCTATAGATGCTGAGACCCGAGCTGCTTCTACTAGTGTGTCTTCACACCAGCGGTCTATCTACCAGGGGAAGAGGCCGTTTGTTCCATCTACTTCTGCACCTTCTTCTCAAGAGAAGCGATTTGAGAGGTTCTCTGCACCGGTCGCTAAGACCATTGTCCATACGGATACTGCTTCTAGTGTTTGCCACCGTTGTGATAAACCACCTCATCCGGGTTTTGACTGTTTCAAGAATGCCTACAAGTGTTTTACTTGTAATGGATTTGGGCATAGGTCTTTTGATTGTCCTGAGAGGAACACCGCACTTGGCAAGGCTGCCACTGCTGCTGCAGCTACTAGAGGACGCAAGGCGAAGGGGAAGATCTTTGTTATGACCAGACCAGAGGCTGAGGCTCATCCTGACATCGTTGCTGGTATCTTTTCTGTTCTTGGCGCTGAGTGCCTGATTTTATTTGATACTGGTGCTTCTCTATCGTTCATATCGACCCAGTTTGTCGACAGACTAGCTCTGAAGTCTTCCTTTGTTGAGGAGACTTCTATCTCATTGCCTTCGGGAGACGTTTTCTCATGCTCTTCTTCCTATAGGGATGTTCCGATTATTATTTGGTGTGCCACATTTCCAGCGGACTTACTGAGATTTCCTCTCGAGGAATTTGACATTATCCTCGGTATGGATTGGTTGTCGCGATACCATGCTCGCTTCGAGTGTCGCGACCAGAATATCTGCTTGAGGAGTTCTTCAGGAGTTCGTGTTTCCTATAGGGGAACTCGCCCCAAAAAGGGTGTTCGTGTCGTCTCATCGATGAAAGCTTCTCATCTTCTAAGGAAGGGTTGCCAAGCCTTTCTGTGTGTTGTTTCAGCTGCAAACCAATCGCTACCGAAGCTTGAGGATGTAGCTATTGTTCGTGAGTTTCTAGATGTCTTTCCAGAGGAGCTGCCGGGCATACCTCCTGAGAGGGATGTCGAGTTTACCATCGAGCTTGTTCCAGGTACAGGACCTATATCTAAGGCTCCCTACCGTATGGCTCCACCTGAGCTGAAAGAGTTGAAGCAGCAATTGGAAGAGATGATCGAGAAGGGATTCATTCGACCGAGTGCCTCTCCTTGGGGTGCTCCAGTTCTTTTCGTCAAGAAGAAAGATGGTTCCATGAGACTTTGCATTGATTACAGGGAATTGAACAGAGTTACAGTGAAGAACAGATATCCTTTACCTAGGATCGATGACTTGTTTGATCAGCTTAGAGGTGCTTCCAGATTTTCGAAGATTGACCTTCGTTCCGGTTATCATCAGATTCCAGTTAGGGAGGCTGACATTGCGAAGACTTCTTTCCGTACCAGATATGGGCACTTTGAGTTCGTTGTCATGCCTTTTGGTTTGACGAATACTCCTGCTATATTCATGGATTAGATGAACAGGACGTTCAGTGAGTACTTAGACACTTGTGTCGTGGTGTTTATTGATGACATCTTGATATATTCGAAGACTGATGCTGAGCATGCCAAACATCTTCGATTGATACTTGGGATTTTACGTCGACAGAAGTGGTTTGCGAAATTTTCTAAGTGTGAGTTTTGGTTATCCAAGGTTGCATTTCTTGGACATGTGATATCTAGCGAGGTTCTCTAGGTCAGGGCACGAGAGGAAACGGGTCGGGGTGATAGGTACAAACAAAAGGGTAGACAACCTAGAACGGTGGTCAACAGAAATAAAACGTACCTCAGGCCTCTTAGGCAAAGAGGCGAAGTCTGTCCCTCGTGAAGAAGTAACAACGGCCCTCGATGAAGTGGCCGCAACAGAAGGAGGCGTAGCAGTAGCGTCAGAAACAAGGGGCTCGGCAGCAGTGGCCCCAGGTGCAATGGTGAGCTCAGTTCGAAGAAGCGACCATAGGAGGTCGGGAAGTAGTGGTGGTGATGGCCAAGGACTGGGGACGAGGAATCCTAGGGAGCTTCGAGTACCTAGGCGTGGCACCCGCAGCTAACAAAGAGAAAGGAGGACGCGGCAGTCCAGCATCCTCATCAGACTCGGTCTCCTCCCCGGAGTCACTCTCGGACGCCGTCTCAACGTCCTCTACTAAAACAGGGGCACCAGGAGTTGCTTGAGAAGCAACAGTACCCTCGACGGCCATTGGACTCGCGGTCAACCCTCCCCCAGGAATGACAATGTCGGAAGACACCGTTGCAGCCTCAGTGGCAGCGACAGAGGCCTGCCCAGACTCCGCGACAGCAGCAACAAAATGTTGCTCTGTTATCTCGGTTACGACATTCGAGACAATTGTCTCGACAGATGGTGCGGGAGCAGGGGATTGAGTTACTTGTTCCATTACTACAATAAACATCAAGTGATAAACGAAATTAAACAAGGATGAACACGATTTGAAGCTCTTTAGTCTAACACCCAAAAAATTCGAAAAATAAGGGAATGAGGGTGTTTAATTAAGCAAAGGAGAGTTAATAATAATTACTTGATGTTGAATATACCCACGTACTGCAAGGAATTAGAACAAAAAGCACAAATTCGAAAAATCGAACCGAAACCCTAGAAAACGAAAATATCGAATTGGGGCTTGAAATCGATGTTTTTGAAAGGGATTTTGTCGAAATTGTTGTTTAAAACAGTTGTGTAATATAATGTAGTTGTTATTTGGGCAAATAAATGCATAAATTGCAAGTTCAGTTTGAAAAGTTTTGAAAATGGGGAAGAACACAAACACTCGGTCGAAGGAAATGAATAGGGACGTCGAAAAATTTACCTTATATAGACCGAAAACGGTGCTCGATCGAGAGAAATTCTTCTCGATCGACTACATTTTGTTACCTGAAGGACTCGATCGAGAACAGTAACACCTCGATCGAGAGATCCGCGACTTTTGAACTTCCGCCTTCTCGATCGAGAGAAAAACCTCTTGATCGACCATTTCCTTTCCTCGATCGAAGGGAAATCTTCTCGACCGAAATCATCATCCCCAAATTTGCTCGATCGAGAAGATTAATCCTCTCGATCGAGTGCTTTTCCAACTGACCGCACTTTGTTGAGTTTCTGATTGCTGCGGATCAGTCGTACCTGCAATAAGCATAATACAAACATCCCAAAACCACAAAAATATTTGTCCGAAACACTAAAACTGTTCAAACTACTACTGTCTATCTAAGTTTGTCCTATCAAAACAAAACCACAAGTTTAAAAGATCTAAAAATCCACGAAACATTATCTTATTTACAACTTCGCACGGGGTTGCAAACCCGGCTATTCTTCCATAAATTCAGATTGGCCATCCTTCGGCCGCTGCTGCGATGTACTTGATTCTCCATCGTTGGCCCTCACCTTCTTACGCCATGCTCGTTGCTCATTTTCCGCCTTTCTCTCGTCTTTGTACTCTTTGAAAAGTTCCGCCATGCTGTTTGATTTTCCCGTAGGTGGGTCCATTGCAAAGTTTCCCCATCCTGGCCCTGTGCACCTGATAACAAAAATACGGGCCCCTTTTTTTGCTCTCTTTACGAGGCATCAGTGTTAACGGGGTTGGTGGAGTAACGACATGCGGAGGTTCATCTATGATCATAGAGTCTTTTGACGGTGTCACATCCATAGGGCTAGAGGCAGAGTCAACGGCTTGTAAGACATTGCATTCTAAAATGCGCATCGGCCCTTTGTGGGTCGCGGGTTTTGCGAAAACTAGTTCCTCTCCCCCGATTCGGAAGGTCAAAGTGCGCAACCCAACATCTATATGATGGCTTGGGCGGTGTGCAGAAAGGGTCGGCCAAGTATGGTGGGTGTGTATGAGTCTTCCGGGATGTCAAGAACAACAAAGTCTACCGGTATATAAAAACGTCGTACCTTAACAGGTATATCTTCCAAAATTCCCATAGGCCTAGCCACTGACATGTCAGCCATTTGCACAGACATACTCGTGTAATGAAACCGGTTAAGACCCAATTTCCTTGCTAAGGACCATGGCATGACGCTAATACTAGCACCTAAGTCGCATAACGCTCTATCAATATAATGCAATCCTATATGGCAAGGTATTGAAAAACTACCCGGGTCGGATAGTTTGAGTGGGGTCCGGTACTACAAATGGGCTGAACACCCTTCAGTAAAAGCTACGGTTTCAAAATCATTAACGGTACGCTTACGCAAAAGAAAGTCTTTCATGAACTTTAAATAAGACGGTACCTTCCTTACTAAGTCCAAGAACGGAATATGAACATTGAGGCCCTTGACAAGTTGGCCAAATCTTGCGAATTCTTGTTCGGTTTTCTTTCCTTTCACCAAACGTCCCGGAAATGGGACCTGCACATCTGGATCTTGTCTGTGCGTTTCACAAATCAAAGTATTTTTCAGCATTCTCCTGTTTGGTTCACTCGATCGAAGCCTTTCTTGCTCCAGATCTCTCGATCGAGCATTCTCAGCAGCAAATCCACTCGATCGACCTTCAAGCTTTCGCGATCGCGCAGAACTGTCTTCACCAGTGTTCGATCGAACACTTTCTTCTGACAAATCGCTCGATCGAGGTGTTTGAGGTATTCGATCGAGCCTTTCTTCTGATTTTCCTCTCGATCGAGAGTCTGTAACCTCTCGATCGAGACCTTTCTCGGCTTTTTCAGCTTCTTTTTCTGCTTATTTTCCTGCAAAATCAAAGACAACAGTCCGGTCAATAATTTCATCATTAGAATAAATTTTTCCTGACCTCAAGGTGTAACACCCCGATTTATTAAGGAGCCTTTGGCAAGACATCCTCAGTAAATTGAGCTGTTACCATCTCGGAATATCCGAGGTAGTGAATAACAAAGTAAATCAAACCAAAGTACTTTATATAAAACTGATAAAATTTAAACTTCGATGTTACAAATACTACACAGCGGAAATTAATGTACAACTGATAACTACAAAGTATGTGATCTACATCTAAGTCGGTCCATCCAAGTGCTCACGCCATCCCATGCTCCCACAGCACCGTCTTCCTGTCAAAACTGGTCCCCATCACGGATCATCACAGGTGTCACACGAATACACAGGGTCAACCACGAGGTTGAGTAGAGGAAAAGTAAACAACCAAACATTACTATAAATAGAAAGTCAAACATCTCCACTCCGAATCACAAGACCCATTAATCTCCACACCAATCACAGACCCTTTATCTCAGCACCAATCACAGACCCTTTATCTCCGCACCAATCACAGACCCTTTATCTCCGCACCAATCACAGACCCTTTATCTCCACACCAATCACAAGACCCATTATCTCCGCACCAATCACAAGACCCATTTATCGTCACCTCGTATCGTATCTCAGAATATATAAATAGAATAGCTCAACATAACAATCATATTATAACATAAAATAAACATGGTTATCACCAAATATCAACAGATTACTCATCATTATATGCACAGTATTTCCCCTACCTCAATTTGCAGAAAGACAACCAACAGCTACTAGTAATGTTCCACGCAGACCGTCACCTAAATAAATATTATATAACGATGAATAAATCTCCACTTAGACCCCCATTTAAATAGTAACAGCATACTAAATATAGTAACTTCCAAAAGTGGAAAGTTTCCTGTAATAGATACTTTCCCGAAATAGAAACCTTGCCCAAAATGGCAGTACTACAAAATTATTGATCATGTTCTCACTTATTAAACTTAACCACATATAAATAATCGTCACAATACAATATCACAAAATAGCACATAAACAAATACCTTGACTAACCATAATAATATTAATAATCATAATTATTAATATACAATTCTAACAAACCATTCTTATTAACTTTAATAAAATAATTATTAATAACATAATAATACTAACCATAATAATAATAAGAATAATAATAATAATAATGATAATAATAATAATAATAATAATAATAATAATAATGCTCACAATGGCAAAAATCAGAGACTCACGAATAGCACGAATACACCGAACAGCGAAAACCCGAATGCAACACAACCCCCACCGTGTTACAACCACCCTCTCAAAACCCACCTCCGACACCAAACGCAACCCCTAGCTTCCCCACTGGCACCACCAGCCTCTCCTCTGAGCCACGGTGGTTCCAGCAAGGGAGCCAGTGGCCGTGAACAGCCCACAACCACCCCTAACATCGACACCAAAACCAAGCAACCCGCCTGCTCTGTTTTTTTTTTCCGCGTTACACTACCCCAAACGAAACCCGGTTTACACCCTACCACGGTAGCCCACATCCACCGTGAAAGCCACCCGACTAAACTCTTATATGCAGCTAACCCAGAAACCCAAACCACCCATAGGAACATGACCCGTAGTTTACTCGAATTCAAGTTCAACCTCTCGTGTTTACCAACTCTGTTCTGAAACGAAGCAAAGACCAACACAGGCGACAAAAAGACCACCGTGATTGGTGGCTCCTAGTGGTCGGTGACGACTCTTCTGGGGTCAAAACACAAGACTAAACACCATAGTTACTCGAGGTATAACAATAAAGCGATGAACACGAATAAAGACTGATAAACGAATTAAAGGAAACAAACAGCATAAACTGAGAACGAAAGAACGATAGAGCACCTACCTACTTCTCCTGCGAAAACGGAAGGCCAGCCACCCCTTAACCCACCGTGTAAACTCTTCCCAGTATTCTCGGATGTGACGGCAGTGAGTATGGAGGGTTGTTTGAGCGTCGACTAGGGCAAAACTTGGGTTAGGAGGGTGTTTTTATCTGACAGCAGGAGGACGTGGTCTAAGCTTTGTTGTCAAAGTGTGGTTTCTGTTTTCGGTCTTGGGCTGTTGTAATTACACGGAATGGAGGCCCAACATTTGCTTAGACGTGGTCTAGTCACTAATACGCAAACCCGATATTACACTAATAACATATAAAACATAAAACGCGTATTATCATTATGTTATCGAATATAAACGTTCGAGAGGCCACCAACACGTCAATATAACTAATAATTATTAAAAATAAAAGTACTGGGTATTACAGTCTTCCCTCCATAAAATGAACTTCGTCCCGAAGTTCACCTCCCCATAACGGTAAAGAAACATTTAGCAAGCATGAGCAAACACAAGTAACGCTTAAGAAATGCGAGATGTTACATTCTATCCCCCTTAAGAAAACTTTGTCCCCAAAGTTAACACACAAGTGAAACACATGATACTTCAACAATCACGATATAGTGCATAACATACGCAGCAGGGTTATCAAGTATATTCAAATAGTCACGACATATCAGTTAGTCAAATTATAACAACTATCCATATCATAAATCATTTAGATTTTACAATCACATCCTCCTTAAAACATGGTTACGTCCCCGTAACCCCATAAACATTCCAACACAGTACCCCATCTCACTCATTACTGTATCTCATAGAACATTACTCCAAGTAACCAAGTATCGTATTCTCATTATCGAACGTAAGACCAAAGACAAGGGGTGAGTGAACTGGCGGAATAAAACCGCAAAACAATACTTCCATCTCAATATCGATTCAAACTCAAATAATGTAACTCAATAACCAGGTCACTCTAGACCATAACATAACTCGGCACAAAGGCCCCATAACTCAATACTAGTAACCAATCTCAATCTCAAATTTAATATCAATATCGTCAAAGGTTCAAAGAACCGTGCTCAACACCTAAAGTATGAACTTTAAGCTACTCACCCACTAGTTAAGGTCAAAGAGAACGATTATAAAAACGCAATACCAGTTACCAACAATCCAATTTATTCATCCCCTGTAAACCATATACTCCAATTTAACAAGCAAAATAAAGATCCCCAAATCGAAATACCTCTTAATCGTAGCTCAACCATACAAATTCCATGGTAAAAGCTAAATTCCATTTGCTAACTACCCAAATAAGTACGTTCTCGCACAAACACTAATTAGATCGACATCATTATCCATGCTAGAGTCAACTGTAATAAATTGATTGAATACCTTGATTATATGCCCTGTATCTCATACTCTTCCTCCTCACTATCGCACAACCCCTCTCTCAAAATAAAAAGAACAATTAATAACTCATAATATATGGATCCTACTATATACACAATAATATTCACAAAACAGTCTCTTCAAAATTGCCAATATAACAATTAATAGACTCCGACCGATCAATTAGCACATATACATATCCCTGAGCAATAATATGAATAATAAGATCGGTATAATCTGTTACGCAGTAAAACAGATTCGGAATAGATACACTCATACACCCTTGAAATTTATCACTAATTTAATATACTAACAACAATGTAACACTTAAGAAGCTTATAGTTCATACTTGACAAATTAAATGTTTCATGCTCATAATCATATTACAGAAGCAAATCATTTTTAGGAATAGACATAACGCAAAATTAACTAACGTAATTAAACATGGAACATTGACATATCTCCTGAGACATACATAACTCATAGACTCATAAGATCGTTTAACACCCTCAGGTATCAATTAGTTAACCAAATCACTTAGCTACATTTCCACCCACTCATATTACATCATTTATCATGAGGCTATAGTTATATATGACTTGCACAATAAGGGTTTTATACAATGCGCAACTATTAGACACTCAAACAGGATTTCATCTACACATAGCTACAGGATTGTCATTGCAACCCATCACCATGATTATCAAACATCAAGCTTAAACCCGGTTTATCATTTTGAAAATATTTTGAAATGTTTGAGACATTGAAAGGGTTGTTTGTGACAATATAAATACGTGTCAAAGACAATTTCACAAGTTACTGCTTGAAACAAGGCTACACGAAGGTATTATGACTCTTCTTTATTACGTCATTGTTCTCCTCACTCGTGAATTATGAAAATTTTAACGATATAAGTAAACAATCACAAAGCTAATACTTCCATAATTCGTATGTCAACAATTAATAACTTACACATCGTGATCAGATTCTAAATATAACAATATGCAATTCACTGTATGGTATAACAATATACTTGAAAAAAAAAAAAAAAGTTATAGAGATTATAATCACAGGAAACTAGACAGTGATAAACCATCAACACCCGAAAGAACATCGACAAGATTCACATTATTCAAATAATCACAATCACGTATAACTATTAGATTACTATATCATGCTGATAACCTGGCCAGTTAAGTTTCATTCTGCCACTTGGCAAGACTCTTCTCAGATAAACATGTTTTTGACATCACATACGAGTAGCACATAATTATTTTGAGGTCGTAGAATTTGACATATAATTGAAACGATTTTATATTAAACTTGACGAAATAACCAAGGCTACGCTATCATATAGTGAGGGTTCATACTCATACCATACACCTATTATTCATGTTACTAATGCCATAACAGGATATCACGTGGTCACATCCCATAAGTCATATTTGATTAAACTTTTATATATGAAACTTTTACATCTCACAATTTCAACAATTAACATTATGCAGCCCTTACCAAATCATAAATAAATAACAGCTTAGCTAACGTGCGAGCGATCATTGTTTTTAGAAAAAAAAACTAGCTATACATAGGAAAAGAATCGAATGCATATCTCAAGGAAATTACTTAATACCATTTCCATAACTCAATCGGTCTGAACAAGAACCTTACAGCAATTCAACAAAAAATTAGGCAACTTGCAAGAATCACAACAAAATAACGACTCATTAAGATTTTACATGGTCTATCCTCTTGAAAACGTAAACGCATACTCTGAACAGTAGGGGTGGAATTATGCATAAACAACAACCAAGTATTAAATGATTTCTTTTACAAAAAGATGGGTCAAGTCGGATCTGTGCAGTAACAATCTAACCACGGTCAACTAAAAGATTTATTTCACTCCAAATATAACTCCTATTAACATGAAACCAACAGCATTGTAAAACCAACTTAGAAGGTTATCATACATAAAATTTTCATACACATATAAGGAACACTTTTTAAATGGCAGCTCTTGCAAGCAAGGTAACATTCTGAAATTTTATTAAAATTCATTCTTTAAAATCATTCCACATTATCACATTTAAATGTAACCATTATTTTTCCAAAACATGCTGACATGTCATTTGAAGTATAGACACCACCTTATTAGCATGTATGCATCATTTAGACTTTAGTTGCCACCTAGAACACGGTGAGATCTGAAACTGAAGGTAGAATCACTAAATAACTCAATATTTACCACTGTAACACATAACTACATCTCAATCATAGCTTGGGCAACACATTCCGCATATCACTAGACATGGATTACTAATAGATATACGTCCGACCGTTCATATCCAAATACCAGGAATATATTACATAGTTACATTAGCCGTTTAATAACCAGATAATCAGGTGAACGTTTTAAACATCAGCATATTATGATTACATCACTCTAACCAAAGCTCAACAAATACACTCCCAAACCCTTAGAATTTCAATACAATCATCCAGAACGATCCACATTCCATATCACAAATATCCCTCCAATGCACATTATTGATCATACTCACATATTACTTACCTTATTCTTCTCCTACAAGATCGTTAGTACAATATAACCAGGTCACTAATAGTCTACCCCCACTCTTTAATTACTCTCATCGGTTTCCCGAGACAGAACAGAAAGGGCCCAGGTTTGGTGTGAGGGGGCCCCTAACTCTTCCCGTTCCTTTTTGGGGCTCCTATCAATTTCATCTCGGGGTTCATTTTATTAGACTCTTCCTATATTCATTATTATTCATTTGGTTTAGGCCTGAGGATCGTTCGCTCTGATACCACTTTGTAACACCCCGATTTATTAAGGAGCCTTTGGCAAGACATCCTCAGTAAATTGAGCTGTTACCATCTCGGAATATCCGAGGTAGTGAATAACAAAGTAAATCAAACCAAAGTACTTTATATAAAACTGATAAAATTTAAACTTCGATGTTACAAATACTACACAGCGGAAATTAATGTACAACTGATAACTACAAAGTATGTGATCTACATCTAATTCGGTCCATCCAAGTGCTCACGCCATCCCATGCTCCCACAGCACCGTCTTCCTGTCAAAACTGGTCCCCATCACGGATCATCACAGGTGTCACACGAATACACAGGGTCAACCACGAGGTTGAGTAGAGGAAAAGTAAACAACCAAACATTACTATAAATAGAAAGTCAAACATCTCCACTCCGAATCACAAGACCCATTAATCTCCACACCAATCACAGACCCCTTATCTCAGCACCAATCACAGACCCCTTATCTCCGCACCAATCACAGACCCTTTATCTCCGCACCAATCACAGACCCTTTATCTCCACACCAATCACAAGACCCATTATCTCCGCACCAATCACAAGACCCATTTATCGTCACCTCGTATCGTATCTCAGAATATATAAATAGAATAGCTCAACATAACAATCATATTATAACATAAAATAAACATGGTTATCACCAAATATCAACAGATTACTCATCATTATATGCACAGTATTTCCCCTACGTCAATTTGCAGAAAGACAACCAACAGCTGCTAGTAATGTTCCACGCAGACCGTCACCTAAATAAATATTATATAACGATGAATAAATCTCCACTTAGACCCCCATTTAAATAGTAACAGCATACTAAATATAGTAACTTTTAAAAGTGGAAAGTTTCCTGTAATAGATACTTTCCCGAAATAGAAACCTTGCCCAAAATGGCAGTACTACAAAATTATTGATCATGTTCTCACTTATTAAACTTAACCACATATAAATAATCGTCACAATACAATATCACAAAATAGCACATAAACAAATACCTTGACTAACCATAATAATATTAATAATCATAATTATTAATATACAATTCTAACAAACCATTCTTATTAACTTTAATAAAATAATTATTAATAACATAAAAATACTAACCATAATAATAATAAGAATAATAATAATAATAATGATAATAATAATAATAATAATAATAATAATAATAATAATAATAATGCTCACAATGGCAAAAATCAGAGACTCACGAATAACACGAATACACCGAACAGCAAAAACCCGAATGCAACACAACCCCCACCGTGTTACAACCACCCTCTCAAAACCCACCTCCGACACCAAACGCAACCCCTAGCTTCCCCACTAGCACCACCAGCCTCTCCTCTGAGCCACAGTGGTTCCAGGAAGGGAGCCAATGGTCGTGAACAGCCCACAACCACCCCTAACATCGACACCAAAACCCAGCAACCCGCCTGCTCTGTTTTTTTTTTCCGCGTTACAGTACCCCAAACGAAACCCGGTTTACACCCTACCACGGTAGCCCACAACCACCGTGAAAGCCACCCGACTAAACTCTTATATGCAGCCAACCCAGAAACCCAAACCACCCATAGGAACATGACCCGTAGTTTACTCGAATTCAAGTTCAACCTCTCGTGTTTACCAACTATGTTCTGAAACGAAGCAAAGACCAACACAGGCGACATAAAGACCACCTTGATTAGTGGCTCCTAGTGGTCGGTGACGACTCTACTGGGGTCAAAACACAAGACTAAACACCATAGATACTCGAGGTATAACAATAACGCGATGAACACGAATAAAGACTGATAAACGAATTAAAGGAAACAAACAGCATAAACTGAGAACGAAAGAACGATAGAGCACCTACCTACTTCTCCTGCGAAAACGGAAGGCCTGCCACCCCCTTAACCCACCGTGTAAACTCTTCCCAGTATTCTCGGATGTGACGACAGTGAGTATGGAGGGTTGTTTGAGCGTCGACTAGGGCAAAACTAGGGTTAGGAGGGTGTTTTTATCTGACAACAGGAGGACGTGGTCTATGCTTTGTTGTCAAAGTGTGGTTTCTGTTTTCGGTCTTGGGCTGTTGTAATTACACGGAATGGAGGCCCAACACTTGCTTAGACGTGGTCTAGTCACTAATACGCAAACCCGATATTACACTAATAACATATAAAACATAAAACGCGTATTATCATTATGTTATCGAATATAAACGTTCGAGAGGCCACCAACACGTCAATATAACTAATAATTATTAAAAATAAAAGTACTGGGTATTACACAAGGTCACCAACGTCTCCTTCCTCTTTTCCGACTGAAAGGGTAGATGGCCCGGTTGTCTTGTTGATTGATTGGTGGCGAGTTGAGCAATTTGTGAAACTAACATCTTTATCGTTGAGTTTGTCGCTTGGTCAGATTTAACCATTTGCGTGGCCAACGACTGTATCATGCTCTTTAATTGGCCAACCTCGGACACCCCTCCACTTGAGGAACTACCTTGTTGCGGATTCGGAAACTGCGGGGCCCTCGAGAACTGTTGCTTGTGCGGTGGTATATACGGTTGTTGTTGTTGTGAAGAGGGAGACGGGTTGAGAACATTTTGGCTTGTCCACCGTAGATTCGGGTGGACGTACCCGTGATTGTATCCCCCTTGATTGTATTATTGAAACAAAAAAACTTGCTCCTGATCAGCGAAGCATTCAACCGCACCGTGGCCTTGCTCGCCACACCTTTCACAATGTACAATTTCTTCTTTTTGTAGGACATCAACCGTCTGACGGTTCCCAACACCTCCGTTCTCCAACTTTTCAATCTTCGCAAACAGCTTATCAAATTTTGCCTCCAGACCCTCAGTCTCAATATTGGCAACTGTTCTTGTACCACTTCTGGGGTTGCCATACTCAGACGTATGGGTGGCCATCTCCTCTATTAAACTCCAGCCTTTATCATCGTCCACCTCACACTGGAATCTCCCATTTGCAGCCGAATCTAAAATGGCCCTATGATCATCGTATAGGCCATTGTAGAATTGGTTACAAATAAACCACGGCTCGAAACCATGGTGGGGGACTGACCTCACATAACCTTTAACCCTCTCCCACTCTTCAGTCAAGTTCTCGGAGGGTTTCTGTTTAAAATTGGTTATTTGTGTGCGTAAGGCGTTTGCACGTTGTGGTGGAAAGTACTTCTTATAAAAAACTAGGGCTAAGGACGTCCAGTCAGTTATCCCAGCTGCCTCCCTATCTAAATCCGACAACCACTCCCTTGCATTGTCGGTTAAGGAAAAGGGAAAGAGGGCTTCTTTGATCTTGTCTTGGGTGACCCCCCCCCCCCCCCCCCCTTAGCTAGGATTGAGGAGCAATAGTCAGCAAATCACTCCATGTGCTTTATGGGGTCCTCTCCCGCGGCCCCACGATATTGGTTTCTTTCCACCATGTTTATGTAAGAGGCTCGGAAATCAAAAGTTCGGCCATCTTCATTTGTGGCTATACTAAATCCTCTTGGAATAAACGCGGCTGTGGGCTCAGAGTGGCTTGCGATGTTAGGCATGTTTGGTTGAAAATTGGGTTCGAAAGCGAAGTTTTCCTCACAAAAATTGATTCTCTCTTGTTCGGGGGTACTCAAGTCTTCCTCCCGACTAGCTCTCTCAAGTTCTCTCCTTCGACGTAGGAATAATCTCTCGGGTTCGGGATCGGGATTCACCAAATCTCCCCTTTGAGACCTGCGCATAAAACTGAAGAGAACAATTAGTACGGCCTTAAGGAATTAAAATTCCTTAAGTCTAAAATAATTGATAAAAAACAGAAATAGAAAACAGCGTTGCTTCCCCGGCAACGGCGCCAAAATTTGATGCGTGTCGTTTATGCACCAAAAATAGACCTAGGTATTACTAACAGAAGCTAGTGGTAAATAGGGTCGATCTGCACAGGGAAGCAAACTTGTTCAACTATCGGTTTTTACCTATGGTCACAAATTTGGGGGTTTTCAAAGTGATAACTAAACTACGAGTTACAAGATATGCAAGAGTATAAAAATACGAAAACTAACACAAGATGAGATAAAAATCAAGGAAAGGGAATATGTTGGGAATTCGGGTCGTTGTGTCTTACGTATGATTGACGTAATTGGGATAGACCACGTTATTGATGGGAAAGGCTAGGTTATTACGGTCAAGTCTCAAACCCGACTATACCTTCCGGTCTTAAGTCGCCCTAAGGTCGTTTTTGCTTAACTTCCGCTCTCACAAAAACTATTTAAAATCGATAAACAAGTCTTACCCTTCCAACCTTTCGGTCTAGGTCGGGAATTAACTAAATGTAAGGTCTCATGCGTGCACTCACTAAACCGAACATGAATTAAATTGTTTTACGATTACTCCCACCAAAAACGGTCTAACCCGACTACTACATATCAAACGTTCGACACAATTTCCCTCATCCCAACATGTAAAGGGTTTAGCTACTCATGATGGGATTAATAACGATTACGACGATAACGAATGAACTAGCATACGACATAGTAAAATGAGGGATAAAATCAGATTATAATAAGGAAAAGACAGAGGACGTGAAATCAACGAGAAACAAAGGGAAAGGGGCACGGTTTCGGTATTCTTAAGACGGATACAAGAGCGTTAACAAACATACGGTACAAGATGAACTAAGAAGGGATTTAGTAAGACTAAATTAAAACTAGAACAGGGACTAACAAAGGGGAACGAATGAAATCAGAAAGCGAAAATCAAAGACAGAAAACGGATGAAAAATAACGATGAACACAAGCATATGAAAACAAAGTATACGCGCGGAATGGATCGAAATTCACAGAACGAAAACAGTAAACATAAACTAAGATAAGAATAGAAAATAAAGATAAGGAAAGAAGGATTACAGTAACAAAAGGAAAGAACAGAGGACGAGATCCTTAGGAAGAAAGAACGAAGAACTCGGTATTATTACGAAAACGTGACGGCTACAAAATACTTAGATTAAAAAGTTTCAGAGAGTAAAATTAGGGTATGAATTCTTATGACCTAATGCTCTCAAACGAGCTCTTTAAATAGGCAAAGAAATCTAAACTGAAGTATTAACTGAGGTAAACACGAAGGGTAAGGAAAGCTCTCGATCGAGAGAAATTTCCTCTCGATCGAGCACTTTAGTCTTCAAAAACCAGTCGATCGAAGATAGCAAGTTGCTCGATCGACTCCTCTTCTTTAACACCTCTCGATCGATCATTTTGGCTATCGACCGAGTACTTCCTTCATGGATACCTCTCGATCGAGCACAGCCGCACAGGACAGCTCGATCGAGGACATGGCTTCCACTAGATCCCTCGATCGAGCACATGACAAATCGATCGAGGACTCTCTTCTCGAATAGAGCCTTCGACAGGGCAATGGTTGCTTCTTCACCTCAAAACTCTCGATTAATACACAACCAACCGTAATTTTCCCATCGTCTATTGAAATACAGTGCTTTCAAGTAGAAAAAGCTCGATTTCCACTACTATTTGGTCAATATCTGCAAAATAGCAACACGAACACAAAGTAGCACATACGGGGCATAAAATGATATAAAATCACCAATATCGTGAGAATGTGTGCTAAAACAAGACTAAAAAGTCTATACTAAATGCACACATCACCTTTCTTGTCCAAAGTAGGCTACTTTTAGAAGATGGAACAAAGTCAAGGAGTCACATGGCCTCAGAAGGGCAGTTTTGAGCTGATAAGAGCGTTAACCGAGGTAAAACGAAGGACAGAAGCATAAGAACCACAAAAAGAAGCATTCTGGTCTGACAGAAGCTCGATTGAGTTCTGGGTTTTGCTCGACCGAGTAGATGCAGTAGAGGAAATACTCGATCGAGTGATTTGTTACTCGATCGAGAAGTCTGCAGGAAGGACAATGGTCTCGAGGATTTTAGAGTTACTCGATCGAAGGGATGCAGGACTAATGTTGCTCGATCGAATGGTTTTTGAAGAACAGCTACTCGATCGAGTGATTCTGTCAGTAGATCGAGCAACTCACTTACTACACCGGATTCAGCATTTCATGCTTTAGGTTTGAGGATTAAGTAGTTAACCTAATCCCTATACAAATATTACGTTAACACTAGTCACTCATAATCCACTTTTCGTCTAATCAGTCACTAATCTAATTTTCATACTTTTCACTTTGCACGTAGCATTTCACATTTCAACAATCAGTAGCTTTTGTCATTTTAGTCTTTTTGTTCATTTCCCGATTCCGTTCATCATTTCCTGGCAGTTATTGTAATCTCTTTTACCTTTCTCTTAATTTTATGATTGTCATTTTATTGTTATCATTTATGTTCTTTAGTTTATTTTCGTTATTTACCATGTCGCATTTTGTTAGTATCATCATTGTTAGTTTAGATCCCGAAGCCATGCGTAGGTAATTTTCATAATATGTTAGGATGAGGGAACTCGCGGTATCATCATTCTTTGCGACGAAGTTCGTTTATAAGCAATTTAATCAAAAAACTAGTCGAATGAGTGCACGTAGGAGACCGGTTTATTTAGTAAAACTGAACCTAGATCGGAAGATTGGTAGGGTAGGCTTGCTTAGGATGATCGATATAACCTTCCAAGATTAAAAGATTGGTTGAGGAGTCTAGGGCGATTTAAGACAGAAAGGAGATAATCACTACCTACTTCGTTAATGATTCGATTGTCCTAGTTATCTCACATGATATGAGACCGAGTGCTTTTCCGTGGGGTGCTCCAGTTTTATTTGTTAAGAAGAAAGATGGTTCCATGAGACTTTGCATTCATTATAGAGAATTGAACAGAGTGACTGTGAAGAACATATATCCTTTGCCTAGGATAGATGATTTGTTTGATCAGTTGTGGGGTGCTTCTAGGTTTTCTAATATTGATCTTCGATCGGGTTATCATCAGATTCCAGTGAGAGAGGCTGATATTGGGAAGACTTCTTTTCGTACCAGATATGGGCATTTTGAGTTCGTGGTTATGCCTTTTGGATTGACTAATGCACCTGCTATCTTTATGGATCAGATGAACCGCACCTTTAGTGAGTTTCTTGACACTTGTGTTGTGGTGTTTATTGATGACATTCTCATTTACTCGAAGACCGATGAGGAGCATGCCGAGCATCTCCGATTGATACTTGGGATTTTATGTCGACAAAAGTGGTTCGCGAAGTTCTCTAAGTGTGAGTTTTGGCTTTCTAAGGTCGCATTTCTTGGACATGTGATATCTAGTGAGGGAGTTATGGTTGATCCCGCGAAGATTGAGGCTGTTGTTGATTGGGAGAGTCCCAAAGATGTGGGAGAGATCCGTAGTTTCCTTGGTTTAGCGGGTTACTACCGTCAATTGTTGAGGATTTCTGTAGATTGGCTCATCCGATGACTCAGTTACTGAAGAAGGAAGCTAAGTTTGTTTGGACCGACAAGTGTGAGAGCTCTTTCCAGGAATTGAAGACTAGGTTGACTTCCGCTCCTATACTTGTTTTGCCAGAGATCGGGGTTGACTTTGATGTTTACTGCGATGCTACGATGTTAGGGCTTGGATGTGTGTTGATGCAGAGTGGTAAGGTGATAGCTTACTGATCTAGACAGTTGCGAGTTCACGAGGTGAACTATCCGACTCATGATCTTGAGTTAGCTGCAGTTGTTCACGCCCTGAAGATGTGGCGTCACTACTTGATTGGATCTCATTATCGCATTTTCACGGATCATAAGAGTCTAAAGAACATTTTCACCCAGAAAGACCTCAATATGCGACAGCGTCGTTGGCTAGAGTTGGTTAAGGATTATGACATTGAGTTATTATATCATGAGGGTAAAGCCAATGTGGTTGCTGATGCGCTTAGCCGCAAGACTTCTCATTCGATGAGTGCTATGCGTGTGTTGCCCGATGAGTTGTGTTCCGAGTTCCGGAAGTTGAGATTAGAGATGGTTGATAGTGGTTTTGATTGGTTATCTGCTATGACCGCCGAGCCGACATTGTATTGGGAGATTCGCCATAGTTTGCCTACAGATGCTGCTTTCCGGAGGTTCGAGGCTAAGATTTCGAGTGGTGTTGCACCAGATTTAGTGATTGATTCTGATGGTTTCCTTAGATTCTGAGGTAGGATGTATGTTCCCAATGTGCCAAATTTGAGGAAGAGGATTCTTGATGAGGCTCACTTGACACCGTATTCAGTTCATCCGGGCGGAGAGAAGATGCACAAGGACTTGAGACTTAATTTTTGGTGCCCCGGGATGAAGAAAGACATTTTGGATTACGTGAGTAAGTGCTTGACTTGTCAACAAGTCAAGATAGAGCATAGGAGGCCAGGTGGTTTGTTACAGCCGCTCCACGTTCCTCAGTGGAAGTGGGAGTGCATATCGATGGATTTTGTGACGGCATTGCCTAAGACAGTGGGAGGCAAGGATGCGATTTGGGTTGTAGTTGATAGGTTAACTAAGTGTGCCAGATTTGTGCCTATTAGAGAGACATGGGATATGGACCGTTTAGCCAGGGCTTATATTGCAGAGATAGTCTGTTACCATGGTGTCCTGAGAGATATCGTTTCCGATCGTGATCCTCGTTTCTGTTCCATATTTTGGAAGGCTTTACAGGAGGCTATGGGTAGCCGTTTGCTGATGAGTACCGCATTTCATGCCACGACTGATGGTCAGTCCGAGAGGACTATTCAGACATTAGAGGACTTGCTCCGTGCTTGTGCACTTGATTTCCAGAGTTCTTGGGAGCAGTGTCTACCGTTAGTTGAGTTTTCCTACAACAACAGTTACCATTCATCTATTGGTATGGCTCCGTATGAGGCGCTCTATGGTAGAAAGTGCCGTAGTCCAATCTGTTGGGATCAGGCGAGTGACGTGCACGAGCTAGGACCGGACCAATTAGCTGTTACGATTGATCAGGTTCATCTTATCAGAGGTAGGATGAAGGCCGCACAGGATCGACAGAAATCCTATGTTGATGTTCGCTGCAGACCTCTCGAGTTCGAGGTGGGTGACAGAGTTTTCTTGAGAGTTTCACCAATGAAGGGCGTTAAGAGGTTTGGAGTTAAGGGCAAGTTGAGTCCTAAGTTTATTGGGCCATTTGAGATCGTGAAGAGGATTGGTGCTGCTGCTTACCGTTTGGACTTGCCTCCTAGTTTGGGCAAGGTTCATAGTGTCTTTCATGTTTCCCAGCTCCGTAAGTATGTTAGTGATCTGAGTCATGTTCTTCCTAGAGAGATCGAGAACTTGGAGCCGAGTCTTGCTTTCGAGGAGCGTCCCGTGAAGATTCTAGACCGTCAGGACAGGAAGCTTAGGAGCAAGGTGGTGCCTTTAGTGAAGATCCTTTGGCGTTGCGGTGATGTTGAGGATCAGACGTGGGAGACCGAGGCATCGATGCGTGCTGCGCATCCTTCTCTTTTCGATTGAGGTATAGTTAGTTAGAATTTATCTTCGTTCGAGTTTCGAGGATGAAACTTTTTGAAGTTGGGGTGATTGTAACATCCCGTATTTTCATAAAATATATTTTAAGGGTTTTTAATTATTCTAAGTAATAAAATAATATTTTAATAATTTATTGGGAAAGTTTTTTAAATAAATAGTAAGATCCGTCTTAAGAACCTTAAGTCCTTAAGACGAATACAAACTTGGCAACTTGAATTCACAACTTAAAACCCGTTCTTACCAAACCCATTTTCATTTAAACGGAAAGGACAACTCATAAACCCCTAAACCCATTGAATGTGTCGACATATTACTCATCCCAAAATAAGAACACTGACATTTCTTATTTCACAAAACCTCCATAAATCTTCATCTTCTTTTCCAAATTCCGTCATCATCCGTTCACCGAATCAAGGTAATAAATACATTTTCGGAATCCTCATCAAATTTGCAAACTATCTGTCACTTCCGTTTTTCATTTCCTCCAATTCGAAAATTGGGCTGTTTTCATGGGATTCGTCTTTGAGTCTCTTAAATCCGTTTTTCGTGATGTAGGTGAGGGCTTAGAAGACCCGGACGTGGATAGCTTCGCTGTAGAGGAGGAGCTTTGAGCGGAATTGCTTTTAAGGTGACGATAATGAGAAACTCGGCCTTATTGTATATATTAGCACTTTTCTTGTTGAATTTAGTTTAAGTTCTGATTTTTGATGTTATATTGTTGTTGTTTGAACTTAGTAACATGATAGGAATGCTCACATGAGATGATTAAATACTTAGATGATGGTTCATATGTTCATTGTTCAATTTTCAGAAATTATTGCTTAAGACGGATACAAATCATTTGCTTATTGAGGATTGTTTGTGGGATTAATTGCTGGTAGATAGTATATTTGGTGTTTATATGTGATGGGTACACATTTGTTGTTGCAAATTTAGAGGTTTGAGATCAATTTGAGATGATTTACATTTGATAGAAAATTGCGAGTTTGCTTACATCGGACTCTGAGCCGGTAGGCTGACCGGCAGCCGGTCGGCCGGCTCAGAGTCTATGTGTTAAGTTTTGAATGTTCAGAAACTGAGAAAGGTTTCTGAGCCGGTCAGTCGGCCGCCGGTCGACCGGCTCAGGATCCTTCTTGGGTTTTCAAGTTATGGAAAAAGGCATGGGAAGTGACTCCCAGCTGGCAGGCCGGCAGCCGGTATACCGTCTGAGAGTCACTCCTCGTGTTAAGTGTTGAAGTTTGGCTATTGGGGAAGGGACTCCCAGCCGGCTGGCCGGCGGACGGCCCACCGGCTGAGAGCCTCTTCTCCTTGATTTTTCAGACGGTTGTTAGGCATGGGAAGGGACTCCCAGCCGGTGGACCGCCTGAGAGCCCATGTTCCCATTGTTTTGTTTATAACTATATTGGGTTCGGGAATGGAGAGAGGATAGAGACCCCCCGGTCGGGTAACCGAAAGGGAAACCGGCTCTCCCTCAACTTAGTTCCCGGGATCAATTAAGTGTTGATTAGATGTTAATAAAGTAGAACTATAGATTACTTCATAGACTTTGGATGATATTGTGTTGATGCGTATTAAGTTATGCCTTAAGCTGGCCTCTGAACTTAATACGTGAGTTGTTTGTCATATATGGGGATATGCCTTAAGTTGGCCTCTGAGCCCTATATGTGTATGTTTGTCGTGTCTGGGACATGCCTTAAGCTGGCCTCTGAGTCCAGACATGTTTGATTGTGATCGCGTTGGAACATGCCTTAAGTTGGCCTCTGAGTCTGACGAGTAGAGCAGCTGCACAACGGGGTAGCTAAGGAACTGACACCTTGCCCGGAGTGCAGATGTTTGATGCTAGGACATGCCTTAAGCTGGCCTCTGAGTCTAGTATCTTGTGATGTGGTGAAGGGACATGCCTTAAGTTGGCCTCTGAGTCCTTTAATTTTGGATGCTAGTCCATGCGTTGTGATGTCGCCTCTGAGTCTAGTGTCTTGCTGATTGGCGGGTCTATGCCTTAAGTTGGCCTCTGAGTCCTTGCTTGCTGAATGTTTTGGTGTTTAGGTTATGTCTTAAGTTGACCGCTGAACCTTTACACTTGCTGAATGATTGGTATGTAGGTTATGTCTTAAGTTGACCGCTGAACCTTATACTTGCTGAGTTTATCTGCTTGCCTTGAGTTGGTACGGTGTCAGATATAGATATTGATATTGATGATATAGATGTTGATATTGATGATATGGATGTCTTGACTTTGTTGTTGTTCATCCAAGGCATTGGATGACTCTTTAGTCAGTTTCGTAAATTGTTTGGATTGAAAGCCCCCCGACCGGGTAACCGGTAGGGAAACCGTCTCTCCTTCCAAATAGTTTCCGAAGTTGGTTGAGAGCCGTGCATTAGTGATTGCATAATAGTTGGTGATCAGTTATTGAGATATTGTTATACTTCACATGTTATATATGTTGGAGTGTTCTGTTTGTATTGCTTGATACGTGTCGTTACAAAAGGTGGCTAGGAGAACTCTAGTCACTCCCCACTGATTGTGGCGTACATGTTTTCATGTATGTAGGTACATGCAGGTTGGACAGGGTTGGATGAGAGCTAGCGAGTGATGATCCACTTGTCATCTTTTGACTTACACTTTTCGAGTAGCTAGACTCTAGTTGATACTGTTTATCTTTTGGTGCCTGTAGGGGTGTTCTGTAAAACCCCTCGCGAAAGCGTAAAAGTAAACATACAAAATACCAAAATTGCAGCGGAATTAAAACTTTTTAACAAACTAAACATGCGAGGCGCTTTAACAACTAAACATGCGAAAGATAAAACATAGATAAGTATAAGTAAATACTATACAAAAGCAGCCCTGGATAGCATATCCCTACAGGCACAAATACTGAAATCATAAAACTAAGGTCTAGCTAACGAATGGGTAATGTCATCGATGAAGGATCATCGCTCGCTAGCCTCAACGTAACCCCCTGCAAACAGCATCAAGTACCTACACACATACAACATGTGTGCCACAGTCAGTGGGGAGTGACTAGAGTTCTCATAGCCACCTAATGTCATACAACACAGAACATGTAAACAAGTATTATACTCCAACATAAACGATCATGTGAAGCATTTATCTCAACATCTCAATCTCCTATCATCATGCGAATACTATACAAAGGCTCTCAACCAACTTCGGAAACTATTTGGAAGGAGAGCCGGTTTCCCTTCCGGTTACACGGCCGGGGGGTCTTTCAGTCCAAACCATTTACGAAACCGATTAAAGAGTCATCCAATGCCTTGGATGAACAACACTATAAGCAAGGTACTAAACTCATCAATATCAACATACATATCTGACACCGTACCAACTCTAGGCAAGCAGATATCAACAGCAAGTATATAACACTGTACCCCATCCTAGGCAAGTATACACTATATTCAGCAATATCAAACCATGACCCAATCCTAGGCATGGAGGGATACAAATACACATTACATGAGAACACTCATATCAAGACTCCGATATACAACCACGGCATATATACATAGCCTCAGCAATTATAAACCACATGCATAAATACACCTCAGAATACAAAGGCAAACGAAAACTGTGACCTAATCCAAATCACAGATCCCACAACGGTACACCTCAAAATACAAAGGCACGCAGAACTGTGACCTAATCCAAATCACAGACCTACAACAATACACCTCAAAATAAAAAGGCAAGCAAAACTGTAACCTAATCCCAATCACAGTTCCACTACAATACACCTCAAAATACAAAGGCAAACAGAAACTGTGACCTAATCCCAATCACATATTCCACAACAATACACCTCAAAATACAATGGCAAGCAAAACTGTGACCTAATCCAAATCACAATTCCACCACAATACACCTCAAAATACAAAGGCAAGCAAAACTGTGACCTAATCCAAATCACAGTTCCACCACAATACACCTCAAAATACAAAGGCAAACAGAAACTGTGACCTAATCCCAATCACAGATTCCACAACAATACACCTCAAAATACAAAGGCAAGCAAAACTGTGACCTAATCCAAATCACAGTTCCACCACAATACAAGGCATACCAAAACTATGACCTAATCCAAATCACAGTTCTACAACAACATTTCACATCAGAACTATGACCTAAACCAAATCACAGTCCTACAACTTCATTACTGAACTTACTCGATTCATAACCAATCATGCAAGCGACGTATATACAGACCAACACTTAATTGACCCCAGGAACTAAGCCGAGGGAGAGCCGGTTTCCCTTTCGGTTGCCCGACCGGGGGGTCTCTATCCTCACTCTATTCCCGAACCCAATATAGTGCCGCCCGAACCTCGGGGACCTCAAAAATGCATACGAAGCTTACGGAAAAAGAATCAATACAATCCGACTTGAAAATCAAAAGTTATAAGCAAATAACACAATCAGGGGCTCTCAGCCGGTTGGCCACAGGCGGAGAGTCTCATATTAAATAAATATACATCTCAAACCAACCATATGAGCCTCACAACATGATTAAAATATGCTTAGACTCTTCACAAGAAAGTCCCTAAAAGTTAACTATCTTCATGCACAATTTCCGCAATCAACTCCTTATGAGCTATTTGACTCGAGACGGGTAACCACGCTTCTTATGATGAATTTCCTAACTCCAATCTACATTTAATACCAAGTATATTTACCACCAAACATCACTTAAAACATCCTAAAAACAATTGGGAAACAAGCCCCCAAAACGGCTCGACAATCCGATAAACGAGCAGAAAGTTACAGCGGTTTTTGCGCAGCCTGCAAAAGGGGGTGCGCAGCTGCGCCTAGGCAGCGCAGCCTGCGCAACTTGAGGCGCAGCCTGCACCCAAGCACGGGACAGGTAGTTCATACGCATTTCGTGCAATTCGACAATTCAATCTATCTTTCGACAAACACTTCTAAACCATGATTTCTAGTATAAAACCTATACTATCAGCACATATCAACCCATAACAATCCCAAGTGTGTCTCATATATAATCTTTGCACAAAATCAAGCATTAAACAAGCATAAGAACGAAAATCCCAAATGATACCGATCTTAACATGTATACTCTTAAAACCACTTTCTCATCCAATTCCTCCTCAATCATCACAAAAACCAGTTTGTAAATCATCATAAGAACATTAAAGAACCTAACAATCATACTAGCTTCATCAAAACACATGCATTCAAATCACATATAGTGCTAATTTAGACAAAAAGCCGAGTTTCTCATTATCGTCACCTTAAAAGCGGTTATGCTCCGAATTCTTCTTCAATAACGAAGCTATCACCCTCCGGGTCCTCTAATCAAACTCTTACAACAAAAGAAACGGGTTTTAGAAGCTTAAAACGAAATTTACCCAAAACAGCGTCTTTTCGAGTTTGATAAAATTGAAATTAAAAGAGATAGAAAGCTTGCAAATCTCGCAAGGATTCCGAAAATGTAAGACTTACCGCGATTCGAGTTCGGGAAGAGGTTGAAATGTTGATTTTAAGCTCTTAAGAATGAAGAACAATGGTGGAAATGAAGAAGCAGTGGAAATGAAGATGGATGTCGATGGAATAGGGTTTTGGTGGGGTTTATATTGTCCTTTCCGTATTTTGAGTCGGGTTACTTGTTTTGTGAAACGGGTTCAAGTCGGGGTTTGATTTTGCCAAGTTAACATATTAAGAACTAAAACATTCTTAAGACGGATCTAAACGGAGAAACTTAAAATAAATTCACGATTTATTATTAAAATCTTATTAAATTCCGTAAACTACTTTTAAATTATTAAAATCACTTTTATAAAAATACGGGATGTTACATGTTCCATCCCAGGCTTTGTATATATTTGGTTTCTCGTACTTAGAACTGTTTACTTATCTATTTTGTTTATATCAGTTTCAGTTTCCAGTTTCAGTTTTAATTCACCTCGCATGTTGTTTATGTTTAAAAAGTTTAAATTCCGCTGCATTTTTGGTACTTTGTGTGTTTATTTATTTCCGCTCCGCGAGGGGTTTTACATATGAAACATCATCTAAGCATATATCATCATGTAAGAACATTCCTATCATGTTTCTAAGTTCAATCAACAACAACAACATGAAAATTCAGAAGCTTAAACCATCCTAAACATGAAAAGTGCTAATATTACAAGTAAAGGCCGAGTTCCTCATTATTGTCACCTTAAAAGCAATTCCGATCAGAGCTCCTCTTCCACCATGTAGCTATCCACACTAGGGTCGTCTAAACCTTCACCTACAACCAAGAAAACGAGTTTTAGGGATCAAAAGATGAATTCTCCAAAAACAGCCCAAATTTCGAATGAAAGGAAACGAGAATTGGAAGTGACGGATGACTTGCAAATTTCATGAGGATTCCGAAAATGTAATTATTACCTTGGTTCGGTGAACGGATGATGACGGAAATTGGAAAAGAAGATGATGATTTAAGGAGAGAAATGAGGAAATAAGTTTACAGTGTTCTTATTTTGGGTGAGGGTTTATGTCGACATACAAGGGGTTTTAGGAGGGTTTTATGTTGTCCTTTCCGTTTAAATGAAAACGGGTTGGAACGAACATGTTTTTATGGTTCGGACATTGATTTGCCAAGTTGAGTTCGTCTTAAGGACTTAAGGTTCTTAAGACGGATCTTACGATTTATTAAAATACTTTCCCAATAAATTATTAAATATAATTTTATTACTTAAAATAATTAAAAACCCTTAAAATACATTTTATTGTTACCTCAATTTGATGAGCGGATGATGAAGAAAAGCTCAAAAGAAATGTTTAACAATGGAGGTTTTAGGAGAGAAATGTTTACAGTGGAAATGTTGAAGGAGATGCAATTGTGTCGACTTAAGGGGTTTGTGGGGGTTTTATGGACTGTCCTTTCCGAGTCAATTAAATGGGTCGTACATTTGAACGGATATTTAAGATACGAGTTTAAGCTTTACCAAGTTTGTATTCGTCTTAAGGACTTAAGGTTCTTAAGACGGATCTTACTAATTAAATTAAAACCTTTCAAAATAAATTATTAAATTATTATTTTATTACTTAAAATAATTTAAAACGCTTAAATTAGATTTTACGAAAATACGGGATGTTACAGTTAGGGCCGCGCATCGAGAGTATGGTTCGCCATGACTCGACTTCTTTTGTGGAGATTTATGATGATGCTATTTGGGCCGAGAGTTCCATTCGTGTCATAGATGCTGACACCCGAGCTGCTACTTCTAGTGTTACTTCTCACCAGAGATCCGTTTACCAGGGGAAGAGACCGTTTGTTCCATCTACTTCTTCGCCTTCGTCTCAGAAGAAGCGATTTGAGAGGTTTTCTGCTCCGGTTGCTAAGACCACTTTCCACACTGATACTGCTTCTAGTGTTTGCCACCGCTGTGGTAAACCATCTCATCCGGGCTTTGACTGTTTCAAGAATGCCTTTAAGTGTTATACCTGCAATGGATTTGGGCACAAGTCCTTTGGGTGTCCTGAGAGCAACACCGCACTTGGCAAGGCTGCCACTGCTGCTGCAGCGACTAAAGGAGGAAAGCCGAAGGGGAAGATCTTCGTGATGACTAGGGCTGAAGCTGAGGCTCATCCAGATATTGTGGCTGGTATCTTTTCTATACTTGGTGCTGAGTGTCTTATTTTGTTTGACACTGGAGCTTCTTTATCATTTATATCGACTCAGTTCGCAGACCGTTTAGCTCTTGAGTCTTCCATAGTTGAGGAGACTTCCATTTCCTTACCTTCGGGAGACGTGTTTTCTTTCTCTTCGTCCCATAGGGATGTTCCGATTATTATTGGTCAAGCCACATTTCCAGCGGACTTACTGAGATTCCCTCTCGAGAAATTTGACATTATCCTCGGTATGGATTGGTTATCGCGATACCATGCTCGGTTCGAGTGTCGCGACCAGAAAATCTGCTTGAGGAGTTCTTCAGGAGTTCGTGTTTCCTATAGGGGAACTCGCCCTAAAAAGGGTGTTCGTGTTATTTCTACGATGAAAGCATCTCATTTTCTTAGGAAGGGTTGCCAAGCCTTCTTGTGTGTTGTTTTAGCTGCAAAGCCATCGCTACCGAAGCTTGAGGATGTAGCCATTGTACGTGAGTTTCCAGATGTTTTCCCAGATGACTTGCCAGGGATACCGCCAGAGAGAGATGTGGAGTTTACCATTGAGCTTGTTCCAGGTACCGGACCTATATCCAAGGCTCCTTACCGTATGGCTCCACCTGAGTTGAAAGAGTTGAAGCAGCAATTAGAAGAGATGATCGAGAAAGGATTCATTAGACCGAGTGCTTCTCCGTGGAGTGCTCCAGTTCTATTTGTTAAGAAGAAAGATGGTTCTTTGAAACTTTGCATTGATTATAGAGAGTTGAATAGAGTCACCGTGAAGAATAGATATCCTTTGCCTAGGATTGATGATTTATTTGATCAGTTGAGGGGTGTTCTAGGTTTTCTAAGATTGATCTTCGATCGGGTTATCATCAGATCCCAGTGAGAGAGGCTGATATTGCGAAGACTACTTTTCGTACCAGATATGGGCATTTTGAGTTCGTGGTTAAGCCTTTTGGGTTGACTAATGCACCTGCAATTTTTATGGATCAGATGAACCGCACCTTTAGTGAGTTTCTTGACACTTGTGTTGTGGTGTTTATTGATGACATTCTCATTTACTCGAAGACCGATGAGGAGCATGCCGAGCATCTCCGATTGATTCTTGGGATTTTACGTCGACAGAAGTGGTTCGCGAAGTTCTCTAAGTGTGAGTTTTGGCTTTCTAAGGTTGCATTTCTTGGACATGTGATATTATCTAGTGAGGGAGTTATGGTTGATCCCGCGAAGATTGAGGTCGTCGTTGATTGGAAGAGTCCCAAAGATGTGGGAGAGATCCGTAGTTTCCTTGGTTTAGCAGGTTACTACCGTCGATTTGTTGAGGATTTCTCTAGATTGCCTCGTCCGATGACTCAGTTATTGAACACGGAAGCTAAATTTGTTTGGACCGACAAGTGTGAGAGCTCTTTCCAGGAATTGAAGACTAGGTTGACTTCCGCTCCTATACTTGCTTTGCCAAAGATTGGGGTCGACTTTGATGTTTACTGCGATGCTTCGATGTTAGGGCTTGGATGTGTGTTGATGCAGAGTGGTAAGGTGATAGCTTACTCATCTAGACAGCTGCGAGTTCATGAGGTGAACTATCCGACGCATGATCTCGAGTTAGCTGCGGTTGTTCACGCCCTGAAGATGTGGCGTCATTACTTGATTGGATCTCATTGTCGCATTTTCACGGATCACAAGAGTCTAAAGTACATTTTCACCCAGAAAGACCTCAATATGCGACAGCGTCGTTGGCTAGAGTTGGTAAAGGATTACGACATTGAGTTGTTATATCATGAGGGTAAGGCTAACGTGGTTGCTGATGCGCTTAGCCGCAAGACTTCTCATTCAATGAGTGCTATGCGTGTGTTGCCCGATGAGTTGTGTTCTGAGTTCCAGAAGTTGAGATTAGAGATGGTTGGTAGTGGTTTTGATTGGTTGTCTGCTATGACCGCCGAGCCGACATTGTATTAGGGGATTCGCCAGAGTTTGTCTACAGATGCTGCTTTCCGGAAGTTCGAAGCTAAGATCTCGAGTGGTGTTGCACCAGATTTAGTGATTGATTCTGATTGTTTCCTACGGTTCCGAGGAAGGATGTATGTTCCAGATGTGCCAGATTTGAGGAAGAGAGTTTTAGATGAGGCTCACCTGACGCCTTATTCAGTTCATCCGGGCGGAGAGAAGATGCACAAGGACTTGAGACTTATATTTTGGTGGCCCGGGATGAAGAAAGACATATTGGATTACGTGAGTAGGTGCTTGACTTGTCAGCAAGTCAAGATAGAGCATAGGAGGCCAGGTGGTTTGTTACAGCCGCTCCACGTTCCTCAGTGGAAGTGGGAGTGCATTTCGATGGACTTCGTGACGGCATTGCCTAAGACAGTGGGAGGCAAGGATGCGATTTGGATTGTGGTTGATAGGTTAACTAAGTGTGCCAGATTTGTGCCTATTCGTGAGACATGGGATATGGACCGTTTAGCCCAAACTTATATTGCAGAGATAGTCCATTACCATGGTGTCCCGAGAGAGATCGTTTCTAATCGTGATCCTCATTTCTGTTCCAGATTTTGGAAGGCTCTACAGGAGGCTATGGGTAGCCGTTTGCTGATGAGTACCGCATTTCATGCCGCGACTGATGGACAGTCCGAGAGGACTATTCAGACCTTAGAGGACTTGCTCCGTGCTTGTGCACTTGATTTCCAGGGTTCTTGGGAGCAGTGTCTACCGTTAGTTGAGTTTTCCTACAACAACAGTTACCATTCATCTATTGGTATGGCTCCGTATGAGGCGCTCTATGGTAGGAAGTGCCGTAGTCCGATCTGTTGGGAGCAGGCGAGCGACGTGCACGACCTAGGACCAGAACAGTAAGCTGCGACGATTGACCAGGTTCAGCTTATCAGAGGTAGGATGAAGGCCGCACAGGATCGGCAGAAATCCTATGAAATGTCCGCCGTAGACCTCTCGAGTTTGAGGTGGGTGACAGAGTTTTCTTGAGAGTTTCACCGATGAAGGGCGTTAAGAGGTTTGGAGTTAAGGGCAAGTTGAGCCCTAAGTATATTGGGCCATTCGAGATCGTGAAGAGGATTGGTGCTACTGCTTACCGTTTGGACTTGCCTCCTAGTTTGACCAAGGTTCATAGTGTCTTTCATGTTTCTCAGCTCCGTAAGTATGTTAGTGACCCGAGTCATGTTCTTCCTAGAGAGATCGAGAACTTAGAGCCGAGTCTTGCTTTCGAGGAGCGTCCCGTGAAGATTCTAGACCGTCAGGACAGGAAGCTTAGGAGCAAGGTTGTGCCTTTAGTGAAGATCCTTTGGCGTTGCGGTGATGTTGAGGAGCAGACGTGGGAGACCGAGGCTTCAATGCGTGTTGCGCATCCTTCTCTTTTCGATTGAGGTATAGTTATCTAGAATTTATCTTCGTTCGAGTTTCGAGGACGAAACTTTTTGAAGTTGGGGTGATTGTAACATCCCGTATTTTCATAAAATATGTTTTAAGGGTTTTTAATTATTTTAAGTAGTAAAATAATATTTTAATAATTTATTGAGAAGTATCTTTAATAAATCGTAAGATCCGTCTTAAGAACCTTAAGTCCTTAAGACGAATACAATTTGGCAACTTAAATCCGTATCTCAAAACCCGTTCATTTCCAACCCGTTTTCCCTTTGAAATGGAAAGGACAAATATAAACCCCTAAAACCCTGTGTATGTCGACACATTTCATCCTCACCAAATAAGAACACTGTTCTTCATCCTTTCTCTTTTTCCTCTTAAAACTCAATCTTATAATCCATATTTCTTCATCATCCGGACTCCAAATCAAGGTAATAAATACATTTTCGGATTCCTCATGAAATTTGCAACTCATCCGTCACTTCCAATTTTCGTTTCCTTCAATTCGAAAATCTGCCTGTTTTTGTAGAATCCGTCTTTAAACTCTAAAATCTGTGTTTCTTGATTGTAGGTGAAGGTTTAGACGACCCTAGTGTGGATAGCTACGTGGTGGAAGAGGAGCTTTGATCGGAATTGCTTTTAAGGTGACGATAATGAGAAACTCGGACTTTATTTGTAAAATTAGCACTCTTCTTGGTTTGGATGTTTAAGTTTCTGATTTTACATATGGTTTATGTTCAATGGACTTAGAAATCATGCTAGGAATACATGTGTATGATGTGCATTTGTTTGGATGATGTTTCACATGCTTAGTAGTTAATTTTCAGAAATTTATGCTTAAGACGGATACAAATAATATTCTTATTGAGGATTGTTTGTGGAATTAATTGCTGGTAATTAGTGTATTTGATGTTTATACATGCTGGGTAAACATTTGATGTTGCGATTTTAGAAGTTTTGAATTGATTTGAGGAGTTCTGATTGTTGTAGGAAATGTGATTTTCGCGTACAGCGGACTCTGAGCCGGTAGGCTGACCGGCAGCCGGTCGACCGGCTCAGAGTCGGGGTGTCTTCATTTGAATGTTCTGAAATGTGAGAAAGGTTTCTGAGCCGGTTAGTCAGCCGCCGGTCGACCGGCTCAAGATCCTTCTTGTGCATTTTTTATTCAAATTCTGCAAAGCTTTGGGAAATGACTCTCAGCCGGCAGGCAGGCAGCCGGCCAACCGGCTGAGGGTCACTCCTTGTGTTCAGTTTTTGAACTTTGGCTTATGGGAAGGGACTCCCAGCCGGCTGGCCGGCGGACGGTCCACCGGCTGAGAGCCTCTTCTCATTGATTTTCAGACGGTGATTGGGCATGGGAAGGGACTCGCAGCCGGTGGACCGGCAGACGGTCCAGGACCGGCTGAGAGCCCATGTTCTCATTATTTTGCTTATAACTTTCAAACGATTATTCGGTTTTGTTTGAGATTCGTTCCGTGTACCTTTCATGTGTGGTTGAGGTCCCCGGAGGATGGGCGACACTATATTGGGTTCGGGAATGGAGAGAGGATAGAGACCCCCCGGTCGGGTAACCGAAAGGGAAACCGGTTCTCCCTCAACTTAGTTCCCGGGATCAATTAAGTGCTGATTAGAAGTATAAGAAAGTAGAACTATAGATTAGTTCCTAGACTTGAATGATATTGTATTGATGTGTATTAAGTTATGCCTTAAGCTGGCCTCTGAACTTAATACGTGAGTTGGTTGTCATATATGGGGATATGCCTTTAGTTGGTCTCTGAGCCCTATATGTGTATGATTGTCGTGTCTGGGATATGCCTTAAGCTGGCCTCTGAGCCCACACATGTTCGATTGTGATCGCGTTAGAACATGCCTTAAGTTGGCCTCTGAGTCTGACGAGTAGAGCAGCTGCACAACGGGGTAGCTAAGGAACTGACACCTTGCCCGAAGTGCAGATGTTTGATGCTAGGACATGCCTTAAGCTGGCCTCTGAGTCTAATGTCTTGTGATGTGGTGAAGGGACATGCCTTAAGCTGGCCTCTGAGTCCTTTACTTTTGGATGCTAGTCCATGCGTTGTGATGTCGCCTCTGAGTCTAGTGTCTTGCTGATTGGCGGGTCCATGCCTTAAGTTGACCTCTGAGTCCTTGCTTGCTAAATGTTTGGTATTTAGGTTATGTCTTAAGTTGACCGCTGAACCTTTATACTTGCTGAATGATTAGTATTTAGGTTATGTCTTAAGTTGACCGCTGAACCTTGTACTTGCTGTTTTATATCTGCTTGCCTTGAGTTGGTATAGTGTCAGATATGCATGATGATAGTAATGTTTACAGTACCTTGACTTTGTTATTGTTCACCCAAGGCATTGGGTGACTCTTTAGTCAGTTTCGTGAATGGTTTGGACTGAAAGACCCCCCGACCGGGCAACCGATAGGGAAACCTGCTCTCCTTCCAAATAGTTTCCGAAGTTGGTTGAGAGCCGTGCATTAGTGATTGCACGATGATATGAGTTTCAGCTATTGAGATATTGTATGCTTCACATGTTTATATAATTTGGAGTGTTCTGTCCGTATTGCTTGTTACGTGTCGTTACAAAAGGTGGCTAGGAGAACTCTAGTCACTCCCCACTAATTGTGGCGTACATGTTTTCATGTATGTAGGTACATGCAGGTTGGACGGGGTTGGATGAGAGCTAGCGAGTGATGATCCACTTGTCATCTTATGACTTACACTTTCGATTAGTCAGACTCTAGTTTTGATACTGTTTATCTTTTGGTGCCTGTAGGGATGTTCCATCCCAGGCTTTGTATATATTTGGTTTCAGTACTTAGAACTGTTATACTTATCTATTTTGTTTATTTCAGTTTTCAGTTTCTGTTTCAGTTTTAATTCACCTCGCATGTTGTTTATGTTTAAAAAGTTTTAGTTCCGCTGCATTTTTAGCACTTTGTATGTTTTATATTTCCGCTTTCGCGAGGGGTTTTACATAATGACTAGTCGATCACATAGGCAAATGGTTAAGAACAATCTGTCGGACAAGTGACCTCTTTTTATAGAGCTCTGACATACATTTATTTATATAAATTTGCCGGGTCGTGGCGGAAGCTACTACCGTATTCTAACTGAGTCGATTCTTTGACTAATGACTATTCCGCTAAGGTAGCACAGTTTCTGAGTAACTTTGATTTTTGTCCTAACACCTTCGTAAATGGGGTTTATAAGGGCATCTTTTGGGTTATGATGGGTTGTGGCTAGCCGAAGGGAATGGGGCGATTAGGAATTGTCCACTCCTAGTCAGGGTTATCCAAAATCTCAAGGCCACTCGAAGAGTAGTTAACTGAAAATGCGTGGCCACGCTCGGAAGCTATCTAAGGTAGATAAATTCCGGTCAAAGCAGTTATATCTCCAGATCGAGAAAAACCACTCTAGATATGATCACTTGCAAGTACGACCTGTGATAATGCCTTGCATTGAGTGCGAGATTGTAATGGGACGAGAGAATTGGTGGCGCGCACACTAGTTGTGGGGAATATAGCATGTATTCGCCCTAAACATGATGGATTATAACGAATTTTACAGTTGAGATTATTGACATAAGTTAAATAAAAACATGAAAAGAATACAACCTTGGGTCCTTGCTTGAATAGGCCTAAGAACAGGAATTAAAGTAAATTCCCTCCTATAACTTGCACCCAAGACTTTGTTTAAGATGATGTCGCGTGTGCTCGAAAGGCTCTCCAATTGCCTTGCAATATGGGGAGACTTTTGTGAGGTTTTAGATGTTAGATCTGGGTTTTGGGAAAAGGCAGTTCTCAAAACCCTAATTTCCTTGAGATGTGTTTTATCAGTAAAACAATCAAAAAAGCAGTAACCTGACAAAAGGAGAAGCACTCTCCTTATGCAGTGATTGGGTCGGCCGAACGGGTTGAGGTGAGAGTGGGCTTTTCCCACTCTTACCTTATACCTTTGCGTGATTCGACCCGATTAGCTAAATATTATTCGCGGGTTTTATTTATAAATCGTACACGTGTTATCAGATATTAATGCAGTCGATGTATTAATAATGGTCTGATAAAATTACGATATTGTATAATTACCCAAATTAATATAACTGTTTATATTAATACGCGAATACAATATTTAATTAAATATAACCGTTTATATTTAATTTACGAATTAATTATGTAATCCGTGTTAGCTAAAATTATTTAATCCGTATTAAATAATAGTCTCAACATCTTATTGACTAATTTAATAGTCAATACCTCTGACTAACTGTTTAGTCGTATTCGGCATAAATGTGACTGTATTTTCATACCTTCACATCTCTCAAACGTGTCCTATAGGTGTGACGTATAGGGACCAGTTGATCACCGCCATCCGTATGACAATAACGTCAAACTTATCTAGCAAGCCAACAGTTATTGATAAACGTGGATCAACTGATAATAATACTGAAGTATGCCCTTGTGATCCGTAAAGAGATTTAATAAGTCATTGTACTTAATTGTCAAGGACACCAGCCCCAACACTAGTATCGGAGAAGTGGGATATTGTTGGTATAAGTGTCCTCGACAATAGTGCGATCACACGATTTTATTGATCATTATAAAATTGTAAAATCGCATGTATATTTATATACTGAATACTTAATGGATGATAAATTATAAAGTCGACTAATCGTCAATTATCGGTAATGATTGGCTTTAAATAGTTTGACATTATCGTCATATGATGGTGGTGATCATTTGATCCCTATAGGTCACACCTAAAGGATGTTGCCCGAAATTATTAAGATTAATAATTCGTATACGATATGAAATTATTAATGCCCTAATATGAACGAGATAGATGAGAGCTACGTTTCTTGTGATAATATGATTATATGCGATTCGTTTATAATAAAACAAGTAATTATTTTATAATCGATAATAGTTATCGTATAATTAATCGGTAAGGATTATTGATTACTATTGATCACAATTGAGTTGTGAATCACGATTGAGGAATATGAAATGACGTGTTTTACGAAATAAATTGGTAATTTGTACTTAAAATGTTAAGTAATATTTATTAAATATGAAATTGTATTTAAATTGGTTAAATACATATTTTAAATTGCCTAATGTCATATTACAAGTGTTATGTCATAAATGTGACATACTACAAATGGCAAATTGTAAAACATAAAATTGAAACTCATTTTATTGTGGGTGCCGTGCAATTGTGTTGTGCATGGGTGATCATGGGTTGTTTTATTTATCTTATTTTGAGATAAATGATTACACCCTAATCTAGTTATATAGGATATGACTTATGCTAATTTAGAAAAGATAAAAAGCTAAATTACTCTTCCCCATTATGCATGTGTGTGTCGTGTGTTTGTGTAAGAAGAGAAAGAGTTTTATTCTCTTCTTATATAATGAACACTATCACAATTCATCAACACTAGTTCATTATTTGATATTGATAGTTGGTCATATTCATCTTATAAGCGCTCAAAATAATATTATCTATTTCATAGTGAGAAAATCGATCTTACTTATGGCATTGTAATACTACATAATAAGATTATCTAGTATTTCTTTTTCGGGCTCATCTTGGGTGCTACTTGGGAGGACTTCTACTCTTGGGGTCTCGGATTTCATCCCATATTTTTAGCTCAAGAACGGTTTTGGTAGGTGACCAAAATCGTGCCCTATTGTGCCATTTCCGCAATGTGAGATTTCGTTTTTCTTTACTCTTTCATGCATAAGGTCCAAGTTTTATTTTATGAGTTAAATAAAACCCTTCATATAAGATATGTTAATAATTCCGGAAATACGATTTCCTTCAGATCAAATATGCCGGTTTATCATCAAGGGAAAGAATGTCCCTACGCGAGAATATCTCGAGGCTAAAGGTAAGGGGGATTTCGACAGAATCCCCGCAAAAGAGGTATTAGAATTTTTTGATTAGTTTTCTGCTGAAACTGTTAAACCCAATTTCTCTCTTCATGTTGACTCAGATAAGGGGGTGGGTGAGACTTTTGAAATCAATATAGAGGATGCTATAGAATCTGACGAAGACATAGAGGAGACCACTAGCGTGGTTGACAATTCTTTCTATAGGGAAAATTTAGAAACCCTCTATGATTCTTGCACAGATAGTGAGGACGACTGGGTGAGACTTTTTGAGGACTTCCCTATTGACATGGCTAACATTAGGGAGAGTGAAGAGGTAAAGTTTGACAGTCTTGTGGTCAAATGGGATAGTTATGAGGATATTATAGATGAACCTATTATAGAGGACCCAATTGACTCAATTGACTTTACAGTCCCTTGCATTTGGGATGAATACCCACATTCTCCTTTAGCAGACTTGATCCTTCCGTCTCACAATTCTTACCCGTCTGAGCATCTGACTTCTACTCGTGTTGTTTTTGAGGCAAATGCTCCTTAGCTACTTTATTTTCCGCCTGCGGTTAGTTTGAGCTTTTATATTCCGCCCTTATCTGAAGGGAGGAATAATTTTGTGGATATTTTTAGACGCTATCACAGGAAATTTGTTAGACCTAAATGTTATGACATGTTAATTTGCTATGCTATTACTATTTTATGGTGCTACTTACAGTTTTGTGTAGCACATGCGCAGCTATTTGATCGGCTATTGAGAGCCTTGGAGTGTTTTGACTGGGCTTATTTGGAGTAGCTGCTTGAAGAAAAGAGGTCGTGCGGGACCTATCTGAAACTAGCGCTACTGGGCTCATTTTCAGTTGTTGAGCCGGGTTTGCAACCCCGTGCAATTTGTTATAGACATCGTTTTTAGACTCTTTTTATCGTGTTTAGACAATTTTAGACTATCGTAATTACCGTAGAGGACAATTAGCTAGTCAGAACAGTTTAGAATGTGTTACTGTGGTTTTTGGGATGCATATAATGTTGGTTTTGCAGGTAAATAGGAGCATACGCAAAAGAAAGCTGATCAAAATACATGCCAGATGCCAAAGTGGTCGATCGAGTAAAACAAAATCCCCGATCGATAGTTTTGAAGTTCAAAACCTATCGATCAACCATTGCGTTTGCTCAATCGAGTGAAAGAAGTCAAAGGGTCACGCAGATTCCTTGATCGAGTAATTAATTTTGCTTGATCGAGAAGATAAGGTAAGAATTTACTCGATCGAGTGATTAATTTTATTCGATCGAGTGGATTTCGTATATATAATGGAGTGTTCTTCAATCCTCTTTTATTTTACTCGATCCCTCTTCTTACCCACTACCTCACTTACCCAAATTTTTGCATGTATTCGGCATCTGATAGTCCTTGAACATATGGAATGTGTGTGTACGGTAACTAAATTTCTTATCATATTAGTTGCATTGCATGATTGTGTTGGTCGTAGTCTAGGTGAGTGTCTACTTGCTCCTTCCCTCTTTATACATACTATACTTACCCTTCGCTTTGTTGAGAGAAAAGTGACCCGTGAGAGTCCGAAATTACAAGTCCTGCGAGGTCGAATGTCCAAGTTATTTTCAAGATATGCATAAATTTAATTGCTTTTGTATCTAGCTTTATAGTGGTCGATTTTGTGCATTAAAATGTTTAGCATTTGACTTATAGCTGGCTCTGAGAATTATTCCTTTCCATTAGGTTCTTTATAGTGTCATTAGTCAACATAGTTGCATTTAGTTTGCTTGAGGACAAACAAATGTTTGGTTTGCGAAATTTTGATGCGTGCATATTTTACACACTTTTCAGTACCTTTTGGCACGCATTTCTATGCATTATGGATGATTTTATATCGTTTTATGCCCCGAACATGCTACTTTGTGCTTTTCTTGCTATTTTGTAAGAATGAGCCTGAAAGTGGCGAAAACCGAGCCAAAGTTGTCCCAAGTACATTCATTTAGAAGATGGAAGTCGGAACAGGCCTTACAAGCGTTGGGAAGCGTGAATCGTCCAAGTGAAAAAGCTATTTGAGGTGCGCAATGAAGAAAGGAAGCTAGGCGAACAAGGATGAGTTTCAATTTGCTAGTGCCTACTTTGGAGAGCCTTATCTCTAGTTCTACAACAGATAATTAGTGTATTCCAATTGGAGATGAAATCTTATCCTCTTAGCTTTCCATCGCCGCAAAAATCACTTGATTCGCACAAGTAATGAAGAAATGACAATCGTTTGAAACTCAGTGCGCGAAGCAGGAATCAAGCCCCCAGAAGTCCTCGATCGAGTACTTAATCTCCTCGATCGAGAGCTTTTAGTACTTAATTTCCTCGATCGAGCAGATTGACGAATGGGCTTCGGTTTTGCGTGAGACTTTAGGTTAGATTTTCGAGGAGTTTGATTTCTCTTAAGAGATTAACCCTTGACTAATCAGGGGATCATCTCATACTTGAGACCATCATCTCATACTTGAGACTTTTCACTTCCTCCTTAACTTTTTTATCATTAACAAACTTCATATCAGATACTTTGTATACTTTTGGAGATGACTTTATTCTCTTTATTTTTCGGATCTTAACTTTGTATTCTCTTCTCCCTTTCTTCTTTAATTCTAGTTTTAATTTATTAATTCCTTTGCATCTCTTAATCTCCTTTCCCTTATTTTCTTAACCTTTATTGCTATTTAGTTTATGTTTTTCGTTTCTCTCATCTTTATATCATGTTGTTGTTATTCATTACTTTTATTATTGTTATTTTCGTTAATTCCACCATGAATAATTAATTTCTCTCGCTAGGATTAGGGAATCTATGGCGCAGACGGACTAATTTGACTTCGATCTAAAATTGGTATCTATTCGAATTGCATCATAATTGTTTAAATTGTTACGTCTAGCGAATCAACCGGCCGTAGAATAGCTAGATAATTTAGGAATTTCTAACCTAGATCGAAAGATTGGAAGGGAATATAACTAATTATGAACAATAGACTACCATATTGGACCGAAAGGACCTATGGTTATTTAGGCATTAGATTACTATGATGAGGGCGAAAGTTAAATTAGAAGTAATCTAGGGCGAATAGAGACCGAAAGGAGATATTCAGTGCCCTTCTAAGAGTACCTAGACCGGACCTTAACAATTTCAGACCGTCGTAGCTGTAGTGACCCGAAATCCTTGTATCTTTCTCTCTTATTACTCTGCTCTTTATTTCTCGTAGTCTTTCTCTCTTTACTTTAGATTTGTTTTAGCTTAATTACATATCAATCAACCCCCGTTATTCATTGACTAAATTTAGACAGATAAATCTCATTTTTGCCTCCTTGTGGAGATCGACCCTACTTACTACTAGCTTCTATTAGTTGTATTTAGGTTAATTTTTGATACTGCAACGACCCGTATCATACTGAATATTATTATTGGAGATAATTAAGGGGGGTATAAGAGGGGGGTACATGTAGGACGGGGCGGGTCTCATGTGATACCCGCACCCGCCCCACGAGCCACGACGAATGATACTTTTGAAACTCATTCCCGCCCCCACGTCCTATCAAATCATTACCCACACCCGCCTAGACTCACCCCATTGACTTCCCTATTTACCCCTATTCAAATTTTAGCCCAAAATAACAAGTACTCCCTCCACACAAAAGTGTCTTCTATTTCTCCAATATTTATATGAGTATTATTTTATTGAAATGGGAAAAACATAGGTGTGTGGAGGAAGTATTAAACTTTAATGAGCATCTAATTCTGCCGGAAACTTGTTTATCTCACATTGAAGCCTTTAATGTCTACTGTTTTTCTCAAATTTGTTAGAGCCCAAGAAACCGTCCTTGTGATTTTTAGACATTTTTATTCTAAGACTCTGGAATTTCGAAAAACCATGTATTACTACACACACACACTTCAATTACACTTCAATTTGAGTTGTTTGTGAGGCGTTACCGGGCCGTGCTTCTTACTCTCCCGATTTTTCTACCATGTGTCTATAGTCACTTCAGGAGTTATCGTATTCAGTTTCAGCCCCAAATAACAAGCATTATAACATTTTTAATAAGTGTCGATTCATGTCCAAGACTGGTTTAGTGACCATCGACAACCTCAAATGTCCTTTGTTGCTCCTCAAACTTTAAGAGGCCACTTTGTCTGACCCAAGAAACCATCTATGTGATTTACGCCATTTTTATTCGAAATTGAATCCCAGACCACCAACTATTAGTGAGAGATGTTTATATAAAAGAAGCTCAACTCATGCGAAAATAATATAGATGATCAATGCGAGTATGAGTCAGACATGGGTCGGGCCCACATTTATTTTTTGACCCACAAACAAATGGATAGCGGGTTGGATGGGTTAGTAGGTTGGACCTTTGTAATTTTCTCAAATTGTCTTGTCTATGTCCGCTTATTTAGTGGGCAGGATGAACCTGTTTCAATGGACGGGGTGATTCATGAATAGCTCTAAAAAAGAACGATGGATAAGAGAAAGACTTTAGGGGGTGTTTGGTTCAAACCTAAAAAGTATAAGGTATGAGTTTGGAATGAGTCAAACTCATACCACGTGTTTGTTTAGCAAATCCGAGGGTTTCATACCCATACCTCAAACCCACGAGGTATGGGTTTCTCATACCCAGGGAGGGGGGTGGGTATGAGTTTGATACCCATGGGTATCAAACTACAATTATTAAAAATGTGCAAAATAAATATTAACACGTATTGTAAACGAATTATTTGATAAAATCGTTATTTTCATAATTTTATATGATAAAATTATTATTTAAAGTATTAAATTTTACCTAATTCAACTTTAACTTAGTTTCAAGCTCATATCCCTTACAATTGAAACAAACACAAGGTATCGGGTATGGAGTTCCAACCCAATATCACTCAGGTATGATTCCTGATTCCAAATTCATACCCATGCGCGAAACAAACGCCCCCTTAGAGAGGTAGCTGACGAATATCATAAGCACAACACCAAAAGTTTATTATTCATTATTTGATGCCTAAACAAAAGTTAAAAAATAACCTTAACAAAGAAAGTAGTATATATTTACCCAAAAAAAAAAAAGGAAGTATAAAGTTTGTTATTAAAAATCTTGGACGCCTAAGCTAAGCACCTCGGTCTGTATCATCATTCATCAAGCGAGTTTTTGATCAATTGTCTATAAAATAATGATTGAAAGGAGTGTATCTTAAGAACATCATTCACTTAAGCAAGCAATGAAGCAATTTTAACAAGTAATCAAATTAAAACTTGGTTTAGTTTACCCTTTATTTGAATTGCGGGGTTCAAAATAGTATTGTTTCTTCATCATATCCCACGCCCAACAATCTAAACAAGATGCTTTGCACATGATAATGAGTCAAAACTCGTCCAAAATCACCGACCGGAGAGCCAAAATGATCTAAGCATATCTTATTAAAATCGGTTCCACTTATTAAATATCAATACTCCCTCACTTCCGATTATTTGTTCTACTATTTTAATTTGAATATGTTAATCAATTATTGTCTTTTCTATTTTAAAAATATACTTGATTGACGGATTGATCATTCACAATTGATCAATCTAGTGCATTTATTATTTAATAATTGACCGATTTCTCTATTCTTAGTCTTTCTACTAAGATCAACCGATAACAAGTAATCGGGACTGAGGGGGGCAGCACCTAACGTGCATGTAACGTGCCATGCAAATCTTTCCATACAAACTGCACGTGTTATGCCGAGACCAGTTAGAATTAAGAATCTTAACATTATAAGGCTAGCTTCTAATCATTGTTTAACTATAGTTGAAATTTAGATAACACCTGATTTTATTTGGTGATTATGTGTTGACTACTTTTCAAACTTGTAATTCATTTGTCGGCTTTATTATTGATTATTGATTATTGATTATTGATTGAATTGGTTGATTAATGATCTAACTGTTTGTTTGATCTTTACTTATTAGGGACTTTCTTAGAGGTTTCCCCAAGCATTATGACATACAGTTTGTAAGCTTGTATGATTGTGCATCTTGTAGTCTTGCACGTGCAATAATTCAACTTCATCGTCACAAAAATTGTCCCAAGTAAAACGGTTTTGTATAATTGTCATCGTAAAATCATGTATTCTATCACTTTCACTATTTAGTACTCCCTCCGTCCCAGTCATTTGTTATCTATTTTTTTAAATGGGTGTATCAATGAATTGTTATCTATTTCTAAATAGGCTAAGTTGGGGTAAGTGGGTCAAGTGTTCTTTATTTAATTATTGTGCAAGTGAGTCTTTTGTTCTTTACTTAATGTTTCTTTTGTGTACTTTTCAACAATTCCTTGGTCTTTGTGTAGAACACAATAGATAACAAATGACCGGGACGGGGAGTACTACTTACCATGATTGGGTTGAAGCCTTGAAGAACAACAAGGTAGTTTGTAAATTGTTTTACACTATTTTATTGATAACAGTTTTACAAGAGATCTATTGTAAGAGTTACAATAATATTATTCTTTCATTAATTTTTCTTTTATTGTTATAGTTGTGTCATCCCTTAGACGAATAATGCATGTCGCACACAAAATTACGTGAGAAAGGTTTGAAATATAATTTCACCAAATAGAAGTATTTGTCAAATCCTAAAAGGTATTGTTTTTTAGCTCACCAATTATTCACCAATCATATCTTGACTAGTCCAATCTGAATTTAAAATAATCAATCATATACTCGATCATGTATGTAAAAAAAGTTCGAATATATATGGTGATGGAATGATAGATTTGTAGCATGGGGATTTAGTTTAAATGACGGCAAATTCTTGTTTCAGACGGTTATTCTTGGTCTAAAATTTCAGACGGATTTATTATAGCCATTTTTACGAATAAAATGTTACCATTTTTTTTATAAAATGTTGCCATCATTTTTCAAAATAAAAAATAACTAATTTGCGATATGACATTTTATTATTAAATGGTTACATTCTATTAAATAAATTATGACATTTGGTTCATCTTATTTGAATCGGTTTGAAGCAAGGATTTCCGATAAATGACATGAATAAACGTATACATGTGATGAATTTATATGGCTGTCCAGTGCGTTGATTTGAGACGACATTTAGCCAATTATGTTGCCGTAATTCATGATGTCTTGTCGATATTCGGCTGCAAAATTGCAAATTTTGGCATACACGGTTATAAGATATGCGATGCACCGTCGTCAGTAAAGTTATGTAGGCCCCTTATTACAAATAACTCAAAATGATCAATCTATCGGATGTACTTAACAGCTATCCCATGGCCGTATGTAAGTATCAAAATTCTGTGTTAGTAATAGATACTTTTGTCACAAATTTGTTACTTTTTATAAATTGTATATAGGTCAATTAATAGAAGAAGATTTATGAAAGATCACAAATTTGTGAAGATCACAAGCAAATTTATTATTGTAAGTAATAACAATAATTGTGAAACAAATTACATAACACTTTACACCTAATTCTCTCTCTTAACAAAAAAACTAAACCCTAATTTCAAAATTGGGGGATGCCGTCTACCTTTTTTTGGTGGAGTTAAGCACCAAATTTTTCCGTTTTCGTTCTTCTTTAATTTCTTTACGCTAATAATTTCTTGTCTCTCTTTTATTGGGGACTTGTTCTCACCTTGTGTGAGTTTTGTCCTCACCTTTTGGTGAGTTTTGTCCTTATCTTGTGGTGAGATTTTCCCCTCTATTTGAAAGGTTCAAGAATTAAGTGGAAGATCGTTGTCTTCATTGTTGATCCAATGGAGATAAAACTGTTGTCAGATTGCTCGTTACAAACGTTTTGGTCAAAAGAACTCGATTCTTGTCAATGTTTTAGAAAATTTGGAGACCCTCTTGTGAAAAGCCCCAGAAGGTTAGAGAATGTGCAGAAGCGTCTCAGGAGCCCATCAAGTTTAGAAATTTTCTGTTGATCGAGAATGTAGTTTATTTGATTTTAATCGTTTTGTATCCTGTCATTCTTGACATATGTTGTAACTACCATGAGACTATTGTTTAATGAAACGATTTTTCCCTTCAAAAAAAAATAACAATAATTGTGAAAGGTTTTATACATGCATCTAAATTGAATTCCCTTCAAAAAAATTATGTTCTTCAAGGAATTTAAGGAAAGTTTAGAACAAGTATAGGTTGAACTAGTTTAATTTTTTATGTCACACGAAGGTTTTACTAGAGAGCGCATGCACATCTTTTTTTTTATCTCAGAATCAGTTCAAAACTAGAGGCATTAAACATTAAACATGTGTTGTTATGACCCTTACTTAAGGTCTTCTGCACATTAACATTTAATCTATTCTGATTGTCCCTAAATTATCTTGCACATTGTTGAGATCGCTTGAAAAAGTCATTGTTGTAGCTAATTCAGTTATTTGTGATGTCTTATAACTAGGGGAATATTTCATTGTTTTAGTATTCGTTTTATCCTAAATCTCTTAATCTTCCGGGCTTCTGGCACCCAACATTACCAACGAGAAGGTTCGAACTTTGTGAGAACGATTTTTACAATATATTCAACTGTAAAAAAAATATCAAAGTGAGATTTTTTTCTTAGCTGCGTTTTCACTACTACAAATTCGGGTAATAAAAACGACCATTCAACAATGCTTATTCATGAAAATTAGGAAAAACCGTTGTCGAATGGATACTTATGTTGCCGCGGAATTTTATTAAAACTTATAACAACGGGTTTCTTATGTTCACCGTTGCTATTAGTTTTAACAACGGGTACAACTCTAAGAACCGTTGTTAATATATAAATATATATATAAACTAATAACAACGGTTTACTCTGTAATGCATTATAGCCGTCGTTATTAATTTGGCGCAAAATTAGTGAAAAATAATAACAACGGTTGTTATAAAACCCGTTGTTATATACTTTTAACAACGGTTATCATTGGAGCCGTTGTTAAATAAATTAGTAAAGATTGAAAAATACGTTAAAATATAATCTTATATCAACGGTTTTATTGTTAATAACCGTTGTTAAAGATGTATTACAGAGTAAACTGTTGTTATTAGTTTATACTACTGTAAAGTAATAACAACGGTTCTCAACATGCAACCAAAAGCTAAAGAAACTTTAATATGCAGAAGATATTGCAGAAAACAGAAGACATTGCACAAAACAAGTACAGAAGACGTTAATATTGCAATAAGAAAAATGACTGATGAGTCACATTTAATATACATAAACCTTATACATTTAACATTAATGACAAACCTTATACATTGCAGCATTTATGGGAAATTCTAGGACTACCGGAAATGCAATCCCTATTGACGCGCAATAGAATGAAGATCAATATATAAATTAAACCTTATACATTGCAGCATTTATGGGAAGTCAGACGTAAAATAAACAGGGACAATCCTGGTTATGCATAAAAAAATATATTCTCAAACTGCCACCAACCACGCCACTATGGTTGACTGATAACTTCTGGGTTATTCTCATCATATTTTGCAATAACTGACTGAATATATGCAAGGACTTGCCTTGCATGTAGGGATAACGCTGGAAGACCATGACGTAACATATCTCTCGCTTCAGTCAAGCGGCGTGTATCAGGCCATCGAGGGTATGAATGTGCCTGATGATGATGATGACGCTTGGTTGACTAACCGGACTGCTTCACGCCTCATGATCTAGTAATCACGATGATGTTCTAGAGATGCTTTCATCAATGGGTTTTCGGCTACAGGGCCTGCGAGAAACGTCTCAACTTCTACTATTTGCTCTGAAAGCCATCCTTCGTCATTGATAAAAACTAGGTTCATTGCCATTATTTTTTTTTTTTTTTTCAGATTTGGGTTTGAGTTTGTCATTTGATATTAATAGAGGAGTTCCACATTTATAGGCAGTGAAAACAAATTGGACGGGAAAATAAGTAACTCAATGAGATTGATGATGTCAAGTTATCCTTGATTATCTAATGTTTGTCTCCAACTGTCATTGATTAGCAAAAGACATTAAGCTCATGGAAGATAATCAAGATGAATGCCTCAAGATATAAGCAAGAGAAGAGAAACCCCAAGTCTAGAATAAATGTTGTAAACGAAGTAGTTAAACATATCCTCTTAATTATAAGAAGTTGCAAAACTCATGCCACTCAAAGTTTCTGGTACTATCATACAGAGATGTTTTCGAAAAATTATTAAATGGTCTTCATTTGTTTTCGAAAAAACATTTATTGTAAACTTTGCAAATCTATTTAAGCATTATTCTTAAAGTTTTTGCAAAAGTTTTCTGTTTTGAGAAGTCTTCATTTGTTTTCGAAAAAACAATTATCTCTAAGTACTAGTTCGCACAACTAATAACTAAGAATATGTTTAATGATCTCGTGTTTAGATCTTAATCGAAATCTCCACAAACCCTTGAGATTGTGGTCATGTAAACCAAGAGATAGAACACTGAAAACTCTTAGAGCGAAATAACTTTAAGTTTGAGTCGACGTCTTGTAGCGGAGTAGCTTCAAACAATTGCAATCGGAGTAGGTTGGGGAGTTATTTTATTGTAATTTAAGGGGTTTAGTTTAAGTTTGAGTAACTATCTAAACAAGCAAGAAAATAACGGTTGGACGTAGGCTCCGGGGTAGGAGCTGAACCATTTTTTTAACATCATTTGTTTAAATTATTACTTGCCTCTTTACTTATACCTCACTTATTTATCGTAATCATTCCATCAGTTCTGTGCAACAATCTCCTATACTGTTGCTTGGAACTACAATCTCTCTTGTGAACTTACACTCAATTAAGTTTATCTCAAGCTTTGAACTCGGTCAAAATCAGAAATTTTTAGAAGGCCACCTAATTCACCCCCTCCCCCTCTTAGGTGCTTGATAGTTCTTACCTCTTCAAGAACTAGCGTCCATAATTGAGTCATTTGACGAATTTGATTAGTTTTGTGAGGAAGAGAATTAGAGAAATTGCGTTTGTTTTGTTTTTCGGGGGAAGGATAAGGTATGAAAAAATAATGACAAAAAGTCCATAAAAGAGTAATCTTTATGCATAAAAGAGCAATTAGGTATATTAATGGTGGAAATTTCAAATTTTTTCTTAATCCGCTACACAAACCATTAATGATCTCATTTTGTGTGAACATATAAACTTAATTAAGATATGATATGGTCTACTATTGAACCAACAATTACTGTGAATGTAATTAATTAATTATGATCACAGAATGATCTTAATTATAAAGCAATCATACTTTTAGGTTGATCAGAAGCTGCCACGTTATTAGTTTCACTAATATTTTACTATAAATTAAATAATGGCATTATATGTAAATTCCAAGAATGTGAAGCCCATTTTGACAGCTGAAAACACATATAAACTCGAAACCATCGCTCTCATTTCTCATAACATAATTTGATATATAATTCTTTGTAAATTCATACCACTATATTACATTATTGCTTAATCTTTATTCTTTCTATATCTATCTCTATACACAATAATAATGAGGCTTAATGGGTTATTATTGGTGCTACTTTTAGCCTCTACTCTTTGTGTTTCATTTGGAGGTAAGCTGTAATAATTACCTTAACGTTCTATTTTTATTCAAAGTTTGCTCATTTAATAGGACTAATGTCCTAGTAAAAAAAAAATAGTTTAAGAGAGTGTTTGGTTACATGAATTTTATTTGAAATGTGTCATTTGAAATATAGCAAAGTAAAATGAGAATTTGGAAATGAGGGTGGTTGAAGGGTGGATTTCAAATGTGGTTATTTTAGGCTTACTTGGATTTGGTTGGATTTTCAAATCCAAATCTAGTTAGTTTGCCAAACAAGTAAATTGATCCAAATCCAAATTTGAAAATACAATCTTGGTTCCCAAACACACCATAAATGAATTTTTTTTTTATATAATGGGACCGTCTTACGATGTGAGATAGATATCTCACATAAGTGTTACCGTTTATTTACAAAAATAATTATAACTAAATTTTGCCCTTGCTCAAATTACGTCCCTTTATTTTGGTATATAGTGTAATAATATGTGACTAATGTGAGTGTCTCGTATTGAAAAAACGAGAATTAATCGACCCCCTTATATACTGACAGGATATTCACGATATAGTGATCGAACTTCTCTTTTAACCAAACAAAATGAAGCCTTTTTTTCGTATAGCTAACTAGACAGTAGTCGGTTTATTTCGAATTCGAGTTTATAATTTTTGTTGTACGTAGTTAGGGTGGTCTGTGATTGAACCTAGCAAACCGAATTAAGAACTATGACCATATTAAAATGAAACATAAAGTATAAATAACTGGAGTAACAGAGGATAAAATGAAGGGTATATGGTTGTTACTTGTCACGAAATAAAGCAAACGTAAATGATAAACCGTGGAAGGAGTTATTAGTAGTGTGTGACGATTGTATGTAAGGAAGGCTCCTTAAATGAAAGCCATGTTGTGTGTTTGTATAATAGTATGAGGTGTCAGGAGGTAATACCTTGCCTTGAATCATCACATGCTCACATGCTTCTTCAATTCGTTCCCGATTAAGTTATTTGGATCGGATACTTAATTATTAATTCCTTCTAGATGATATCACATTACTTCAGCTGTTAATGTTGTTACTATTTTTACTGTAATTAATTAACTATTTAACTAATCATGCTAAAAATTATAGGGTCATTTCTTTAGTGTCAATTAACATGTCCTAACCGTACCATTCTTTTTATTCTCAGGAATGCTTCCAAATGGCAACTTTGAGATGGGTCCAAGTCCATTACAACTAACCGGGACCAAAGTAAATGGGCGGTACGCCATTCCGAAATGGGTTAGCAAAGGCTTCGTAGAGTACATAACCGCGGGTACACAACAAGGTGACATGGTCTTAGTTGTACCCGAAGGCAAGCACGCAGTTAGACTCGGGAACAATGCGTCCATTCGACAAAAGGTGAGGGTGGCCAAGGACAGGCTCTATGCCCTTACTTTTAGCTTCGCAAGGACTTGCTCTCAAGACGAGACCCTCAACATTACCGTCTCACCAAACCACGCCAAAGACGGCTCAGGAATGTTACCCCTCCAAACCATCTATAGTCATGTTGGCTATGACACATATGCTTGGGGTTTCCACGCTAAGTCTAGTGTTATTGAGATTACCCTTCATAATGTGGCTCAACCCGGTGAAGATTTAACTTGTGGTCCGATTATTGATAATGTTGCTCTTGTTATTTTGGACAAGGTTAGGCCTACTGGAGGTACGCGTTTTTCTGCCTTTCTATAGTGATCCGTTTATTAATACTCTCGGACAAATAGAAAAAGTAAACAAATGATCATTTTCTACTGTTGCTAACCTTATTTCTTTGTAAACTGTTGTCCATATATAGGCAATTTGATCAAGAATGGTGACTTTGGACAAGGCCCTTACGTCTTCCACGACTCGGTCACTGGCGTCCTAATCCCTTCAAACATTGAAGACAAAAACTCTCCATTACCCGCATGGATGATCGAGTCCCTTAAGGCGGTTAAGTACATAGACTCCCTCCATTTCTTCGTGCCTGAGGGGAAAAAAGCAATTGAGCTCATCGGAGGAAAAGAAAGCTCAATTGCCCAAACAGTTAGGACTAAAGTTGGGGAATCCTATGTCCTTACGTTCCTCGTGGGTGACGCTAAAAACGGGTGCGTAGGACCCTTGGCAGTCGAGGCATTCGCCGGTGAGGCTAAGGCCACGGTCACCTATAACTCTAAGGGTGAAGGTGGATTCACCAAGGGTCAACTTTATTTTACGTCCAAAAAGCCTCGGACAAGGATTAGGTTCATGAGCTCATTTTATACCATGACCGATATGGGTTCGATGTGTGGTCCGGTTATTGATGATGTTAAGGTTCTTACTACACATTATCATTCAAGGATTCACACATAAGTAATTAAGTGAAGTGATAATAATATGCAGAGGATGGAGTTACATAAATTACGTTTGTATTAACCTTTAAGGAAGGTTTTTGGGATTTTTAGTTGCTATGATAAGAATCATAACATGATGACGACGATGATACTGTTAAATCTATTATTTCAACTAATACTTTCATATCTTTATTGAACATAATCAATACTGAGGTCTGAGGCAGTGGTTAGTGGAAAAAAGTATTTGTAGAAAAAAAAAATTATAATTTTTTTTATAATAATCTATGTCTTCTTCTTTTCTTTTAAAAAGAAAGATTTTAAAATATAGACAATAGATGGAAATAAAGCATGAGGTAAATAACATAAAATACGAAAATACGTCAAATAAAAAAAATACATGAACGAAAACAGTATATTTGTTATTTTATTCATTTAAATAAAAAAAACACACAAATTACCAAAAAAATCAAACCGTATACCGTATACGGAAATAGGTATACGGATATTATATAAGTATTATATTAAAATAATTAAACAAACATTAAAATATTAAAAACAAAAAAATTTGTATAACGTATAAATACAACACGCAGTACGTATACAATATACCTTATAAACCGAGATATATACGTATATCGTACCACAGAATTTGGGTACACAAAATACAAAATAATTTAAATGTATTTCTTATAAATAAAAAGTCTTGAAAAAGTAAAAAGTTAAAGGATTATTTAATAGGAATACTCTCAACTATTATGACCATTCTCAAATTACTTTGTACTATGTTTTAACTACCAATATAACATACTATCACTACAACACATACCACCAGTTTTCGACGCTTTTCTGGCCAGTTCTCAACGCTTTAAAGCGTCGACAATTTTTTTCTCGACGCTTCAAAAAGCGTCAAGATTTGGGGTGTCAGGACTTTTCAACGCTTTTTGGTGTCGACCTTGACGACGCTTTTTGGTGTCGAGAGGCACGACGCCTTTATGTGTCAGTCTTTCTCGACACTTTTTTGCGTCGAAACGCGCAACTTCTGGACGCTTTTTCAATATTGAAAAACTACACTATATACGTACATACTGACATATTAATATTATTATTATTAATATTATTTTTTTTGGTGAAATGTAAGTAATATATATCAAAAATAAATTTCATATTACAAGGAGAACCTCTATATCAGAAAACAATTAAACAAATAAACTAAGCTAAAGCGTGCTGCAACTATACACTGGAATTGGGCTACACGTACATAAAGACAGTCATACAACTACATACTGTTCTGCCTTAATTATTTTGCAAACTACTAATACTGATCATTACTTCAGAACACTATATCAGACATCCCACTCGCTCGTCCATAGCACTGAACTGCACAGCTACGTACGCTGCACATTCTGTACAGCCAAAACACTGATCCTTTGCCTCTATTATTCCCGAGTTCAGAGGTTCCTGCACCACTGCTCGCTGCAGACCCATCAGACCCTGCAGCACACCAGGTTCCAGTACGTAACCAGGTTGCTGCTACATCTGTTCTGAAGCCTTCGTTCGTTGACGTCAAGCATGCCCAACTTCTGCTCCAATATTGCATCAAACCCAGGTCTGATGCTTGCGTGAAGCACTTCCGCTGAACGCATATTACAGATCAGTTGCACCAGCACAACTGCTCTGCACCTTATCGTACCGGAATCTCTAGTCAGACGCAAACATCTGATTAACTTACCTGCACACAATGCCATAAACAAATAAAACACTGATACAACAAAAAGGGAAAAAGATCCTGTATATTAGATTAGGGCTTATAGAGATTAAAACACAGTTATCTCATCTAGAACTCAGTAAATAGCTACAAAGCTTCTCGAATCTACAAAGAAGTATTCACAACCAACCCAAGGATAACGACATACATAGCACAAGAAGTTTACTAAGTCTTATAGTAAGTACAGGCAGAGGCATACTAACACAAAGTAGGCGAAGTTTCCTAACCGGGACTAGAGTTGGGATGAAATAGAACGACGATCGCATATGTATAGATAGGTGCCAGAAAAGAAAAGATTCACTGCGGCCATCCTCAAATCAGACCCTGAAGCAGCACTTGTTTACGCTGCTGCTAACCCGCTGATTGCCATTCGCTCTACTACTGTACGTCCGTCATCCCTTATGCGTGCTTCGTCAAAGGCTGCATCAGAAATGCAACGTCTTCCGAAAAACCAGCATCACCCCATTCCTTATTTGCTACACCCATATACTCATTTATTCGAGCCAAAAACTGCCAACCCAGCAACAGCCAGAACCTGCATCAGACCCATTTGCCAGAGCTCAACACAATATATATACGTACAGTACAGCAATAAAAACCAGCATCACCCCATTCCTTATTTGCTACACCCATATACTCATTTATTATTAAACACCATATATATCATGCATACATATACATGATATGATTAATTAGCCCCCGGCCTTTACATCAGAGCTCAACACAACATATATACGTACTACAAAAATAAAACAAACCCAACACATACACAGCCCCTGCACAACGACCCCAACTACATCCAGCATCCTGCACATCCCCAAACAACCTGCACATTCCCAAACAACCTGCACATCAGAGCTACAATTGTCCTTAGCCAGAAATGTACTGCAACACAAAAAAGCTCAACACAGCAAAAAAAAACCAACACACAACTACTTGAATTGACAAGTAGTTGCTTCCACCACCACGTACAGGCTGCAACTACGGCAGCATACAAAACATGTGCAGATCAGTAGCTACTGCACCAGACCTACGCTGCAAGCTGCACAAAAACAGCCCTGAAAATTGCACTTAAACTCAGCAAAGCTTGTGCAGACGACTACATTTACTCATACCAGAAAACGATACATCCCAAAACAACTTGCAAAAGCTGCACATCAACCAGAAAACTGAAATTGCATTATCAAATTACATGTTTTCAAGTTCAAAAGAACTATTGTAATTTTTTCGTTCATCCGAACAATAGAAATTTTTCCACGCAAAAATAATAAAATGTCCCGAGATAATAAATAATCTACGACAAAAGGTACGACTAGCTAAATTAAACTACTCCCAAAAAAGTGAATTCACGCTTTGCTTGCTCCTCTCATCTCGATGCACCACCACCATTTGTCGAGTTCGATATCTACATGCAAAGAAATTAAATATCATCAAGTCTCTATTCTGTTCTGTCAGTGTGAGTTAGCAAACAAATTCTATAATGAAGAATTAATTATAATACCTATCTATATACGGGTAAAGAGCGTTACAACAATGCGATAGATTTATCTAAAGAAAGATGTGTATCTAAGTAGTCCACGCTAACAGGTATGAGTCTTAGGTCAAAGCGGATAAGCAGTCTTCTAATCAGATTCTTATTAGATTCTATCTACTTGAAAATGAGATAGATTCTAATCAGATTCTAATCTACTTGAAAATGAGACAGATTCTAAATCAGACTCTAATCTACTTGAACAGTAAAGTGAAATAACATATAATAATATGGTAAAGGGAAAGGGAAAGAGATTATTCACAACATTTGCACAACTAAAAACAAATCATCAATTATTAAAACTCAAAAGTATGCAAGTAAAAAAAAAACTTAGTATTCTAGAGAATCTCGCCAGTGTCAATAAGATCCCTAGGTTTTGTACTAATTACATGAGACCATCCTTTTTGCATCTCATCTTCGACATAAAAAACTTGTTTTGCTTGACATGAGAAAACAAAAGGATCATCGGCTAAATTTCGACCAGTGTGCATTAACTTAGAAAAGTTGACACACACACTCCCATCTTCAAACTTCTTAACACCTCTGTGTATGTCAACCCAAGCACAATTGAACATTACAACTTTACATTGGCCAAAATAATCCAACTCATAAATATCCTTTAGTTTTCCATAATAGGCTTGACCATCAGCTTCAACCATAACTCCAGAATTTTGAGTTCTTCGCTTTTCCTCACGATCAACTGTTTGGAATTTATATCCATTGATCATAAATCCCGTCATCCTTCTACCATGATTATTTAAACCACCTGCCAAAGCTTTCCTAAGTTGTCCTTTCGGGGTACTTGTATCTAGGTTGTGCACCTATGACAAAAGAATATTGTATCAATATGAATCAAATTAAATTGACAAGGCACGTTTCTAAGACTTAAACAAGGGATAAGTGGACCTGTGCTAGCAACCAATCTGCAAATTCTTTGATGATCCACTCGCTTTCATTACTTTGCGTAACGCTGAGCATATTCTGCCGCTTGTAATTAAGAAACTCACTTCAAAGGTTTGGGAAAAACAATCAATACTGAATTTATTAAGGGTGGCTGACAATTATTAAAATTTGACAGTTGTTAATACTTACGCAAGAAGCACTTCCATCTCATCAGAATTAAGCAAAACATAGCGATGAGCTTGTTTTAAACTTCTATCATCCAGACGTACGTTTTCTATCATACCAACAACTCGACCACCAGTGCGATACAAATAATCACTCTTGTCTTCACTACCATCATTGTTCGTCTTTGGTCTATTAAAGATAGTCTCAATACCTTCTAAATACCTTGAACAAAATGTGATTGTCTCTTCAAGTATGTAGCCTTCAGCAATTGATCCCTCTGGCTGAGCTTTATTACGTACGTATGACTTTAGGTGAGCCAAATACCTTTAGAGACTTCATAAAATCAGTTTAAAGAAAAGAAAAACAATCTATAGGATACATCCATCTATATTGGACAGGTCCACCCAGTTTTGCCTCCTCTACTAAGTGAATCAATAAGTGAACCATAATTGTGAAAAAGGTAGGCATAAACTCTATTTCCATACGACATAGTATTAGGACAATTTTCGACTGAAGGGCATTTAACACATCATGTTCAAGCGTATGCGAACAAAGAGACTTGAAAAAGTAAGATAATTCCCCAAGTAAGTCAATAACTTTAGTAGCCTTGGATGCCCTCAATGCCACAGGAAGTATGTCTTGCATTAGAACATGATTGTCGTGACTCTTTAGATTAATGAGTTTTCTCTGTTTCATATTCACACATCTAGAGATATTTGAGCCATATCCATCGGGAGCTCTAATCTTTTGCAAGACTTTCAGAAATCGCTCTTTCTCCTCGTTAGACATGGTGTATGATGCAGGAGGCATGTAAGGTTCTCGATTAGGTCTATCTTGAAGCAAAAGATGTTCCTTTATGCCAAGCATCTTTTGACCTTTTCTCGCATTCACATCATCTTTACTTTTATCCATATCTAAAAGTGTACCCAATATATTGTCACACACATTTTTTTCAATGTGCATCACATCTAAATTGTGTCTTAATGGGTTGTGTTCCCAATACGGCAACTCAAAAAATATACTCTTCTTATTCCACAAATTATGATTATTATCTTCACCGTTGTTATCATTAACCAGGTTAGTCGAGACACCAACTTCCCTTGCTCTTTTGGGTCTTTTTGATCGTTTTGTAGTCTTCCCATACTTATATTCAATCTTCTCTTGTTGTCTTAAGACATCAGAACCACTGATTGATTTTGGAGCGCAACCACATGCTATCGTTCCATCAAATAGGTTGGCCTGAGAACGATACTGATGACCTGGATCCAATCAATTCCTATGTACCACATAGCAAATTTTACCACCAAATCTACCGGAATTAGTTGAATGGGTACATCGTGGACAAGCATTATGACCTGTTCGGTTTATGAGGTAAGCAGCTGTCAACACGCACTCCCCCCAGAACTCAATGGGCAAGTGACTGGTAAATCACAATGCTCTAGCCTTTTCTAAAATGTGACGGGGTTTCCTTTCAACTCTCCCATTTTGTTGTGGGTGTCTACATTATTGCTAGTTTAAAATATTATCCCTTCTCTTCATAGTAATATTTCATAGCTTCGGATAAGAGTTCAGTTCCGTTATCACTTTGTATGATTTTAACAATTTTGTCAACCTAGGTCCTAACCATTTGGCAGAAAATTTTCATGAATTTACTCGCCTCACTCTTATCTTCCATCAGATAAATCCATACGCCTCGACTGTTGGGAAATGTGTCCTCAACAATAGTGCGATCACGTAATTAAATCTCATGACGAGAATGCGCAAGGGATGATACGAATTATGAGTCAACTGACCAACATTAATCGGTAATGATTGGCTAGCTAGAGTTTGACATTACTGTCGTATGACGGTGGTGGTCAGTTGATCCCTTTAGGTCACACCTTTAGGACAATTCCCTTAATTGATAAAGTTATCAAATGTATATTGATACGATTTGATCATATTCCTTAAACTCGTATATCGAGAAATTAGAGGTTAAATCTTATTGTAAGATTTATGTTTAAAATTGAAGCGTGTCAATTATTAAACATTGAAACATATTTTATTATATCGTGATTAGAATGAATCGGGTTATAATTAATATAAAGGTTGTAAATCGTATTGACGATAATTATAAATAATCATTTTACAATTGTAATTTCGAATTACTTGTCAATAAATAAATAGGATTTATTTAATTATAATATTTATGCGATAAATATTTATATATATATATATATATATATATATATATATATATATATATATATATATATATATATATATATATATATATATGTATTGTATTACTTTGTTACATATAAGATGTCACAATTTTATACAAATTCTACAATTGACAAAATTGTAAAATGAAGTCCTTTTTAAGTATGGTTGCACCGGTTTTGGGAAGGATTAGGCATGTGTTGTGTGTTGTTAAATTAACACAAACATGATGATTAACGTGTGCTTAACTTTAATTAAGGGTGCTACCTAGAGCCACCCTATCTACATGGGAAAGTGTTGTTGTTCCCTTTTGAGTCCTCCCATACCCGGCCACACCACTACTCCCTACACTCCTTAAGTTAATGTGTTAATTTAAGACTAGGGTTAGCATAATATATAAGATATCTTATACCCATTCATTCTCTCTCTTAGCCGAAAAATCACAAAAGAAAAGAGAATATTTTCAACCTCTAAATTGATAGTAGTACTAATAGTAGTATTGTAATAACATTCTAATTAGAGAGATTAGAGTTGTTTAAGGAAATCCGTTTTCTTGTGCTAGCCTACTCGAGATTTCGGATCATTCAAGGGGTTGTCTTGGTGCATCCAAAGGAGGTATTCTTATTTGGGTACTTGGAGGATCATCCTTGCTATAATCTTGGACCGTGTGTAAGGGTTCAATATCTCCTTATTTCCGCATATATTAGCATGCATAAGATCGTTTTAACAAGTATATTAAAATGTAAATTACAAGGTTAGTTTAGTATGACTAAAATTAGTTTATGAGTAACTAATAAACCCAACATCGACTATGGTCGTCTACTATGGTCAAGAAATAATAGGCTCGAGATAAACTAACAACGGGATATTTTCCGTAAATGTCCACATGAATTAATCTAAAAAGTTCATCACACTGTTTATTATTTAAGCTAAACGAATTATGAGTCTGCTTAGCTCTACAACAAGAATCGCAAATTTGGCTAGCGTCCCAATTCAAATTATAATCAACTAACTTAGAAAAGGAAAGTGATTTACTCCTTGACGGATGTCCAAGTCTCTTGTGCCAAAGTTCTTCATCTCTTGATGTCGACACCTTTCTTGCCGTTTTGATTTTCGACTTGAACTTGTAAACCCCATCGTGATGCTCACCCCGTCCAATCTCCTTCCTCGAAACCTGATCCTGCGTTACACAATAGTCAGGAAAAAATGTCACGACTCAAATTTTTTCGTGAATCAAGTGTTGGAAAGAAATCAAATCACACGTTAATGTGGGAACATATAAAACATCCTTTAGAACAAGGTTGTTATCCATCTCTACTTCACTATATTCCCGTGCCTCAATCCTCTAGCCATCCGGTAACCCAACACAACTCGGTTCTTCTGTCCAAACGTTTGTGAGACAACTTCGTCTCCCTGTCATGTGGTGCGAAGAACCACTATCAATTAGTCAATCCCGATCAATTTTAGTATGCATACCTGTCAATTTCTCGCTACCTTCTGGACTGATATTGAGGAGCATTCGAATCTTCTCCATTTCATCAGTGGTGAATGACGCGTTCTTCTTGGACGTTTCTCCTTCCTTTGACAAATTGTTCACTGCATTCGCCTGGTAAATGTCTAGCTATCCTCGTCCTTGCGATCTTCCACGACTGCGTCCTCTACCAAATCCTCCATGTCTGCCCCTTCCTCCTCTTCCTTTCACTATTTCATACCCATGTTTGCTATATCAATTTTCTTCTGTGTGATAATACTTTCCGCAAAAAAAATGCAGAAAGGTTCTCCTTCATCTGATCCTCTTCATCCTGTTTTGAGAAGTTTCCACTTCCCTTTCTCGCCCCATGAAATCTCGCAGCCATGGCCGCTTCATTGTTTTCTTCTTTATCCTTCGTCATATTAGAGTGTCTCTCTTCGCGTAACATCAACGCATATGCCCGAGGTAATGTAGTAATGGGGTCTTCCATCAGTAAATTGCTACGGATGTGTCCGTACAGATTGTTGTCGAGTCCCATCAGGAAATGATGGACTTTTTCTTCTTCTTGCTCCTTAGCAATCGCAGTTGCTGCTCCGCCAGTGCAATTTGTGTTTTTGCTATAATTTACAAGTCCATCCCAGATTGTTTATCATCTTATACTTGGGTCGCATTTTGAAGCTTTGCACTTAAAGAAGGATATGCATGTTTATGACTAAAGTACGAAGCGGTTGATGTGGTGTCATGATGCTTGTCAGAGGCCTAGTTAGCGCCCGACCTCGGTACCACGGGTGTGTCTCGAGTACCTGCTATACGGACTGCGGTTCAACTATTTGGTGAGCGGTGCAACGATGTCGTAACGACGTCTGTGAAGGGTCTGGTTGGCCCATGCGACTGAACAACTAGTCTATACCAAATGCATACAATTAAACGTTGCATTACTTGAACTTTTTTTCAAGGATAGAGTGAATTGAAAATTTATTTCAACCATTGATATAAATTTATACAGGAGTAAATGAGTACTGAGGTCTGAGGCCGTGGTTAGTGGAAAAAAATATTCGTAGAAAAAAAATTATACTAACATGAGAGGTGAATTGCGATAACTGAAATGCGGAAGAAATAAAACTTAGATAAGTATAAACTTTAACTACAAACCACAGCCCGGGATAGTATATCCCTAAGGCACAAAACTGTAATGTCAAAAAGAAGGTCTAGCTACACGATAAAGGTAAATGTCATATCGATGAAGGACCATCGTTCGCTAGCCTCAACAGATCCCCCTGTACAAGCTGCACCAACTTACATACATGAAACATGTACATCACAGTCAGTGGGGAGTGACTAGAGGTTCTCCCAGCCACTTATTGTCATAAACACATAAACATGTAATCATATAATCAACCATGCATGCATACTCCAACATAAACCGTATAATGTGAAGTACACTACTCATGAATCACTATCATAAGTTCAATTAACATCCAATACTTAATCATGCAATACTCATATTAATCACTGTTATAAGTATGCATAAATAATCACACTCTATGACTGGTTCAACGGTCAAATCGCAAGACATAACCAAATCATAACATTCAATAAGTAAAAGGTTTAGAGGCGACATCTTAACGCATAACCTAATTACCAAATATTCACAATATCTAGCACAGTACCCCAACTCAGGCAAGCTAACACAATTCACTCAGAGTCATACGATAGACAAACAAGAACCAACCACGAAGAGGTTCAACCACGGAGCAAGGAGCCAACCACGGAGAGGTTCGACCACGAAGCTAATTTGTTATGAGCCAACCACGAAGGGTTCAACCACGAAGTTGATTAGAAAAGGACCAACCACGAAGGGTCCGACGACGAAGCAAAGAACCAACCACGAAGGGTTCGACCGTAAAGCAAAGAACCAACCACGAAGAGGTTCGACCACGAAACTAATCAGTTATGAACCAACCACGAAGCGGGTTCAACCACGAAGTTGATTCGAAAAGGAACAACCACGAAGGGTCCGACCACAAAGTAACACACAGACCATGAACATGCATCAACGCAAGATTCTCCTAAAGGAGGCTTCACATAAATTACACAATAAGATGATGTACGCATATGAGTTGAAGTGGACACAATAATTTAAAACTCGATTAACAATTCTATTCTTTCATTCCAAGACTTCACTCGACTCTTAACCAATTACCCACAAACACCTGCCTCGACACCGACAACAGCCTCTCGTCACCACCGTGTAACACCACTACTAGCACCGGCAGCCACCATACCAAGTACCCACAAACACCTGCCTCGACCCCGACAACAGCCACCTCTTCGACTACCACCAGTGAGGTGAACCAGGGCCCCCAACCAGGCCTGGTTCCTCACCCAAACACCCCAAACCCGTCTACACTAAACCGTCTGTCGACACTTCTACAAACCCCGACACCACCTGAAACCTCCGCTAAAACCACCCCTGACATCAGACCTTTAAGTAATGGTGGTACCACCGTGTCGACCTCCCCCGAGTCGACGGTGATACCACCCCCAACACCCCCTGTACACGCATAACAACCCAAACCGTGACACACAGGAAAACAAACGCCTCCTCTAGGCTGACTCTACCGCCTGAACACCACCATGACAACCACCCTACTACCACCCTGACTACCACTAATAAAATGGTGATAGCATTGACTGAGAAAACGACTCCCTACCCTTCGAATCCTAAACACGATACCACACGCAAACACTACAACCATAGACGAACGTACCTGATTCACGACTAAAACGAAGGGCCCTAGACTGGTCTAAACACGCCGTACGAGCCTCCTTTCCCTTCTCTGTAGTGGCGGCTGCAAGACTGAGGTGTTGTTTGTGTAAATGTTGTTGTAAAATTAGGGTAGGAAGCCTCGATATATGACGACATAAACAATTGGTGAGTATGGTCATTTTAAGGGTTTTCACAAATTGGTGGGCTAATTTGTACGTGTGATGTGCACAAAATTCAAGGCCTAATTATGAACCAAAAGTCTCAAGATCGAACCCCACTAGCGACACGTAACAATACAATTTGATAATTTATTTATCGAATACCAAAACCGTTTAAATACTATCGTCACAACAAATATGAGAATAAATATCATAACAACATTTTCGAGGTATAACAGTTTACACACTTAATAACACGTTTATTCGATAAATTAATTATTGAATACGAACGTTCAAATAACTATTAACACGTCCAAATAATTATTAAATAATAAAATACGGAGTATTACAAATACACCCGACCCGTATTTTACCCGAACCCGTATCTACCAGCCTGTAACCCGCCCGTTCGATAGGTCTAATCTTTAGTGAATGAAGTATCCTTTCCTCTTTGTGTAAGTCGCTGAGTTTAGGATAAAGTGGACTGGAATGAGGTTTAAGCAAACCTTCTTTCATGCACGACTGGACCGTGCCAACGGAAACCCCACAATTTTCTGAAATTCTTTTCATTATATTGCGTTTCGCTGCAATGAGTGACTTAATATTCTCCACATTAGGCAGTAACCTTTGCTTATTTGTGTTTCCGATTCTCTTGTTTTTGACATTAAATTTTTCTCCGACTAACTGTGGTTTTTTTACTAGATGTCATATGTTTGACATGCTACGTTTTCTTAGGATAAAACTACAACGATTCATGAAACGGGCGACATAAATTGGCGACTGATTTCAGTCGCCAAATACATATTGGCGACTGAAATCAGTCGCCAAATAGTCGTCGTAGACTTTAGTCGCCAAAAAAACTCGGGCGACTAATGTCAGTCGCCAAATTTGGCGACTGAAAGGGTAGTCGCCATAAGTAGAATTTGGCGACTGAATCGGTGGTCGCCAAATTAGCGACAGAAATAACGTAGTCGCCAAATTGGCGACATAAGGGCCGTCGCCAATTCCCCCTTTTTCCGTCGCCAAAGCCCCTGACTTTCCAGGGGTTTTGGTTCGTGTTGCTCTGTTTTGGCGACTGAATTCAGTCGCCATTTACATCGTGTCAGTCGCTAAAATTCCTGGGCATTTTTCATGAAAATTCATTTCGTTTGCAGACTTTCCAACAGGTGTACTGCAACTTCAGTACGTAGTTCCTCGGACATGCATGTGTAGACCATTTCTTCTTTATGTGGATGACTATTTGGACTGTAAAAGTGTTTGTTTTTATTTCTCAGGAACATTTGTAAGTAAATTAGTGGTAAAAGGTTTTCTTTGTTGTTTAGTTAGTAAATGACCCAAATAAATAGGTTATTTATTGACAATGAGTACTGCAAAATAGCCTGTCAAGGACTCAATACAAGCTGTGTTTATTTTGGTGGGAAAATTGCTGAGTGCATTTACCCAGGAAAATAAAAATTTCAAATGCATTTTGGTGGGAAAATTAATCACTAAACACTAAATTAATTACACAGAAACTAAACACTAAATAAGCATTAACAATAACCATAAAGTAACATACACATTTCTCATTATACTTCTTACAATTTTTTAATAAATCCTTAAAACTTGTGAATAAAGCAATAATACACAATGGATATGAATGGAGGAAGTATTACTTTTATAGATAAGAGATGTTTACGTATTTTTGCAAAAAAGTATAACCATTGAGAATTGAACACAGATCTTTTAGGAGAACTATTAACAACATAACCAATTCAGCCACAAACAAATTTGCAAATATTTTAAATAAACTTAAACCATTATAGAAAATTAAACGAATATACAAATTAAGAGATGTACCCGTTCGACTTTTGTATAACTAAACGTTCCGGACTTCAAAAAATACACGTAAATATAAAACAACAAAAATATTCACTTAAATACGAAACGTACAATCATAGTTATAAATATCGTGCTAAATAAATTGCATAACAAATTTCATAAATACCGGAAGTATAACAAACGTATCCTTAAGACGCACATATGAAATAAAATACAAAAACAAGACATTTTCGTATAAATACGAGAAATACTGCACATACCGTATAAATAGGACTGAATTAAAAAATATTGGAAAAGTCGTATAAATACGGCTAACATTTAGTAATACTGCAATACCGTATTAATATAAAGTAAACGTATAAATATAAAGTAAACGTATAAATACGAAGTACAGTATAAATACACAAAAAAGAATACAATAACTGAAACTATTTAGAATCTTTTATTAAAATAATGTTTAAAAATAAAATAATTATTATTTTGGTTTGGAAATGAAAATATTTGTTGAAATAGGGTCCAGCTAGGATTGTAAACTCCAAACTAAAACAAACTCAAACAGTATACCATTACACATTTACCCCCACATACACCTTACCTTTCACCACCACTTTACGCCTCACTCCTCAGTCCTCCAGAGTCCCAGTCCTTCACCACCATGCCATTCACCACCACCATACGCCATTCACCACCACCATACGCCATTCACTCGAACTCGTTATGCATTTCGTATCCCCCACCACTCTCCTCTATTTGATTCACCCTCCCGTATATGCATCATCACCGCCGGACCTCATAGACTTTGAGGACGAGAATATCAAAATTCGAAAACAACTCAAATTCAGAATTGTTTACCAAATACCAAAAGTCGAGAAGTGATTCACACACTATGAACACATCGCATGCATCTTCTTAATGAGGAAAATAAGAAATTTTGGGTGTTCTTTTTATTTGACGAGATCATATTTGGGAAATTACAACGCTAACATTATCAAAGGTCGGATTTTTACGAGTTTTTTAGTTATTTTTCTGTGCGTTTATCTGAAATTATTGAATAATTGGTTTGTTATTGAATATGAATCCGTATGGACCATCTGGGTTTCAAAATTCGAGTACAAAAGGTGGTGGCATCGACAGGGGGTTATTGGGCCGAATTGGCCAAGATGGAGGTGATGGTGGTTCGATCTCGGCACTTCGGAAATGGGTTTGATGGCTGTTTACGCTTTTACGGTGGTGGTGGGTTCCAGTAATGATAATAGTGATGTGTCACTGTGTCGGTAATAATAATAATAATGGCGCCATGTCGGTAATGATAATGGCGATGAGTTTTGCTAATGATAATGGTGATGGTCTTGCGGTGGTGCGATGGGGATGAAGAACTGTTGTGTTGGCGGTAATGGTGAGGGAGAGAATAGAGGTGAACGAGAAAAATGATATGTATGGTGGTATGTATGGTTGATGCCTGACGGTTAGGAATTGGGATTGATTTGTTTTTGGTTAGGAATTAAGATTGATTTGTTTTTTGGTTTGGAATTGTCCAAACCTAGTTGGACCCTATTTTAACAATTATTTTTGTTTCCAACCCAAAATGAAAATTACTTTATTTTCCAACATTATTTTAAAAAATGATTCAACTATTTAATGAATTAATTTAGAATTAGAATATGTTAATTAATTAGAAAAATTATTTAATATGAGTAATTAATAGGGGAGATAATGTTAAACAAATATTCCTTGAGACTGCCAAATATCGTGTTCTGATTGAAAGTGTGTGGAAAACCTTCATACACTAGGTGTAACTCCAGCCTTTTCGGAAACAAAGGGAGTCCTTTTCCGAAACGAAGGGAGTAAATCGTAACCTAAATTAAATCTTGGTCAGCAATAAATTTAATCGTATAACTAACTTCCTTTACCAATAAGAAAATTAAGTTATGGTCATTTAGCATATTACTCCCTAATAAGTCTAAAATTTTGCATATTACCACCTAATATGTTGAATTATTTAAATAACAACCCAGAATGTGTAAAACTTTACACAATTACTACCACCATGACGAAAATTGCTAAAATATGACGGAAATTAGTATGTTTCGTCCTTTTTATTATTTTAAACCCAAATTAATCTAATCTATAAAAGCAACAACCAAATGGCTGATTTGTCGAGCATACCTTAAAAGAAGGAATCTGTGGGGACCACGTGTTTTTAAGAATGAATTAATTGTTTTAATAACCATCCTACCACTTAAGAGATTACATTTAATTTAGATTATACAATAAAGCCAAATAAATTACATCTTATATGCGTCACTATTAAAATTCGGCCAAATAAATAACATTTTCATATACTTCAATATTAAATTTAAATTAATTATACAAAATTATACACTAAATTATTTAACAATAGTCAACTAATAATACAACACAAATTTATTATACTTTTACTAAAAGATTTGACATTTATATATTCCTTAATTATATTCGAATCGAAACATATAATTCGACATGGTTTAAAAACAGATAATAAAGGTTTATTATAAAAAATGGCTGAAAGAAATATCTGACAAATAAACAGACATATTTAAAAATTACAACAAAAAATCTGACAAATAAACGATTAATCGTCAGACGTCAGATTTTAAAAGACGAAAAACGAAAACAATTCATTTTTTATTTTAAAACAATATTGACGAATAAACGAAAAACACAAATAAAAAATTAAATACATTGAACGAGGTAACAGAAAAATATGAAAATTACAAAATGTAAAAATATACGCGAAAAAAAAGATAAATTATAAATAATATATAAAATATTATAATATAGTAAATATCCTCTCAGATCTAGAAAGAGCCAATCATCATCGAGGATAGACTACTTGGAGCAAAAAATACAGCAACGACTATTAATCGACACGCAAACGTATTGCGGCGTTAATAGGCTACCGAATATTTTCTACTACGACAAGTAATATTTATGGCGCGGTGTCAACAAATATAATATAAATTCAGTATACTACAAAAACGACCCAATTAGAAATCCACATCATGTTGGACTTCTCCAAATTCTGATGAACCAATTATTCCACCCACAAAGCATATGTACTCGGCAGTTACCATAAATACGTGTCATTCAACTGCAGCAAAATAACTCAAGAACCAATTATTCCACCCTCAAAAAGGGCATGCACTCAGCAGTTCCCATAATTACCCACTACCATTCAACTGTAGCCGCAAAATAACTCCCCACTACCTCACCAAATAAACAGTTCATACCTTAAAGGCAATAAGATCAAAATCACTATTTCATTTATTATTCAATAATATATTTCTACAAAAAAACAAAAACACATCAACTCAAAGATGTCAACAATAATGCAACCAACATAAATTACAGAAATCATAGCATATCAAAAGAAATACGAAATCACGTGTCGTGTTATTAGAAAATGGGTAAGAGAATCAGATGAAAAGGATGCTAAAAAAGGATGATTTACGGAATGGAGCTCATTCTGATCGACAGCGAGGTAAATTAGTGTTTTTATTAGTAGTATTTTCGTATAAACTATGTTTTATTTGCAGAATTTTCATATACACCAAATTATTTTACTATCTTTAAATGCAATTAGTGCGAGTTAATTCAAGCTACCGTAGCAAGGACACTCGTGAGGATTTTCAAACCGTTGTTGCAAGAAGGAAATATCTACAAAATTTCTAAGTTCACGACAGAACAAATTCTGGGAAACGATAGAGCAACATTTCACAAATGCAGGATCGCAATACAATTTACCACAAGAGTGCAGAAAGTACATTATGGCCTTGACATACCATCTCAGGCATTCAGATTTGTGAGCATTGAAGATATTATTCATGCCAATATTCAAAACGAATACTACATAGGTGAAAATACCACAATCCTTTCATTCATACCTTCAAAAATTACCCTAACCACTATTTTACATGTATTTGTAGATGTGATTGGTATTATAACACAATTTCACGAGTTTGATGAAATTAACGGATACAAAATAATGTGCATAGACTTGATGGACGAACAGTAAGTTTTTAACATGATCTTATATTCTACTTATTTGATGTGTATTTATCTAATAAATATTTGTGTAATAATGAAAATGGTGAAGGAAAAGGAGACTAAAGCTAACGGTCCGGGAACAGTATTTCCCCGAAGTTGCTAACCTACAAGAACAATGCAAGAATATAGAAGGAAAACCGATTTTGGTTCTCAAATGTGTCCAACGAAAGGAATGGTATGGTAAGTATCAATTCGTCAATTTTTTTTAAAAAAACAGCATTATATGTTATGTTAAACAGCATTATAGGTTAAAACAGAATTATTTGTTAAACATAATTATATTATATGATAAACAACAACATATGTTAAACAACTTCAAACGAATTATGCCTAATAAATTTCACATTTATTTCAGGAAATGTGACACTTTCAACAACAAGAAGTGGGGCGACAAAGTTTGAACTGAATCCAGAAATTCCACAAGTAGAGGAGTTCAAAAACAGGTAAATAAAATGCAGAAATTTTTAGTTTTTATATAAGCAATAAATAAAACCTATAAAAACATTATTCACATAATTAATAATCGACGTCTATTTGCAGAATTAAGGGCATATCAAACGATTCTATTCATGGCCTCATCGGTGGGACATCCCAAGCAAGCAACATACTCGCAGGAGCAAAAATCAAATCATTGTCTTCAATCCAAAAAACAGATAAGGTACAAAATTAATATTCTGGCACGTAATATGTTATGTTTTTGACAACACTAACATGTGTCTACTTGAATTTAAAATTCTAGGCCGAATATTATGTCACATTAGTCTACATAGAAGAAATGAATCTATCTGTTCATTGGTATTTCAACTCATGCGGTAAATGTCTTGGAAAAGTCAGTCAAGAAGCGGATTAACTATGGTATTGCAAGAAACCAGGTTGTAAAGTAGAAAATATTGGGGTCCCTAAAGCATATCCAAGGTAACTTATCTACTAAGTCTAAAAATTCAGTTGCAAACAATAAGTAGTAATTTATGCAGTGTGCAACAAATAGGTATCAATTGAAGGTTGAGGCAACCGATAGAGGTCAAATCAAGGCACAACTTATGTTATGGGACAGTCCAGTATCTAAAATTATAGGCAAGCAAGCATCAACAATTCTAGAAGCACAAGAGAAGGTACAATATTATTAAATAAATTTCAGTTATTATTATTTCATCGTCACGATAAAATTAACAAACAAATAAAAACAGGAAGGAGACAAAGATGCGGTGCCCCCTGAATTTAGAGAAATTATGGAACGTGAGTTTGTCGCAAAAATCATGGTCGACCAAGAGTACAACATACAACAAAAATCCCCTTGCTATAAAGCTACTCAATTGTGTGGAGACAAAGATGTTATCGCGAAATGGAAAGAACTAGAAGAATGCGCAAAGGTAAGTTTTTTTATTACTTGATAAAGAAAACTTTTTGTCAATTTCTCATGATAAGACTGCACTTAAATCTGATTATGAAGGTAGCGGAAACAAGCCAAATAAGTTCAACAACAAATACTGGAAGTGAGATAAGTTACACGGAGGTGATGTTATTAGTGACTAAAATCGTACATGCTTAATTTTTTATATAAAAATTCACATTCATTCTATTATTTCAACATATAACGATGTGCATATTTTTTTCCAATTAGGAATCCATGAAGGCATATAGCGATGAAGATAAAGAAAACACACCAAAAAACAAGCTGCCTCAAAAGCGAGCATGGGAGGAAGATGTTGATTGTGAAATCACGGAAATAAGAGAAATGTCATCAGATCAAGGGTCATCAAGCAAACCAAAAATTCCAATCAAGAATATTAAGATCGAAAAGTAGTCCTTCGACGGGTTTTATTTGGCGTACTGCTTGATAGCATTTCATTTAATGTGTAATGGATCTTCTTTTCCGTTTTTTTGTACTTCTCGCTTATGTTGAACATTTTCAAAGCTCAAGTTATTTTGGTCTATCACTTGCTCATATTATTTGACAGCTTATATTTATGTAATTTAATATACTTACGTAACCCAATAAACCAATATACCACAGTTACCAAAATATGGTCCAATAGTTTCAGAAGTAACAAACCTTTTGCACTTAATATGTTTATAAGTAGTGACACTATGTTCAATTCTTACACGATAGAACATTAAACACAGTTTATAGTATTTCTTACATTTGATGGATAACCTAGCAAAAATATGTTGCATGTGACAATATTATTAAATAGTTACTATCTAAGTAATCCTTGACTTATGAGACAATGACAACATATCTTGACTTTCTAGCAATTAATGTAATCACAGCACACTAGATGGTCCAATAGTATCAGAATATAATACGAGTATATTACAATTGTATGCAGTAGATATATACATATTTATTAATCAGTGTGTAAGTAAAGAAAAAAGAATCCTATTAACTATTATATTTAATAATACATACATCATTACTATATGATTAGTTATAGAAAGATATACAGTGAGCATTTATAGCTATAATATAATAGTAATAATATTGATATTATATGGACTGAATTACTAAATGAATATAAACTAATAATGAAATTATGTCTAGACATTATTGTAAGTATTATATTTGAAATAATGTAGATGATAATCATCATTGTTTAGTAAGAGTTACATAAAAATCATATTTATATGATTTACTATATGATTAAAAAATTATTAATAAAAGAAACGCAAAGATTAAATATGAGTGTTGATAATTGAGAATAATGAAATATATCTTATTAAAAAATCATTCAGTGCGTAAATAATGAAATATATCTTATTAACTATAATAATTGATAATAGTTACAACATTATTATATGATCACTTTTACAAAGATCTGATATATGAGTGTTTATACCTTTAATATAATAGTGATAATATTAATATTATATGGTATGAATATCTAAACGAATATAAAATAATAATGAAAGTATGTCAAGATATTACAAAAGTATTATAGGTCTAATAATGTAAGTATGTTTAGAAGAAAGAGCCTTTGGCATATTCCATATTCTAATAAAACTCATATCCTGAGACATAAGTTACAGTACACATAGCCCCAAAAATAACTCAAGCTTCAACAAATATATAAAAGGTCGCTGATACAGAAATTAACCATCCACTACATATAATAGTGATAATATTAATATTATATGGTATGAATATCTAAACGAAAATAAAATAATAATGAAAGTATGTCAAGATATTACAAAAAAGTATTATAGGTCTAATAATGTAAGTATGTTTAGAAGAAAGAGTCTTTGGCATATTCCATATTCTAATAAAACTCATATCCTGAGACATAAGTTGCAGTACACATAACCCAAAAATAACTCAAACTTCAACAAATATATAAAAGGTCGCTAATACAGAAATTAACCATCCACTACATATAACTGAAGCTAAAGTATGGTATTAAACCACCCACTACTAGCAGAATAATTTTATTTCCAGGCAAAAACTACCAGCAGTTACAAGCCATATATATATATATATATATATATATATATATATATATATATATATATATATATATATATATATATATATATATATATATATATATATATATATATATATATATATATATAAAGTTACAAGACATATATAAAAGGTTGCAGAAACATAAACTAAACACAAAAGGCTAAAAATACCACAATTCAGAAGTTAATAGCACAACCATTGTCTCCATTTCAATCGAGTTCAATTACTAATTACTAACTTACTAATGAGAGCGACCATTTACGTTCGTTTACACAATTGAAACAAAATTTGATTGAAGCAAACCGAAGATTAATCATTATGCAAAACAAATCAAGTTCAAGTTCTCAAGATTTGCAAACAACGGAAAATGCAAGCAGCAGTAATGGTAAATCTAAACACTTATGTTATTCAAATTATTATTTGTGAAAAATAGTATGCAAAAAAAGATTTTAAAATATTATATGAAGATTACAGATTTAACTTTGAATTATAAATTAAGTAGAAATAAATTAATTAATGATTAATATGATTAATGTTTACGTTTTTTAATTCACATTTCTCTTATTAATTTTAATAATTATAATTTTAAACATTAGGTAAATTCATTATTATGAATTATGATTATTATGAATCTGTATAACAAATTAGATATTACATCCAATATAATAACAATTATTTATTATGTATCTATATGACAAATTACATTTTACATCCAATAAAATAACGATATACATGAACGGTAAACATGAATAATAACATACATAAACAGTAAACATGAAATAATCTTAAAAGATAGAGAAACATATCTTAGTTTTGGTCAAAAAGTTGTGTATCATTAGCTGCTAAAACATCTTACTTTGCAATTCAGAATAACTTTCGATATAAAATTTCAACACAACCTACAAAAAAATAAGAATAAAATTACTATTAGAGAATTAATTGTGTAAAATGTAATAATAATTATATGAATGCTAGAAATACAGTGCAGGACACGGAACATAATATGGTATAAAACACGGTACATAATACATCTTACCTTAAAACTTAGAATAATTATGGATTCAAAGCTTCAACTCTACCTACAAAAAATTAAAATAAAATAACAATTAGAAAGTTCATTGTATAAAATATAATTATAAATTAACAGAATACAGTCAGAATACGGTCAGAATACAGTACAGTATATGGTACAGAATACGGTACGTATACGGTACAGAATACCGCACGAATACGGTCAGAATACTGTACAGTATACGTACAGAATACCGTACAGTATACGTACACAATACTGCACAGAATACTGTACAGAATACCGTACAAAATACTGTACAGAATACCGTATAGTACAGTATACCGTACAGTATACGGTACTGTATATATACGTACAGTATACGTACAGTATATGGTATGTTTACGGATACAATACGAATACAATATATAAGAAGGACACAGTATACGAATACAATTTATAATAAGGATACATTATACGGATACAATATATAATACGGATACATTATACGGATACAATATATAATACGGATATGAATATGAATACAAAAGCTAAAACGGATACGATTACGGAAACTGAATACCGAATACGAATATGAATACGGAGATTTATTCACATTTGGATAAATGTACGCATTTCAGATATGGGTAAAAATAAGAATCTATATTTATGAATTTGGGATGAATTTCTGGGTTGGTATGAATGTTCTGGGTTTAAACACAGAAATTCATTATTCAAAGACAGCAAAAAAATCCAAAAACCAAACCAATAAATTGCAGGCAAAAAAATTCCTTTAATTTGGTAAATCTTTCTTTCACCATAAAAGTGGAAAAAATCGAACATGCAAACAAATTATTTCGAATAATTAAAAATCAATTTAAGCTATAAATATTTTAATGATTAAAAAAATTATCCTTCCAAAAAACAAACAAAACCAATAAAAATAAAGAAAACTGATAAAAATACTAAAAAAATAAGAAATCAGAGAAATATTAAAAAATAAGAAATCAATGGCTTTGGTAAAAGAACTATACCTGCGAAAAAAGAAGAAACATTAATAGATACCACTCCTATGCTTCTTCTTTCTTAGATTCCCGCTGTGAAGACTCGAAGTATTCCTTATATTATCACTCTTTCACCATAATATTGAAAAAAAGAACATGCAAAAACATTAATTCGTCCAAAAAAATATTAAAAAATATTTTAATTATTAAAAAAATATCATCCGTCCAAAAAACAAACAAAAATCATTAAAATAAATAGATCTGAAAAAAATATTAAAAATAAATAATTTGAAAATTACTTACCAATGTTAATTAGATCTGTGTAGACGGAGTGACGACGGATAAAATAAGACGGAGTGACAAAATGTGAGTGATAAAATATGAATGATTTGTTGAGATTAGAGCGAGTGATAAAGTGACGGATAAAATAAGAGTCACAAAGTATATGTTGTTAGGAGTAGCAGAGAGAAGGCAGAGGATTGAGGGAGGGGCGACTAAAAGAGAGAGTCAGTGTTTGATTTTGTTTGAGATGTAATAATGGAGACTGAGGGCAGTGAATTTTTTTTAGATGTAATAATGGGGATTAGGGTTAGGTTTTGTTTTTATATTGTAGAATTTGTTAGGGTGTTTTTTATGGTCAGTTGGGCCGTGCAAACCATAGTTGGGCTGTGCAAACATGGTCTTTATAATTCTTACTCTATTTGGGTCAACATGGACTTTATAATTACTTACTCTATTTGGGTCCAAAATGTAGCTTCTAACTGTCGGGTCGAATATGTACCTAATTCAACAACGCAAGATTCGAGAAGCAGTGATCGTGTCCCATTTTCCGATATTACCAACGGTAATTTTGCAATTTAGCTTAAGTGTATATATAATTTGTTTTATTCACTACCATAATTTCAGATAATATGGTTCAAGTTTATTTGTATTTTTTTCACTGTTATATAATCCCTCTGTCCCGTTGATATGTTTACATTTCTTTTATTTTGTGGGGGAAAATAAGGGAAGTGTTAACAAATAACTGAGACGGAAGGAGTAGTAATTTTCAATAATAAATGTTAATTTCTAAGTAAATTTACCATATATGTGTTGAGTTTTATTAGTTGCTCATAAACTAATTTTAGTCATACTAACATAACCTAGTAATTAACATTTTAATATACTAGTTAAAATGATCTTATGCATGCTAAATATTGCGGAAATAAGGAGATATTGAACCCTTACAAACGGTCCAAGAGAATGGCAAAGATGATCCTCCAAGTACCCAAATTAGAATACCTCCTTTGGATGCACCAAGACAACCCTTAATCAACCGAGATCTTGAACAAGCTAGCACAAAAATCGGTTTTCCTTAAACTATTCTAATCTCTCTAATTAGAATAATATTTTAATACTAATATTATATCACTTATATAACTAGTATTGTATTATCTTATAATATTTATTTAGAGGTTTTGGTGTTCTATTTTCTCACCCTTAGAAAATAACACAAGCATATGCATTAGAATGAAAGGAGGCTAGGGTTAAATTTTACTATGTGAACAACTCACATAATATATAGAGGGGTGGTGTGTTTGCCGTGAACAAGGCATAGGGAAGAGGTGAGGAGAGCACATTGAGCTTACCCATGAACTAGGGTGGCTCTAGGGTGATTAAAGTCTAAACACCTTTAATCATGATGTTGGAGTTATTAAATAACTCTTAATGCTACTCCTTATTACCCTCCCAAAACCGGTACACCATACACTAATATGGACCTCATTTTACAATTTTTATCAACTTTATAATTTCATGTTTTGTGACATACAATATGTCACAACATTATAAAACAACAATTGTTTTTAATTTAATCATACATATTTATCAAATAAATATTATTCATAAATTAATAAATCTCATTTATCAAGTTGACAAGTAATTCGAAATTACTAAATGTAAAATGGTCATTTATAATGATCGTCACCACGATTTACAACTTTTGTAATAATTATAACCCAATTCATTCTAATAACGATATAATAAAGTATCGTTTAATGTTCAACAATTGACACGTTTCAATTTTAAACATAAATCTTACATTAAGATTTAACCTCTGATTTCCCGATATACGGGTTTAAGGAATATGATCAGATCGTATCAATATACATTTGATCACTTTATCGATTAAGGGAATTGTCCTAAAGGTGTGACCTAAAGGGATCAACTGACCACCACCGTTATACGACAGTAATGTCAAACTCTAGCTAGCCAATCATTACCGATTAATGTTGGTCAGTTGACTAATATAAAATCGTATCATCCCTTGCGCATTCTCGTTATGAGATTTAATTACGTGATCGCACTATTGTTGAGGACACATTTCCCAACAATATGTTATATCTATATTTATTTGATTTTAAAGAAAAATTAATTACTAATAATTTGGTGACATTTTATATTATTCATGTTTAATAAGCCACCCGGGCGACAAGAGAAGTTATTGTCTCAAACCACGGTAAGAAAAAGACATGTCGTCCTACATTGACAACTCGACCAGTTATCACTACTACACCATCCATGGAATATGATTACAACTTACCTTCGTCACTACGTTCAAAGATGGCAAGAGTTAACAGAAGAGAATTACATGATAACAAAAGATTTAAGAATGATACATCTGGTACTCCAATTACACCGTCAAGTTGTACAACCCCGGGTTAGTTATTTTATTTTGAAAAGATTTCGAATGTTGTTCAACTATTATGTACGTCTATATTAAAGTAATATTTGTTGTTGTTGTTTTTATGTACCAGTAGTTCTCGATCAGGTTGTTTGAATCAAAAAAATTCTGATCCCGTAACAAGATTAGTCAATGAGTTGATCAGCGACTTAAGTCCAACCAATGGTGGTTCTTCGAGTTGGATTGATCCTCAAGAAGGTTTAACTTTGTATAGTATTTATGTTTTTTCGATTTATACGTGGTATTATGGAAGTGTGTGTCAAATTTTAAGTTGAATTTTAGGTACCAGTACTCGACCAAGCTCTTCACGTCAACAAGATCTCGATCCTGTTGCTAGATTGGTTAGTGATTTGGTTAGAAATTTAAGCGAAGAATATGACGATCCTTCAAGTAGGAGAGCTAACGAAGAAGGTTTGATTTTAAAAATTATCATATTGTTTATTAATACTAATTGTTATAAATTACATGTATTGTCCATTTTTTTAAAATTCTGCGATTATTTTATTTTTAGTGGTGGAGTTTGAAGGATATTGGGATATTGGAGATCCGGATGTTTCATGTAGCAAATGCGGTGCAATGATGTGGTACTTAGAACAAGTACGGAAGGATAGGAATACATTACAACCTACATTCTCATTGTGTTGTTCTGATGGAAAAATTCAACTTCCTTACCTTAAACAACCACCTCAATTGTTGTTGGATCTTTTAAGTCGGCGACACCCTCAAAGCAACCACTTTATTGATAATATTCGAGCTTACAATATGATGTTTTCATTCACGTCGTTGGGTGGGAAGATCGATAATTCTGTCAATCAAGGTCGAGGACCATATACTTTTAGGATGGGTGGGCAAAACATCCACCGCATCGGGAGTTTGTTGCCGTCAGATCGAAATACGCCAAAGTTTTGCCAACTTTACATATACGATACGGAAGAAGAAGTAAAAAAAACCATAAAAATGCTCACAGGTATAACTACAATTCATACGGTATTGCGAATTTAATACCATATACAAGTGCAACTCATGATAACCTTTATGCATAGTAATTATTTTTTTTTTTCAGCCCAAATAATCCAGAGCGGTTTAATGATGAGCTAATTTGTTTGTTGGAAAAATGGAAAATGTATTAGCTATGAATTTCAGAATGGCGAGAGATAGATTGACAGCTAATATAGAAAGAGATGTCTCTATTAGGCTTATTTCAAGACGAGAATCTGATGGGAGAACCTATAACCGCCCGACAGCTTCTGAAATTGCTGTTCTTATTGAAGGAGACATTGGAAGCGCCGTGGAAAAGAGGGATATTATTGTTGAGAAGGAAAGTGGTGAACTACAGCGTATATCTGAGTTACACCCTTTATATTTACTGCTCCAATATGTGGGGAATAAAGCATGTATTCGCCCTAAACTTGCAGGATTATAATGAAAAATACAGTTGTGATTATTGTCATAAGATAAATAAAAACATGAATAGAGTACAACCTTTAGTCCTTGTGCGAAAGGCCTAAGAACAGGAATTAACACAAATTCCCTCCTATAACTTGCACCCAAGACTTAGATTGAGACGATGCCGCGTGTGCTAGAAATCCTCTCCAACTGCCTTGCAATATAGGGAGAGCTATTGAGGTTTTAGATGTGAGATCTGAGGTTTTGGGAGAAGAGTGCTCTCAAAACCCTAATTTTCTTTGAGATTTGATTTACAGTGAAACAAGAGTAACCTGACATAGGGAGAGTCCTCCTCCTTATGTAGCTCTTGGCCGAAATTTTCTAATAGGGTAGGAGTGGGCTTTCCACTCTTACCTTATTCTAATTCGTGATTCGACCCATTTAGCTAAAATTTATTCGCGGGTTTTATTTATAAATCGTATACATGTTATCAGATATTAATGCAGTCGATGTATTAATAATGGTCTGATAAAATTACGATATTGTATAATTACCAAAATTAATATAACTGTTTATATTAATACGCGAAATTAATATTTAATCAAATATAACCGTTTATATTAAATTTTACGAATTAATCATGTAATCCGTATTAGCTAAAATTATTTAATCCGTATTAAATAATAATCTCAACATCTTATTGACTAATTTAATAGTCAATACCTCTGACTAACTGTTTAGTCGTATCCGGCATAAATGTGATTGTATTTTCATACCTTCACATCTCTCAAACGTGTCCTATAGGTGTGACGTATAGGGACCAGTTGATCACCGCCATCCGTATGACAATAACGTCAAATTTATCTAGCAAGCCAACCGTTATTGATAAACGTGGATCAACTGGTAATAATATAGAAGTATGCCCTTGTGATCCTTTAAGAGATTTAGTAAGTCATTGTACTAACTGTCAAGGATACCAGCCCCAACAATCTCCCACTTGTCCGTACAAGGGTATGTGCAATGACGTTATCACACTACATGTGGAGGACACAAGTCTCCAACAAACTCCCACTTGTCCGTACAAGTGAGGTGCGATAACCAAATCTCATATCCTTTTAAAATTTCTCCCACTCAATGTAAGACAATTTGCAAATCCGCATTCGCAAAGGCCGTAGCTCACAAGCGATCTGTATCAAGAGTGGTTTCCCCGACTAGAGAGTAACTTAACTGATAAAACGAATCTGTATTCGAGCATGGCCATGCATTTCAGTTACTACTCCTCGAGTGGCCCTGAGAAATAAAAAATCCTGATAAGGGTTTGGATATTTCCTTCAACTCGAATCCTGCCGATATCGCGCAGCATGAAATAACTCAGAAAAAATCCTCTTGGCCCCTGTTACGGTGACCGTGGGAAAGAAACCAAAGTTACCCAAAATCTACCTTAATCTCAAGAGACAGTTGAAAGTCAAAAGACTCGACTCTAAGGAACACTATGGAGGTCCTATCCACGACCCGGCACCCAATGTTATAAAACATTTAGGACTCCATAACGTTGTCACGGGGTGTCCTACGAGATATCCGTATAACTCGCCTTTGTGATTGGTCAGTCAGCCGCATGACTTATGGCTCGTTGAACCCACCATCAACCAACGTCACAAAATGATTACCTGAGTTATCAGCTCAAGTGGGTAATCAAGGACCAAAACGATGTAATGTTAATCAGTTCACTTTGTGGTGTTCAAAATTGGCGTACAATTCCACATGAAAAACAAAACATTTTATATCATAACAATAAGGTTGAATAGAGTACACGAGAAAATGAATTATTACATGAATTCATAAAAGAGTACTACAACTTAGGAACACATCTAATTCCCATGGAATGAATGTGCCCTTCATGCTTATCACGTGGTAATGCTTTTGTGAGAGGATCAGCTATGTTGTCATCCGTAGCGATCTTATCAATAAATATCTCCTTTTGCTCCACGTAATCTCTGATTAGATGAGCTTTCCGTTGTACATGTCTAGCTTAGCTGCTAGACTTATACTCCTTAGCTTGGAAGATGGCACCTTTATTGTCACAATAAACGGTGGTCGGGTCATTCGAACTAGGTACTACCGTGAGTCCTTGTAAGAATTGACGCATCCATATTGCTTCCTTAGCTGCTTCCGAGGCGGCATAGTACTCGGACTCAGTCGTAGAATCTGCTGTAACACTCTGTTTAGAACTTTTCCAACTGACAGCAGCGCCATTAAGAGTAAAAACGAATCCAGACTGAGATTTCGAGTCATCTCGATCCGTTTGGAAGCTAGCATCTGCGTAACCCGTGGCGCAGAGCGTCGAGTCGCCTCCGTAAGTCAATCCCCAATCTTTAGTCCTCCGTAGGTACTTAAGAATGTTTTTCACGGCCATCCAGTGTTGTTCACCTGGATGAGCTTGGAATCGACTTGTCATACTCAATGCATATGCAACGTCAGGACGTGTGCATATCATGGCATACATGATCGATCCTATTGCCGAGGCATAAGGAATCCGACTCATGCGCTCTTTCTCTTCCAATGACTTAGCTTCTTGAGTCTTGCTCAAGTGAAGCCCAGGAGTCATAGGAAGGAACCCCTTCTTGGAGTTCGTCATGCTGAATCTCTCTAGAATCTTATCTATATAAGACTCCTGACTGAGAGACAACATCCGTCGTGATCTATCCCTGTAGATACGGATGCCCAAAATTCTTTGTGCCTCTCCCAGATCTTTCATCTGGAATTGGTTTTTCAACCATGCTTTAACCGAAGATAGGAGAGGTATGTCATTCCCGATCAAGAGTATGTCGTCGACATACAGTACTAGGAATACAATCTTGCTCCCACTCGACTTGATATAGAGACATGGTTCCTCGACTGATCGAACGAATCCATTCTCTTTTATCACTTGGTCGAAGCGATGATTCCAACTCCGCGATGCTTGCTTAAGTCCATAGATGGAACGCTTAAGCTTGCAAACCTTCTTAGGATGTTCTGGATCAATAAAACCCTCGGGTTGTACCATGTACAACTCTTCCTCCAAATAACCGTTTAAGAAGGCGGTTTTAACGTCCATTTGCCATATTTCATAATCGTGAAATGCGGCGATCGCTAAGATAATCCGAATGGAACGTAGCATGACTACGGGTGCAAAGATCTCATCGTAGTGCAAGCCTGGCACTTGGGTGAAACCTTTAGCAACTAGTCTAGCCTTGTGGCTATCTTGTTGTCCTTCCACGGCATGCTTTATCTTGTAAAGCCATTTTCATTGAAGGGAACGTACCTTTGCAGGTAGGTCCACAAGATCCCACACGTTATTCTCATACATGGAGTCCATCTCGGATTGCATGGCTTCTAGCCATAGCTTTGAGTCAGAACTGGTCATGGCACCTTTATAGGTTGTGGGTTCATTACCCTCTAGGAGTAAGACGTCATCTATATCACGTTCCTCGACCATACCAATGTATCTGTCCGGAGGAATAGAGACTCTTCCCGACCTCCTAGGTTCCTCAGGAATATCTACCGCAGCCTCGGTTGAAGGAACCGTTTCCTCCAATGGTTGCTCGGCAGTTGGTTCTTGAACCTCCGATAACTCGAAGGTTCTATTACTCGACTTGTTCTCGAGAAGTTGTTTCTCTAAGAACGTCGCACTAGCCGCAACAAAAACAAGTTGTTCGGTTGGCGAGTAGAAGTAATGACCAAAATTTCCCTTTGGATAACCTATAAAGTATGTCTTGACCGATCGCGGGCCGAGCTTATCCTCGTGTCTCCACTTGACATAAGCCTCGCAGCCCCAAACCCGAATAAAGGACAAGTTAGGGACCGTTCCCTTCCATAATTCGTATGGAGTCTTGTCAATATCTTTAGACGGACTTCGGTTAAGTATTAGAGCGGCCGACAAAAGAGCATAGCCCCACAATGAATCAGGCACAACGGTGTGACTCATCATGGATCGAACCATATCGAGTAGAGTTCGATTTCTCCGTTCGGACACACCATTTAATTGTGGTGTTCCAGGTGGAGTTAACTGTAGCACGATGCCATAGTCTTTAAGGTGTTGATCAAACTCGTGTGAAAGATACTCACCACCACGATCAGAACGTAGTGCTTTAATCTTTCTTCCCAGCTGGTTCTGTACCCGATTCTGGTATTCTTTGAACTTGTCAAAGGATTCACTTTTATGCTTCATTAAATAGACATAGCCATATCTACTTAAATCGTCCATGAAAGTGATGAAATACCTATAGCCTTCTCGTGCGTTGATCGACATAGGGCCACATACATCCGTATGTATGAGTCCTAATAGGTCGGCAGCGCGCATTCCAACACCTTTGAAGGAAATACGAGTCATCTTACCGATGAGACATGATTCACACGTGCCATATGATTCAAAATCAAAGGCCGAGATAGCTCCATTCTGTATGAGATGTTTCACGCGTTTCTCATTTATGTGTCCCATACGACAATGCCATAGGTATGTTTGATCTTTGTCACCTACCTTTAATCTCTTGTTATTCACATGTAATATCTCGGTGGTTTGATCTAAAACATAAATTCCATTCATGGAAACTGCCTTGCCATAAATCATATTGTGTAAGGAGAAAATACAGCTATTATTCTCTATTACAAATGAAAAACCGAGTTTGTCAAGCGCAGAAACTGAAATAATGTTTTTGGACAAACTAGGAACATAATAACAGTTATATAAAAATAACTCGAATCCACTTGGAAGCTGGATCACGTATGTTCCCTTCGAGACTGCAGCAACACGTGCTCCATTCCCGACACGCAGGTCAACCTCACCCTTGATTAGGGGTTCTTGGTTTCGGAGGCCCTGCACATGATTACATAGATGAGAACCACAACCAGTATCAAGTACCCAAGTTCCGCAACTTGCATGGTTAATCTCAATCATGTGAATAAAAGAAGAAGAAGACATACCAAAAGGAGTAACACGGCCTGCTTTAATGTCCTCACGATACACGGGGCATGTGCGCCTCCAATGCCCAGTCTTGTGGCAATGGTGGCATTCCATGCTTGTATCCTTGCTCTTTGTCTTGCCCTGTGAGTTGCTCGACTCACCTGGCCCACTCTTAGTGAATCCTGACTTCTTAAACTTGGGCTTGCCTACTGTTAGGTCGCCCTGAGCTTTAGCTTTACCCTTACCCTTACCCTTACTGGAGATCATGAGAACATCTTGCTTCACGCTCCCACTTAATTTCAGATCCTTCTCAGTCTGTACGAGAAGGGAGTGGAGCTCATGAGGAGTCTTGTTCATGTCGTTCATGTAGTAGTTGGCCCTAAAGAGGGCGAACCCATCATGAAGCGAATGAAGCATTCGATCAACGATTATGTTCTCACTGATCTTACAGTTTAGGGCCTCCAGTTTTTCGATATTTTCAATCATGTGAAGAATATGTGGGCTAACCGCTTGGCCCTTCTGGAGTTTCGCCTCAAAGAAGCGACAGGTATGCTCATAAGAAACGATTCTCGGAGCCTTTGAGAATTCGTTAGTGAGCGTGGTGAAAATCTTGTTTGCACCATGGGTTATGAAGCGTCTTTGCAAATTGGATTCCATTGCATAGATGAGTACGTTCTTTATCGCACCCGCTTCCATGACGAAGTCGCTATGAGCGCAAACTTCGTTAGCTCTAGCTCCAGTTCCTGGGTGTGGCGGAATGGGCTCAGTTAAGTACTTGAGCTTTCTGTCAGCAATGGCAGCATTCCGTAGTGCTGCCTCCCAGTCAGAGAAGTTTGACCCATCATTCCTCAGTCTAGTGGACTGATTCATGGAGTCCATGAAGGCTTTTAGCCAGGATTCACGTGCTAGCTTGGCACTTGGCATTGGGTCTTCACCAGCCATTTAGTTATACAACAGTTTAATTGAACGTGTTCTACACTGAAAAGAAGATAAAACAGAACCATATAAGCAACTCATTGTTGTGATTTAAGTCTATATTAAATTGAATTTAAACTCGTAGACTCATGCATTTATATAATTGATCTCCCTCAAAAATTATATAAACGATCCCAAGACTCAATTTCCGTATATTGATAAGCCCACAGCTTGGCTAATTCCACCGTTGGAACTCTTGGTCGATAGATTTCCGTAAATCCTATCTATTAGTCCATCACAGTCGCTAGATAGTATCGAGTGACCACGATGTTGAGATAAAATAAATCATCTGTTCCCACTTACCCGACGTAGAAGGGGTCATATTATGCCTACCGGCGAAGAAGGGATTCATGGGAGGTTGATTTATAAAGACTATTCTCAATTTTTGGTTATACGAGGAAGACCCCATCAACTTATATTTATTCATATTAAGTGAACTAAAATCTAGCATATGCGTGAATGAATTAAATTAAGTGATGGATTTGCAATTGACATGTGACATCTGTATTGTCACAGAAAACTAACGCGTAACCTCTACATGAGTCAGTTTTCAGGCATGTTATAGGTGGTTTGGTTTTAGGCGGAATATGATGCAAGCTATTATCGATGAAAGCATAAAATGAAAGCAATAAACGTAAATAAAAAGTCCTAGTGTGGCCTATCCTACCAAAATAAACATAAAACAACTTGGAATCCACCGTTGGACCCTAGAAGCTTGTCTTGATGTTCCATCTTGGTCCTTGCAGCGGGAGTGAGCATCCGGTCTCCGTCTTTGGTCTTCACAAAATTACTAATTTAAATTACAAATATAATCCTATTTACATTCTAATTTAAATACAAAAGTAATTACATGGCAAAAACCCAAAACGGAGATACAAGATCTCAAAATTACAAGCAAGACTGTGTTCCATCATTACGGTGACACAATCTTCTAAGGCCACACTAAGTTACAACCGTTTGCAAAAATTAAATACGTTATTGAAAGCATTCAAGGCATTCACAAGACGATAAATAAAAATGCATCAACTAAATAAAATTCATACATGACATAATACTGTTATTATGATTAATAAATTTTTACCAAACCACCTTACGGGATTAAAATTATGTGATTATACCGTTTTAATCACCCAATTTTAATAAATTTATAATCCTATTATCTTAAACCGTTTTAAAATAATATGTATCAAACGAGGGTGAACCGTTTCACTAAATTAATAATATACTATTTCCGTATATAGTATATTACTAAAGGCCATGTGAAAATAAAACAGGTTATCTTCGAAAAATAAAAAAAACGAGTCTGTTACAGGGGTGGTCTACCGACCCAATAAACAGGTCTACCGACCACCTGACGAAAAAAATTTTTTTTTTTTTTTTAAAAGCAGAATGGTCGACCGACCCGAAAAACAGGTCGACCGACCACAAAACACGAAACCGAGTTTCTAAAACGATTTCTCACAAAAGATAAACTGTCGAAACAGAAAATTACGCAGGAGGCGGTCGACCGACCGCAACGGGGGGTCGATCGACCGACTTAGCGGCAGAACACGATTTTTCAGATTTTATAACTTTATGAAAAACACAAAAGTAAAATTTCATGGCCTTGGCTCTGATACCACTTGTGGGGAATAAAGCATGTATTCGCCCTAAACTTGCAGGATTATAATAAAAAATACAGTTGTGATTATTGTCATAAGATAAATAAAAACATGAATAGAGTACAACCTTTAGTCCTTGTGCGAAAGGCCTAAGAACAGGAATTAACACAAATTCCCTCCTATAACTTGCACCCAAGAGTTAGATTGAGACGATGCCGCGTGTGCTAGAAATCTTCTCCAACTGCCTTGCAATATAGGGAGAGCTATTGAGGTTTTAGATGTGAGATCTGAGGTTTTGGGAGAAGAGTGCTCTCAAAACCCTAATTTTCTTTGAGATTTGTTTTACAGTGAAACAAGAGTAACCTGACATAAGGAGAGTCCTCCTCCTTATGTAGCTCTTGGCCGAAATTTTCGAATAGGGTAGGAGTGGGCTTTCCACTCTTACCTTATTCTAATTCGTGATTCGACCCATTTAGCTAAAATTTATTCGCGGGTTTTATTTATAAATCGTATACATGTTATCAGATATTAATGCAGTCGATGTATTAATAATGGTCTGATAAAATTACGATATTGTATAATTACCCAAATTAATATAACTGTTTATATTAATACGCGAATACAATATTTAATCAAATATAACCGTTTATATTTAATTTTACGAATTAATCATGTAATCCGTATTAGCTAAAATTATTTAATCCGTATTAAACAATAATCTCAACATCTTATTGACTAATTTAATAGTCAATACCTCTGACTAACTGTTTAGTCGTATCCGGCATAAATGTGATTGTATTTTCATACCTTCACATCTCTCAAACGTGTCCTATAGGTATAAATGCTAAATGCTAAAGTCATCGCATTAAACTGTTTTTGCATTAGACTATTTACAAAACGTTGGTATGCTTATTATGTTTTAATTTCTTCTTTAAAGTGTAGAATTCATCTAAACAAAACAATAATACTGCAATTATTATGGCTGGTCATAATGATGATCCTATGCCTAGTGCCACACTAGCAAAAGAATCCTGGCTAAAGGCTTTCATGGACCACATGAATCAGTCCACGCGATTGAAAAATAATGAGTCCAACTTTGCGGACTGGGAGGCTGCATTACGGAATGCAGCCATAGCTGATAGTAAGCTCAAGTATTTGACTGAGCCGTTACCACCTAACTCAGGCCCCACTGCTAGAGCTAATGTATCAAAAGCTTATAGTGATTTCGTTATGGAAGCGGGTGCGATAAAGAACGTACTTATCTTTGCAATAGAATCCAATTTGCAAAGACGCTTCATTTCCTATGGTGCAAATAAGATTTTCACCACGCTCACAAACGAGTTCTCAAAAGCACCGAGAATCGTTTCATATGAGCACACCTGTCGCTTCTTCGATGCGAAACTCTAAAGGGGCCAACCAGTTAGCCCACACATTCTCAATATGATTGAGAATGTCGAGAAATTGGAGTCCCTAAACTGCAAGATCAGTGAGAACGTGATCATTGATCGGATACTTAATTCACTTCACGATGGTTTTTCCTTATTTAGGGCAAACTATTACATGAATGACATGAGGAAAAGTCCTCATGAGCTACACTCCCTTTTCGTACAGACCGAGAAGGATCTTAAATTGAGTGGGAGCATGAAGCAAGATGTTCTCATGATTGCTAACAAGGGAAAGGGTAAAGGAAAAGCTCAAGCAGAGCTAATAGTAGCTAAGCCTCCTAAATTCAAAAGGGCCGGATTCGAGTGGGTCTGGTGAGACATGTAGCTCACAAGGCAAGACAAAGAGCAAAGACGGTAACATTGAGTGCCACCATTGCCACAATACTGGGCATTGGAGGCGGAACTGTCCAGTGTACTGTGAGGACATAAAAGCAGGTCGCGTCGCTTCTGTTGGTATGTCATCTTATATTCATATGATTGAGATTAACCATGCAAGTTTCGGAACTTGGGTACTTGATACTGGTTGTGGTTCTCATCTGTGTAATCATTTGCATGGCCTAAAAAACATCACACCTCTCGCAAAGGGTGATGTGGACCTGCGAGTCGGGAATGGAGCAAAAGTTGTTGCTGCTTCCATGGGAACATATGTGATCCAGCTACTGAGCGGATTCGAGTTATATCTGTATAACTGTTATTATGTACCCAGTTTATCTATGAACATTATTTCAGTTTCCGTACTTGATAAAAACGGATTTTCATTCTTAATAAAGGATAATAGCTGTATTTTCTCTTTAAATGGAATGGTTTATGGTAGAGCATTTTCCATGAATGGTATATATGTCTTAGATCCATCGACTGAAATATTACACGTGAATAATAAGAAATTAAAGGTTGGTGACAAAATTCAAACATATCTATGACACTGTCGTATGGGACACATAAATGAGAAACGTGTAAAGCAGCTAATAGCCTAATACAAAATGGCGCTATATCTCCATTTGATTATGAATCATTTGGCACATGTGAATGATGTCTCATAGGCAAAATGACTCGTATTTCCTTCAAAGGTGTTGGAATGCGCGCTGCTGACCTATTAGGCCTCGTACATACAAATGTATGTGGACCTATGTCAATCACCGCAAGAGTCGACTATAGATATTTCATCACTTTCACGGACGATTTAAGTATATACAGATATGTCTACTTAATGAAGCACAAAAGTGAATCCTTTGAAAAGTTCAAGGAATTCCAGGCGAAGGTTGAAAACCAGCTGGATAGAAAGATTAAAGCACTACGATCAGATCGTGGTGTTGAGTATCTTTCGAATGAGTTTGATCAACACCTTAAAGATTGTGGTATTGTACTGCAGTTAACTCCACCTGGAACACCAAAGTTAAATGGTGTGTCCGAACAGAGAAATCGAACACTATTAGATATGGTTTGATCCATGATGAGTCATACAGTTGTGCCAGATTAATTATGGGGCTTTACTCTATTGGCAACTGCTCTTATACTTAACCGAAGTGTGGGGAATAAAGCATGTATTCGCCCTAAAACGTGAAGGATTATAACGAATTTTACAGTTGAGATTATTGTCATAAGTTAATAAAAACATGAAAAGAAATACAACCTTGGGTCCTTGCTTGAATAGGCCTAAGAACAGGAATTAAAGTAAATTTTCTCCTATAACTTGCACCCAAGACTTGAATGAGATGATGCCGCGTGTGCTAGAAATACTCTCCAATTGCCTTGCAATATGGGGAGAGCTTTTGTGAGGTTTTAGATGTGAGATCTGAGTTTTGGGAAAAGAATGTTCTCAAAACCCTAATTCTTGAGATTATGAATTAACCAGTTCAACCAGAGTTACTTGACAAAAGGAGAAGGACTCTCCTTATGTAGTACTAATGGGTCGGCCGAATTGGGTGGGTGAGAGTGGGCTTTCTCCACTCTTACCTTATTCCTTTGCGTGATTCGACCCGTTTTGCTAAATATTATTCGCGGGTATTTATTATAAATCGTACACATGTTATCAGATATTAATACAGTCGATGTATTGATAATGGTCTGATAAAATTACGATATTGTATAATTTAGTCAAATTAATATAATTGTTTATATTAATACGCGAATACAATATTTAATTAAATATAACCGTTTATATTTAATTTACGAATTAATCATGTAATCCGTATTAGCTAAAATTATTTAATCCGTATTAAACAATAATCTCAACATCTTATTGACTAATTTAATAGTCAATACCTCTGACTAACTGTTTAGTCATATCCGGCATAAATGTGACTGTATTTTCATACCTTCACATCTCTCAAACGTGTCCTATAGGTGTGACATATAGGGACCAGTTGATCACCGCCATCCGTATGACAATAACGTCAAACTTATCTAGCAAGTCAACCGTTATTGATAAACGTGGATCAACTGGTAATAATACAGAAGTATGCCCTTGTGATCCTTTAAGAGATTTAGTAAGTCATTGTACTAACTGTCAAGGATACCAGCCCCAACACAATATCCTTTGTTGTTTCCTCATGGTGAAGAAGGTTGGAGACCGGGCATCCTGCATAGTGAAGGTTCTCTCACGAGAAGCAAGAGAAAAAAACCACGTCATCAAGTGACAAAGAGAGAGTGGCTTGCAGTTCATCTTCAAGACAGATTGGCGTTTCTACAATCTGCAATTCTTTTGTTAGCTGCTAAATTACTTCAACAATTTATTGTTGATGCTTATATGATGGTTGAATCGCAGAGGTTGGCATTTCTTCGTTATAATCAACCGTTGCTACGTGCAGAAACGTATAAAAATATTGCGAATGCAGTCGACCGTGGAGAAACCGAACCATCATCTGCTGGGAGTCGTATTTTCATGTCTTCATCGGTTTTGCAATCAGATGGGTACTATAGGTAATTTCCAAGATACCATGACCATTTGCAAGTGGTATGGGTATCCAGATTTGTTCATCACATTTACTTGTAATCCAAAATGGCCAGAAATAATGAGATTTGTCTCTAAAAGAGGTTTGAGGCCAGAGGATCGACCTGATATTCTTAGTCGTGTTTTCAAGATGAAACTTGCGGAATTAATGAAAGACTTGAAAGACCGTCAAATATTCGGCCGTGTGATAGGAGGTGAGGTTATACATAGGAGTATATATAAGCATTTGTGTTTTTTTTACAATGTTGTGCAAACTAAAAATCTAAGATTGTTTTAACTCATCTTTCAGGCACCTACACTATTAAATTTCAAAAACGTGGGTTGCCACATGCTCATATTCTAATATTTCTTCATCGTGATGACAAATTTCCGGAGGCTGCAAATGTAGACAAAATTATCAGTGCTGAGATACCTAATCCTGATGAAAACCCATTGTTATATGCTGTTGTGAAGGATTATATGATACATGGGCCATGCGGTAAAGACTTTTCTACTTGCCCGTGTATGGTTGATTCTAAGTGCTCGAGAAACTTTCCGAAGAGGTATATTGAAAGCACAACGGTCGACGAAGATGGATATCCTGTATATAAGAGGAGGGAGAAGGGATTTACTGTGCAAAATAGTGGACACATACTTGGCAATGAGTCGGTAGTTCCCTATAACGCACAATTATTGTTGAAGTATCGTGCGCACATAAATGTCGAGTGGTGTAATCAAGCTCGATCAATCAAGTATTTGTTCAAGTACATAAATAAGGGCCCTGATCGAGCCACAATGCAGTCTTCCTACCGGCGTAGAAACGAGCAGAATCCTGACCAAATAGATGAGATACAAAGGTTCCATGATTGTCGTTATATCTCAGCATGCGAAGCGGTATGGAGAATTTTCGGGTTTGAAATCCATTATAGGACTCCTCCAGTTGAAAGATTGTGCTTTCACCTTCCTAATGAGCAAAGCGTAATTATTAACGACGAAGATCCTATTGATGCCGTCATCGACAATCCCACAATTGGAATGACTAAGTTCTTGGCTTGGATGGATTGTATAAAACTAGCGAGGAGGCACGAGAATTATTATATAGCCAGTTCCCAACGAAATTCGTGTGGAAAAAAGAAGAATGTGCTTGGCATCCCAAAAAAAGTGGGTTTTCTATTGGAAGAATGCATAACGTTTCCCCCAATTGTGGTGAATTATATTATATGAGAACCATGTTAAACTTCGTCAAGGGTCCTAAATCGTATGAAGATATTAGGAGGGTTGACGAAGTTTTGCATCCTACTTTCAGAGGTGCATGTTATGCGTTTGGGCTGCTTGGAGATGATAGGGAGTACATTGATGCTATAGAGGAAGCAAGTCATTGGGGCTCCGGGTCTTACTTAAGAAACCTCTTTGTCACTTTATTATTGTCTGGTACAATAGCGATGCCAAGTAAAGTGTGGGAGGAAACTTGGAAGTATCTTTCAAATGATATCCTATATCGACAACGTAATGTCCTTCGAAATCAAGGTTAGTTGTTAAGAGAGCATTTGTTGGTTATTGTACTTTTTTTTTAAAATAAAATAAACAATGTCCACTAAACATATAATATTATAGGATCCCCTTTTATTGAAGTATTGTTGTGCAATAGGGACATTATATACATTTGAATTGATTTTTCCGTATTAATGTCACAGCATTGCGATTAACAGAGGATGAACTTAAAAATTATGCTTTACTAGATATAGAAGCATGTCTTAAACGCAACGGCAGTAGTTTACGTAGGTTTGAAGACATGACTTTCCCCGAATCATCCACACCTCATCCCGTGAACACGTTAGTTGCCGACGAGTTGTCTTATGATAGAGTCGCATTACGGGAAGAACATGCGCATCTTTTATCTTTAATGACTAACGAGCAAAAGGCGGTATATGATGAGATCATTGGTGCAGTCCGTAATAATCGCGGAGGTGTTTTCTTTGTATATGGATACGGAGGGACCGGTACAACTTTCATTTGGAGAACCTTATGTGCGGCAATGAGAAGTAAAGGACAAATTGTTCTTCCTCTAACATCCAGCGGCATTGCATCTACCTTACTTCCTGGTGGAATGACGGCTCATTCGAGACTTGGTATCCCAATCAATATAGTTGAAAACTCTACATGTCCCAGGATTAAACCAGGAAGTGATTTAGCCGAACTCTTAATAGGGACAAAACTTATTATATGGGACGAAGCACCAATGACGCACAAGTATGCTTTCGAGGAAGTTGACAAGAGTTTAAGAGATGTCATGCGTTTTTCAAATGATGGAGATGTCGATCAATGTTTTGGCGGTAAGGTGGTCGTATTTGGAGGCAATTTTCGGCAAATACTCCATGTTATCCCCAAAGGCAGTAGATCAGATATCGTCAATGCGTCCCTTTGTTCTTCGAATTTTTGGTCTACTTGCAAGGTACTGAAAAGATTCACGTCTTTAATAATATTATTTTATTTAATAATAAGTAAAGGTTATAATTTTAATTTACTTTTATGTGACCTTATAAATTATATTTCTCTTTAATTATGCAGGTGTTGACATTGACACAAAATATGCGCCTTCAAGGAGGAGATTCATGTTCTGATGTTGCTAAGATAAAGGAGTTTTCAGAATGGATATTGAAAGTCGGAAATGGGGAAGCGGGAGATCCGAATGATGGGGAAGTTGAGATAGAGTTGCCGAATGAAATTTTGATTAACCACATCACTGATCCTATCGCTTCGATTGTAGACGCCATTTACCCATCCCTCTAGAATCAACTATCGAATCCTGAGTATCTTCAGGAAAGGGTCATCCTTGCACCTACACATGAGATTGTTAATTTGGTTAATGACTATGTACTATCTCAAATAGACGGAGCAGAGAAAATCTACTTTAGCTCAGATGAGGTTAGTAAAGATGAAAGCAATATTGGGGTGCGTGATTTGTATTCCACAGAATTTCTTAATTCTATTACGTGTTATGGCCTTCCAAATCACGAATTAAAGCTGAAGGTAGGTACTATACTTATGCTTCTTCGAAACATCGACCAATCTCGGGGTTTGTGCAACGGCACTCGACTGATAGTGACCGACTTGGGATCACGTGTGATTCGAGCAACAGTTGTATCTGGCAGTCATAAGGGCGATAAAGTGCATATTGCCCGTATTACACTTTCTCCTTCTGACTCCAGTAAATTCGTTGTACAATTTGACAGAAGACAATTTCCTGTGGCGGTGTGTTTCGCAATGACAATAAATAAAAGCCAGGGACAGTCTCTAGCACATGTTGGACTTTATCTTCCAAGGCCGGTGTTTTCGCACGGCCAACTTTATGTGGCTATTTCAAGAGTCACGAGTAAAAATGGGTTGAAAATTCTGATTTGTGATAATGAAAAGCGCATATCTAATAGAACAAAGAATGTGGTGTATAAAGAAGTTTTCGAGAAGTTATAGTACAATATACTTCTGATTGTACATCGTAACAACATAATGTTTTTTTTTTTCTGTCACGCATTTTTCTACTTTTGTTATGCTTTGAAATTTCCGAGGAGTTATTGATCTATTTTACTTATTGCCATATTTTAGAAACTCTCGCATACTACATTCATATTATTGGTACATCTTAAATATACTTAATAGATACTTCTATTAATGAGCAACTACTATTACTATAATTTGTTTACAATTTTTTAAACAACAAACCCGTGCAATTTACACGGGTATAAAACTAGTACTCATTAAAACCCATTTCCCTCTCCTTCCTCCATTAAAACCCTATACTTCCTCCATTTTCATCACCTTCCGTTTCTATCATTCCAAATTCAGTTTCTATCATTGCAAATTTCTCTCTACTTCCTCCATTTTCATCTCCTTCATTCCTCATTGAATTTGGAATATTACAAGATTTTAGATTCTGAGAATTGGGTTTCGCAACTCAATTTGTGGGTATCTGGGTATTTGTTTGATTTTTAATTTAAAGTTTTTTAAGGGTTTACAAGAAGGAATTTGTATAGAGAGAGAAAATGTGTGGTTTTAATTCAGCTGGGAGTACAACAAGAATTGAGATTTTGAGAATTGGGGTTTTCAATTGGATTTGTGGCCTGGTTATTCCTGGCTATTTGATTGATTTATTAGAGTTTGTTGATAATTGTTAAAAAATGGACATTGATAGCATTGAGTGTGTATCTTCAGTGGATGGTTTGGAGGAAGAAGAGATTTGTCTGCACCTTGATAGCTACCACAACCACCAACATTATAACATCAACCGCGATGAAAATGATGGGAGAAAGATTAATGGGAGTGAAGGAGTTAAGCGGTTAATTGTGAGATATAGTTAAGAGGTAGGGAGAGAGGAATAATAAGGGGGTAAAATCGGCATTTAACTTATTACGACCATTTAAAACTAACTTAAGTTCGGTTTTCGTCAAAAAAGTAGCAAACTGATTAATTAGGTGTGATTTTAGGTAGTATTAAGATGCATAATTAATTATATTAGGTAGTAATATATAATTTTTTGAACTTATTAAATAGTAATTTGTCATATCTTATCTATATAATTACATAAACATTTTCGAAGCCCTAGTTGAGCCACGTCATTAACGCAAGTTTTGATTTTTTTTTTTTAAAAATTCTTTCAGGTGGGTCCCGCAATGTGTGTGATGAATTTCCTGAGACATAACCGTCCGATATTTTAAATAAATGTCTGATATCGTAGTTTCAGAAATCTTACGTAACATTTTTATATAAATCATGAATTTCTACGAGAAACGGTCAATTTGTATAACATAAAATTAAATACTATATAATCGAATATATATGTCCCATCTAAAACGATTAGACAACAATTTAAATAATTAGAATAAACATTATTATGATTATTAACAATTTACAGCAATAAAGAACCGATCGACCATACAAAATTTAAAAAAAGATTAAAATAACCTAATTTTAAATATAACCAGGAACAGTGTACAAATTCAAATATTTTACGAAAATCAAATTATAAACAAAACCGTTAAAACCAAATCTTAAAATAAAATATATTCGATATTATAAACTCCTCCACAATTTCTTGTATGTCCTTATCGGAGGATTCAAAACCGAACCATTCAATATCAGAGGACCGTAATTCATATAACTCAAAATTAAACCCTTAGACAAAAAATCAATTAACAAAAACAATATAAATTAATTTAAAAAAATTAAAAAATTTAATTTTAAAAAGCATGACTATATGTTCACTGAATATATATTTTACAAAAAACAATATTGTTATAACGGAAGTACAGAGAAAGACTAAAACAAACAATAAAGAACAATACGCACAGATTTACGTGGTTCACTAACGGTGTGTTAGCTACGTCCACAGGGCAGAAGGGAGAGAGTTTTATTAATGTGAGGAGTTTTCCAGATTACAGATTCAGAACGATATGGAATATTGTATGACTGCTAGGGTAGAGGTTAAGAGTTTATATAGTACTCTTAACCTAATACAATACAGATTAGAATTAATCTAATAAAGCCCAGACAGAAACCCTAGGCCAATACAAAAATCAGATACTGTTTAGGTTTCGGGGACCACGTTGCGTCCCCGAACCCCTAAACCAGGGCGCTTCTCCCCTGGACCCAGACTCGCTGACCGGTCAGCGAGACCCCCGCATAGTCGTTCGAAGCGACGACTAACAGATTCAAGGCACATACCCAACAAATATAGTCATGATGTATATTTTATATGCATATTATATATGTACAAGCCAATTGTTAATAAATATAATTAAATAGGTTTAGTAAAAACAAAAGTTAAAAACAATAATTAAAAACACGCATTTTAACATTATTCGTTTGCACAACTACTTTGTTTTATAGTAATATTTACAATGTTTGGTACTTAAATTTCATGTTTTAAATTTTATTTAAAACTTGCATTTTAATATAATATAAATTGAATGCAAAATATCCACGTATTATTGACACTATTTTGTAATATTAATTATCCACCACATTTTTTATAAAAATATACCCGTTTAGCATGGGTTGAAAACTAGTTCCTTAAATTAACAATCTTAACACTAATTATGCTTTACTTCTAAATCTTTTTTAATATATAGTTGACATTTAGTAATACCTGGCTTTGTTTATTTGGTGATAATCATACGTTGACTCGTTTTGAAAGTTTAACTGATTAACCGGCTTAGTTGTAATTTGGGATTGATTGGTTGTTTTTTTATATTCAATTGATTGATGTGTTAACTTTACTTATTTTGGGGTTTTCTCAGAGGTTTCTCCAAGGATTAAGACATTATTAATTATGTGGAATTGCAACAATTTGTAAGCTCAGCTTTGCATGCATATGCTGTCTTGCACGTGCAATACTTGAAGATCCTTCTGGATGAAGATTAGGGGTGGCGCTTGTCGCTAAACCATAACATGATAAGAACTTGACACAAAATTAACAAATTAATATTAAGCTAATATAACTGAGTTAGTATGAAATACGTGAATTCCATGAACCGAATATATATATAACAAATGAAGGATCAGAAATGATCCAACTCAAAGTAACCAACTGAAATTAATTCGAAATAACCCGTTAACGGAATTTACTTACAAATACCAGTAATTAAAGGCTTTACTCCTCGTCACAAACATATAATAATGCAAAGGCCAAAGGGTTAGGGTCAGCATATAAGTCGTAAAAATACACGTGTTGTGTATTAATGGTTGAAGAAGGGGTTTAATAACCTCGATTTGTGTGAACATACATAAACTTAAGCTTGTCTAAGATTAACCAACAATAACTGTGTATGTGATTAATTATCAATCAATCTTAAATCATATCCTACGCTAAAGAAACTGCCAGGATATCACATATACTTATTGCTCACTTTTATTTTATTATAATTGATTATATGCATCAGACAATGGCATTATATGTAAATATAAGCTCTTTTTCACCCCCAAAATCACATATAAACTCGAAGCCACTCCTCTCATTTCTCATCGCATTATTCGCACCATTTCATCATTCTCTAATAATGAAGTTTAATGTGGTTTTTGGGCTCTTTTTTGCGTCTACCTTATGTCTTTCTTTTGGAGGTACGCTTTCACTTTCCTATACTTCAAACTTCTATATTTTGCATGCATTAGGTTTCGTAAGAGACGTCTCTCACTAATTTAGTGAGAGACATAATAGAAAAATAAAAAAATTATCAGTGAATCTCGCCCCATCTTATGAAAAATCTTTTAATAACGCTATTAAAACACCGTCTCTCTCAAATTTAGTTTTTGTGTTTTGCATTAATTGCATGTATGCTCTTCATCTAGTCTCCCATTTTTTGTAGTTACCATTCGTCTTGGTTCAAACTAGCTATTTTCGTCTAAAATAATAAAATCGAATTTTTTAACTATTTTACCGCAAAATATGACCATTATTGAAATACAAGTTACCGCAAAAATTAGGTTTAATGTTTTTCTAGGAAAGATCAATAAAAGGAAAATTTGGTGTAAAAAGTACTGTATTGAGTAAAAAACGTACTGCGAAAATAAATTGCGTTATAAAATAGTCACATATTCTCGTTTGAAGATGGAAAGTGGTCATTTTAAACAAATATTTACATCTATCGTAATTCTTTTATAACATTGTTTTTATATTTTAACTAATTAATCTAAGGCTTACAACAAAGTAATATACACCATTCAGATCATTCTATTTCCAAATATTTGTTCTATAGAGTATTTGAGTTTTTTAATTAAAAGTATGGAAATGAATTGAATAAAAAAGAGTACTAATATTGCTCAGTTAGCTATATGCGAAGTATGGTTTTTACATTTTTTTTAATGTCTTTTGAGCATAAACACCTTTTGCATTGTTAATTAGGTAATTAAGAGAGTGATGCGTTTAATTAAGATGCTAATGGTAATTAGTTGCTAGGTTCGAAATATTGTTTTAGTTTATTATTCCTATATACTAAAGTAGAATGGTGGTAGGATTGTATGTATGACCGTGTTAAAATTTTCCTTTGAAATATTTGATGATAATAAGAATCGTAAAATCCGACATGAAATCGAGATCGGACACCATAATTTGCAGAATACCGTAACCGTGTTATCCTACCGCCTGAATCGAAAGTTTAACAACAATGCTTACTACATTTGCGTCATTTGAGTATCTTATACTGAGAATAAGATAGAGATTGATCACCTTATAAAACAAAAAATGATAGTTTTGTAAAAAAAAAATGTGTGTAGCTCTAGTTAGGTTTAGTAGATGTATTTGAAAACTTTTTTTAATGATGAGTAAACACAAATTAGTACGAATTTAGCCACTTATAGAACCTCATAATATAACGCGGGTAAAGTCATGAGAGGGCGGTGGTACTAACCGTATTATTCTCTTCTTATTTATTTTCCATAGGAATGCTCCCAAATGGTAATTTTGAGACCAGCCCAAGCGCATTTCAACTATCCGGGACCAAAGTAAACGGGCGGTACGCAATTCCAAAATGGGTTAGCAAAGGGTTCGTGGAGTACATAACCGAGGGCACACAACAAGGTGACATGGTCTTGATTGTACCCGAAGGCAAGCATGCGGTTAGACTTGGGAACAACGCGTCCATTCGACAAAAAGTGAGGGTTGCCAAGGGCCGGTTTTATGCCATCACCTTTAGCTTCGCTCGGACTTGTTCTCAAGACGAGACTCTTAACATCACCATCTCACCAAACCACCACAAAGACGGTTCGGGCGTGTTGCCCCTCCAAACCATATATAGTCATTTTGGCTATGACGCATATGCTTGGGGTTTCCATGCCGAGTCTAGTGTCATTGAGATTACCTTTCATAATGTGCACCATCCCGGCGAAGATTTAACTTGTGGGCCCATTATTGATAATGTTGCTCTTGTTATCTTAGACGACGTCAAGGCTACCGGAGGTACAAATGTCTTTTCCTTTATTTAATTTCCGTCTAATGTTTTTTCACCTAAGACGATCTTACAACATGAAACGACAACTGCTAACATTATTTTACCCCAATATTATTATATCCACAGGCAATTTGATCAAGAATGGTGAGTTTGGACAAGGCCCTTATGTCTCCCACCACTCAGCCACGGGCGTCCTAATCCCTCCAAACATCGAGGACAGTCAGTCACCCTTACCCGCTTGGATGATCGAGTCCCATAAGGCGGTTAAATACATAGACAACATCAATTACTTTGTGCCTGAGGGACAAAGGGCAATTGAGCTCATCGGAGGAAAAGAGAGCTCAATTGCCCAAACCATAAGGACTAAAGTAGGGGAATCCTACGTCCTTACGTTCCTAGTAGGAGACGCTAAAAACGAGTGTGTGGGACCCTTGGCGGTCGAGGCTTTCGCTGGGGAGGCTACAACCACAATCAACTACCTCTCTAAGGGTGAAGGTGGGTTCATTAAAGGGAAACTCTTGTTTACCCCTAAAAAGCCCCGTACGAGAATTAGGTTCATGAGTTCATTTTACACGATGACCAATATGGGTTCGATGTGTGGTCCGGTAATCGATGATGTTAAGGTTCTTACCACACATTATCATTCAAGGATTCATACATAATTAATTGAGGTAATACAAGTATGTAGAAGATGGTGTATGTCACTCTTATAAAAGTGTTAAAATGATGTATTTATAATTTTATTTTGTTGGTGGAACAAAGCATCACGAGTATTACAATACCACTTTGGAGCAAATATTTGGTTCTTCAAATCATAAGTAGTGATATTTACGAGTCGAGTTCGAATCCCAACAATACTAGGTGTTTGCAGCATGGAGCATCAAGCGCTCAATCATCGATTTGCCAATATTAAAAACACGATGATTTTTATTAGTAATATGCCTTCTTCTTTGAGGCAGTTGGGCATAAGTTGAGGGTAAAGACAACAGAATTTCACACAAAGTTATTTGCTACATACAGGCATTAATGTCGTCGAAAAGTATACGCTTACTCAGGGGCGGATCTACCCACAGGGCTACCTATTTTCAGGTATAAGAAAATTATGCATTTAAATATTTCAGTGTTGTATTGGGGCTCGGTTGGTAAGGTAGAAGGAAAAGGTTTTTTTTTAACCTGATGGTAGGGGTTCGAATCTCCTTAGAAGCATTTTTTTTTTACTACCCTAATAAATTGTTTAGCATTTCATCATAAATCCTAATAATATTAATCGTAAATTGCTATTATTGTCGTCGAAAAGTATACGCTTACTGTCCTGACTCCTGCAGCATTGGAGCGCAAGATAATAATCTCACTGCCCTAAACGGCGTATGCAAAAATCTGGACTTATGATAATACAGTAAGAAAATGTAGTGAGAAAGCTGTGAATGTTCTAAACGTTTGTGATGAGAACAAAAATCGTTTGGATAAGATCGTAGTTAGAATTCAGACCTAGAGGCGGAAGCGTACCCTGAAGCACCTCCTGACATAATAAGGCTCTGAGTATCTTTTTCGGGCATTTTTTCATTGTGGCTCCTAGATACAGGATACAACCACGTAGTTTGGATGTTTTGATCCAAAGTTGATTCATGGATGGGGACAACCATGGTCCCCTCGAGCATTGACAGTGCCACTGACATGGTAGGTCGGAGTTCAGGGGATGCATTTGTGCATAGCAACGCGACTTTTAACATTCTTAGCGCTTCTTCCTCGTTGTATTCTACCCCTAACCTCGGATCTACCAGCTCTGTGAGATCTCCTTTCTGTTGTAAAACAAAGGCCTGACACGAGATTTGGACTACATTAGGTTAAATATGCCTGATAACACATCTAGTAATTTAATAATTAGACTAGATAAGCAGATCATTTGGGTCCTTTCCGACTGGATTATTATTGGGTAGTTTGGGATATGGGTATGTTGGGGCCAGTTTTTACTGGTCGGGTCAACTGAGACATTTTCAGTTCTTTTCTGTGCTGTCATCTTCAAACATTGTTTATAATTGGTTGGTTTAAGACGATTTCAAAATGGGGATCATATCCGAAACATGCTATTTTGGATGCGGTCAATTCAGATTTGGTTCACTTCAGGGTTCGGAATTTGGATTAGAGTTGGCGGACAATCCAAGTAGGTTGTGTCAGGTCTTAGAATGCCAAGAAAAGAAAATGTGGAACAAAGCAAATGAGACAATGATTTGGTGTTACCTTATCAAGAAGACAAAAGTGATTTTCCTCAGGCCGAAATTTTGTGTTACTTCTTCCTGCAACAATTTCTAACAATACCACCCCAAAGCTATAAACATCGGCCTTGTAAGTCAAATAACCCCACAAAGCATACTCTGGCGCCATGTATCCGCTGCAAAGTGAGATTTTCTTTAGAAGAGCACCGCATTTTTTATGCCTTCCTCAAAAAATACGTCAAAGGAGAGAGGACTCACACAGTTCCAGCAACCCTAGTACTAATATGAGTGTGATCTTCTTCATCAAGCTTAGCCAAGCCAAAGTCTGAGATTTTAGCATTAAGATTTTTGTCAAGAAGAATATTGGTAGCTTTGATGTCTCTATGGACAATTTTGAATGTCGATTCCTCGTGAAGAAAGGTCAATCCTCTTGCTACATCAATGGATATCTTTTGCCTAGTAGGCCAGTTCAGTATCAGTTGTCCATCATCTGCGCGGCAACAAAAATTAGAGTTTCTTATTTCTGGTCCGCTAACATGAAAAATATTTAAAATTCGTTTAATAGAATCAAAAGGAACATTTTTGGTGAAAAGTACTGAGTAATTATCATTGCTTACCAAACAAAGCGCGCGCAAGATTATTGTTCTCCATGTATTCATATATGACGAATAATTGGTTCCCCTCAACACAACAGCCATACAACCTTACTAGATTTGGATGGTGCAACCCTGAAATCATCCCTATTTCATTTATAAATTCTCGGTTCCCTTGCGACGACTTTGGTGAAAGTTTCTTAACTGCTATATTGGTTCCATCCAGCAATGCGCCCTGCCTCACCATGATGAAAATGGGTTGATCTGGTTGATCTTAATCATCTAATATGAGGTGTATGTTAATCTAGGTTAGACCTTACCAAGTACACTGAGCCGAAACCACCTTCTCCAATCTTGAAATTAGCATCAAAGTTGTTTGTTGCAGCTTTGAGTTGTCTATAGGTAAATACACCAGTATGCAAATCAAGTCCTGACAAATCTGCATAAAGTGGAAGATCAAAGAAACATCAACAAGAACATAATTTGTTACTGTGGAAGTGTACAACATTTTACGGTATTCAAGTGTCGGACAATCTATTTTATCAGTTTATGGAAAACGTTTCATATTTCATGCTTAAAATGAGTATTATAGTTTCGGTCCTGTCAGACTGTTGAAGTGTCGAGATCTGTGACACTCAGCCAAAGTACAAGGTAGTAAAAACTGAACAAGTACAAGATCTTATTATTTAACAGAAATTTCATAGCGTAAGAGTCAATGACTCACCTTCTTCCCTTGAAGTGGTAACCTCTCCGCGACTCCTCCACCAGAAAACACCCAGAACGCTCATTATGAACAATAACAACAAAGCTACAGCTCCAACCGAAATCCATATGATTGTCTGCCTGCTCAATGGAGGCTTAAATTCTACAAAGAATGATTATTTGTAGCATCAACTATTAAATGGAGCATAAAAATTTATGGTCTAAGCAATCTACTACCCAGAAGATGATATCCTTATACCTGACTCTACAGATATAGCTGATATAAGTTGCCCGTAGGCACCGCTTTCCCTAGTAGGAATTGCTGTACTCCCTTTGCCAGCATAGTACAACCGTATCTCAATACTATTATCTACATGTATGTTCGGAAAAACCTTTTTCGCAGGTTGGTGAGTTCCATTACTTAGAATGTCAAAATCCCTGTAAACTAGGGTCTCCTGCAGCATATTCCACATACTCTCATTAGCAACCTTCGAAAGGAAAATATAGATGGCCATAAACTCATAACGGACTCTGTAGCAACATTTCCACTTTAGGGCCTTAGTGTTTGGGCTAATTCCAGTTTTGTCCCCCGTCCGGCTAAACACTAATTCACATTGGTGACTTGAGGTGTCAGTTATTCTTCACCTCGGCAGCCTGAATTTTGATAATCTCACTAAGTGACTAGAGTCAGAAATAAATTCAGCCAAGTTACAAAACCGGAATTAGTGAAACCACAAAACATCATAGTAAAACTAGCCAAAAACCTTGAAACAGACTACTGAAAAACAGAAGGAGCACCTGGATATAAATGTCAAACTTTCGATTTCCCAGGCTGGAAAAGGACTTGTTAGAAGCAAAGACAATCTCAGAAAATTGCAGTGTGACTCTGTATTTTCCTCTTGCCAAACAAAGTCCATAATAAGTTAAGGAGGTGGCAGAGATGCGCGCTTGTTGAAACAGCTCTGAACCCTGTAGTCTAGTTGTCGAATCATTTATTATATAATTGCTTCTGTCATGGACATTCCAGTAATCCCCGCTACTGGAAAATCCCCATACTCCTGTATGGGAAAAAGTTGCTGCACCACCTGCTGCATCATCTTGCTCATAGGTAGTCTTCCCAACACGTATTTTCCCTCCACCGCAGTTGATGTGCAATGAATAAAGGACTTGGCAAAGTAAGATATGAAATGTGAGGAACACGGAGAAAATGTCTCCATACAAATTGCATTGCTAGAGACAGAATAGAACATTACCCTACAGTTTAACGACCCCCTCGTATAATAAAGGGTAAGAGGGAGCAGATGTACAACATTACCCTAGAATTTTCGAAAGTTGTATTAGAAATAGCTTTTGTTATTGTAGGGTTAATTTCGACTTCTCACCTTTAGAGCAAGGACTGTTGTCCCTTATACACGGAGTAGATTCCCTAAAAAAATGACCTTATCAGCAGTTAGCAAAACGGAGCAATTTACAAAAAGGTGAACTTGATTAGTTCATAACTGCAAGATCAATTTTATGCATGAGATATGCATGCACATTGATGAACAACTTACAGAATCGATTCTCCCTTAAGGCTGCTTCTGAATAGATTTCTGAAAATAATTAACTTATTTTCTTAGACATGACATATAGCATGAAAGGAAATTTAGGAAAGTAATATGTACACTAAAATGAATCCCCTCAAAATTGTAATTACATGTTACCAAAGGCATCATCATTTTCACCACAACTGCTTTTGATTTCATTCAGGCGGTTGTATGAAAGATCAACATTGCTGAATCTGAGGAACAATTGATGATTTGCATTGTCAGTAGACATCATAATAAAATTGGAATATTACACAATGTGATTTATTTTTACAGATTTCCGCACAACAAAAACATTACCCAGGCATCTGCGCATTACGGGGTAAGGGGGTTGGATATATAGCCTTACCCTTGTGTTAGCAACACAAAGAGGCTGCTTCCAAAGGACCCAAGATAGAAATTGCCTTACCCCGGCTTTCTGCACATTTTCAAATCAATACTATTCCTAATGGTGACACATTTCAATTTCTAAAGGACTTATCAATCTTAATCATCTTGATCTCGTCAGTCACAACTCATAAACCATAGTGTCGATGAATAACACAAAGAACATAAATCTCAATGCAAGTACTTATGAGCACCCAAAAAGTAAACGGGGAAGTATATCATGTACAAACAAAGTTTAAATGGTTGCGATTTCATCCAAACTTTATCATCAAAGGTTAGGTGGAAGACCTTCTACCATTGCTCTTCATGCTCCAATCAGGAACTTCTCCAGTTAGCATATTGTGCATCAAATACCTAATGATCAGTTGTCAAAAACAAATTCTTTCTGTGAGACAAATAGACAATACCTACGACTGTGAAACTAGCAGATATGAAGAGAAAACATTTATTGAGAACTTAACCTCACATAAAGACAATGGGAATTGGAAAGACCTCGTCATACATGGACTCGAATGCTTACATATTTTTTATATGTCGGAAACTGTCAGAATCTGAAGAAATAGTTCCGTTTAAGCTGTTGAAGCTAAGGTCTCTGCATGAGTTACAGTGTAGGAGTAAAGTAAGCAATTCATCTCATGAATAAAAATTAACACTATGGCACCTTTATAATAACAATTTTGTCAGCCAGGCAAAATGGCATCAACCAAAAGTTTAATTATGACACCATGCTAGAAATGAAGAGATATACAGCAATTCCAGTGGCAGATTTTTTGCTATATAATCCGGAATAGATCCAGAGATGTTACAGTTCCTCAAAACCCTGCCACAAATTGATCACGAGGATGTTAGAACTTAAAGCCGTCCTACTTTTTGGTTTCGTAGATTCCACAAGTTTTGAGATATGACTCACAATCTTTCCAAATTCGTCAAATTTTGCAGTAATGGAAACTTGGAGCCATTTCCAGTTAAGTCACTTATCCTTCTGCATAAACAATTAGTTCCCTGTGAGGCAGTCTCATATTGATATAATGTGAGAATAGCCCAAGTCAACCAGAATCATAACTGTGTATCCATTAACCCATTAGAAAATAAAAGCAACAAATAATCACCCCATAATATGGGCCAATATCATGACTGTCTGAAGGGTATGGATACCGAGTACCTAAGAGGGGGAGGGGGTGAATTAGGTACTACTTAAAAATTTTAACTTAACAAAGTTAACTTAATTAAATTAACTAACGATTAAGTACAGAGAAACAAAGGAAAGCAACGATTTCATTGACTGTTAAGTTCATCTAGCAAGTGAAGTAGTGCTACTGTATGAAAGTAACAGATCTAGAAATCGTTGACTAAAACAGAAGGGAAAAGAAAATAAAAGAACGGATTAACTAAACAGAAAAGAGAAGAACGAAGCGGTTTTGAATTGGTTCGGCCAAAACTCTAACGGCCTACGTCCAATCTTCTTTTATTGAATAGCTAAGTAATCTACTCCGAAAACTTAAAACAAATTACAATAAAAGGACCAACAACCTACTCCGGTTGCGACTCTTAGTTCTTTTGACCACAATGTCTAAGAACATCAAACTAACAAACTAGTATAGATTACAAGATCAAGTTTTTCTCAAACTGATTCTTAAATGAATTGAGGAGGAACAACTTATTGATCAATCATAACTAGATAACAAATCATAAACAGAAGCAACGATTAGACAGACTGTTTACACTTGAAGAGTTTGAAGACTTTATAAAAACTTTGCAAAACCAGTAAAAAGAGATGAAGCTTTGAAGAGAGAATTTTGCAAAGATGAATTTATTGCTCTAGAAGTCTTAGAAATAAATGAGGATGAAGTACTCCTTTTATAGTGAAAATATTGGATAAAGACCTTTGGGTAAAACCCACAAAGTACACTTTAGGTGGCTATTTTCCAAAGGACAAAAGGAGTTGTACTTCTTTGCTTTTAAAAAAAGTTTTCTTTGCTTTAAAATCTTCTTTAATCAGAAAAAGAGATTTTATGGGCTTTGCAAAAATCAGAGTCATAAAGCAAGTTTTCTTATAAGTTTGCAAAGCTGAGATTTCGAAATGAGAAAGCTTCAAGTGTACGATTGCACGGGGCAACGATCTGTGTAACTGTTGCTTACGTTAGATGAGTTGTTATCTTTACAAAACAACGACACTTAGAGATTTCTTTTGACAACGGAATATCATTGCTCTCTTGATTATGAACTTTCGAACCTGAAATGGAAACTTGAAAACATAATTAAATTGGGCTTGTCATCATCAACAAATTATATCCTAACACTGTCTCATCATGAAACATTTTCGATCAGAATTTGTGCTACAAAAGTTCCATTATGGCACATAATTACATGTCAACTCACAGTTCAGTTGCATTATGCATAACAGATATGCTAGGTGGTACAGGTCCCTCAAAGCCACTGCCTAGGATCTCACTGCAAAGTTGGAAGAAACGATATGACAGTTTATTATACACTACATGTTATGAATTTCTGCACCTGACTATTATGTCTATAGTAAGGAAGTTTACAGTTTCTGTAGCATCAACCAGCTGCTAAAATAATCTGGAAGTTGTCCTTTGAAGTTGTTACTGCTTAGTCTACTGAAGAGAGAGTTGGATGGAAAACATAGAGAACTGTTAGCAGAATAAAATAAAGAGCGAAAAACCATGAAATTTCGTAGATCTAAAAAGAAAAGGGAAACATACAGTTCAACTAGATTCTTGAGATTCTTTAGTTCTTCTGGCAACTGTCCAGTAAGATTGTTATCATTGAGAGTCCTAGCAATCATGCCTAGAAAGGTTAATTTCAAATATAGGAAAACGGTTCTAAGCCACACCTACACGGCCAGACGGAGATGACAGAGTACACTTCATAAGTCCAAACAAAGGTCAATCCTAACCAATCGGCAACTGGAGTAATTAATTGCCTTTATGAAGTGATTAACTCTCTTCTTTCTAATCAATGTTGGACCCTCGCATCACATGTGTGACATATACAAGTATATGTTTTGCAGTTATTCTCAATAGTTAAGCAACAACCACTGTGCTATGATACGCTTCAATCGTACACTATTAATACCAACAATAATAACATTATCATATTGCCTCAAAAGGGCCCCTCCTGTAAAGAGGCGCGGGGATCAGATGTATGCAACATGCCCTCTATATTGAATACATAGTGTTTTCTGATGACCCATAGAAATTGTGTCAATATTTGCATAATTCAAGCGCTACAAATGAACAAAACAAAGTAAACCTACAAGTTTTGCAGATTGACCAATTGTCCAAGTTCCGCAGGAACAGCTCCAGAGAACCGATTGCTCTCAAGGCTTCTGAAATTTGATAAAATTGTGAAACATCAAAGTTAGAAGGGTAATGTAGAACTATGTGAATACAGCGTGTGTATGAAGAGAAAAAGAGAACCTACATGTATGTGAGAGAAGTAATGCTCCCTAAATACACAGGAATCTGTCCTGAAAGGTTATTGGTCATGACAGACCTGTAAGAGAATTTACGACAGTCAATAAAACAGAATTACAAAAACGGGCGACTTTGTGTAGCAACCAGTACCTACAGGTAATTCAAGTTATGTAAGGAAGCCCATTCTTCAGGTATTGAGCCACTCAACAAGTTCCTTGCCAGATCACTGCCAAAATTGAATGCCAGTTATCAGTTTCATAGTCTTTGTATCCCTATCATCAAGCAAGATGATTAGTATATGTACTTTTGCATTTATTCTTACATATGCTGAAGAAATGGCAGCTTATACAGTGATGGTGGAAGGACCCCTGAAAGATCCTGTCCTTTAAGGGATCTGATTTCACAACAAAAAGCAGTCACAAGTGTCATATGTCAAGTAACAGTACACTTTGGCTGTGTCTCCGCTCATAACACAGAATCTTCAAGTTAGGAAAAACAGAAACATTTTCACAAAAACCTGTGTTTGACACTCCGACACACACCACTCACCACTGGGCACTGTGTGCCACTTGAGGTCGCGTCTATAAGATGGGTACAAGAATGATCTCAAATTATCTGTACTCAAAGGTCCATTTGTGAGCTAGAGCCGAACATTTTGGTAGATGTTAGATAACTTACATATTGGTAATATGACTGTTGCCATCCAGGCACGAACAATTTACTTGATTGACATAATTTAACCTCGTTTGGTTAACAGAAAACCAACAGGTCAGACGTTTTTCACAAGGATCATCAGTGCAGTTCCAGTCAGGCTTTCCTAGTACTTTAGCTGCGTCGCGGAGAGCTTGTACTGCAAAAAATTAACTCATCAGATTACTGGCATATTAATGCAGTTATTTCTTCAATGTAAATAAATTTTTCCATCAAAAAGCTTGAACTAAAATCACCCATATCATCTCCCCAATCACTCACATTCAACATATAAATAACAATCATCCATGTTAGAATATCAGTCTCACGAAATTCCGCTGCCAAAATTCCAACAGTCACAGCATTGGGGAATATGGGGATATATTCCAACTTTCAAGGAAAATTACTTACAACTCCAAGATACAGAATACTCAAGATTTCTAAACTTTCTTCATAAAAACTACTCAATCGTTTACAATACCGTAAATAGGTTTATCAACATCCAAAATTCCAATAATTTTTTGGCTAACTAGGATTATTTAACAAACTAATTGGATTTCTGGGCAGATTTCAAACTAACTAGTTTTAATCCCGTGCAAATAATACACATTATTGTTGCTTTTGGGTTATATCTTTATTCGAGAAAAAATTGTTTAAAATGAGCATTTGAGATTTTTTCAATTTAGACTAAAAAATAACTCAAATCCAAAATAATCCGGCTCGATCAAATAACCCGACTTGATTGTCCCTTTTATTAGGTCTAGGGAGGGGTTCAACGATTTTGTTTTTACGTTATTATTTTGCCTTAAATTAGTAGTAAAAGTAATGATACTATCCGTCCCCACTTGCCCGTACCTCAATGTTAATCGTAGTTATCACACTATCAATAACTCATCATTTCTTAGATAATCAAACTCATTCAGAATTTTTTTTTTATATTGTCAATAAATTATCCGTATATATGAATTATTTTTGTACCTAGAAGACTGAAATCAATCACATTTTTTTTATATAATAAATAATGTACTCCGTAATATTTTATAATATTCAGTTTGTAATTTTTTTTTATTTAGATTATATATTGGTAATATCATAGAAATCGTTTTAACTTTTTCAGTGAAGATTTTTTTTATTAAGGTCAATTGGTATTTGTAATTATTTAATTTGTGATTTTTGAATATTTATATTGTATTGTATTGATAAAAGCAAATATATAACGTATGATGTAAAATTTAAGTAGTTACAAAACATAAAAAATAATTAAATTGAGTGATGAAACTTAGAGACCTACAAAAAAAACTTACTTTTTTCACCTTAAAATAAGAATCAATAGAAACCTCTATTTTCTATCCTTTTATAATAAAGGGATTTCAACAGTCACAACATTGGGGAATTGGAAGCTACTAAGGGATCATTTGGTTCACCGCTTATGAATGGAATGCATTGGAATGAAAAACTATAGGAGCAAGGGGTTCCAACTTCATACCTTTCAAAATATGTTTGGTTCATTAAAAAAATAAACATAAAGGAATGAAGTTTGAATCCATGGGTAGGAGGTGGGTATGGTATTCCAGGGGCTTGGGGTGGAATGAGTTTCTGAATGGATTCTAATTCCATTCCAAAATGTCTCAACCAAACATTAAAATGTGTAAACCCATTTTTGCTAAATAGTTTAAAATCAGTCCCAAAAATTTAATTAGTTTGCTAAATAAGTAAATAATCCTAGTTAGCCAAAAAATTCACATTCTAACCCGAGAGCAAAACAATTGAACATTTGAACTCAACCAACCACTCAATCAAACCCATTACAATTATCCGACTTCAAATGTCTGTCCGTTTGACAGACACACAATTAAAATCCTAAAATGGATATATTGGGAAGGAATCTCATGCAGAATTGTAATTTCAGAGCACTTTTGTAATTTCACGTGAGATAATATTTTCTAATATGTCCAATTGATCGGAGTTGGTGACGGGGAGGTGATCGAAGTTGGTGACGGACTGACGGGTAGTAAATGGAGTTGGTGACGGAGGAGCGGTGAACGGAGCAGTTGTTTGGTGTTAATCACTTGGGTTTAAGAGAATGAAGGAAGAGACAGATAAAATCAATTGACTGAATGATAAAAGAAAATAAATGACAAGGGCAGCTTGAGTGGTAAAGATCGTATAATGAGTAAAATTCGTATGTGAAAAAGTACGTCTCAAAATTTATGGTCATATAATACATTCTAGCCTCCTAGAGTCCTAGATAGCACCAAAATTGATGCATACACTTAGAGCTCGTAAAACATAACCCAACCCGCTCGAAAATCAATCTGATACTCCCTCCATTTTTTGTTTTCTTCCCATTTCATTTTGCACAACTATTAAGAAAATGGAATAAACAATGAAAAAGTAATGGTGGGTCAAATCCATATATATATATATATATATATATATATATATATATAATATAAAAAAGGCAAGACAAAGCACCACATTTCACCATTTCACTTTTGAGCAATTCTAGCAAGCCACATCATCATTATTTAAAAAATAAAAAATAGAAAAAACTAATGAATTTACAAGCATTAAATGCATACCAAGTTTTTTAATTAGCATAATATCATTATTTTTTTAAAAAAAAAAAAAAAAAAAAACTAATTAATTTACAGGCATTAAATGCATATCAAGTTTTTAAATAGCATAATACCGAATAAAGTTTAAACTCTTAATTCTTAATAAATTTAACAACAATTAATAAATCAAAATGCATGCTAAATTTAAAATTTACGTGTTCATTGTTAGAATAAGTTAATCCGCAAATAAAAAAACACGTCATATTTACATCATGCAACTATTTTGTTTTGCAATAAAGATTAAATTATATACATCTATCTATACAATATAATTTAAAGGCTAATTATTACAGTAACTTTTTTAGTGTTGCGTACTTGCGTGTAAAGATAAGCTATTTACAAAGTATTTATCTACAATATTTACGGTTATATTTAATTAGTAAATTATTACGGTTATATTTAATTAGTAAATTATAAATATACAATATTTATATAAGATAAAACATTACATATAAGAGAGAATATAACCGATTCTATACAGATAGAATTTCGGTGAGCAAAAAAATTTCGGTCAGAAGTGTGCCGACCGGATGGAGGTTGTTACATTTTTAGGCAAGTAGTTTAGGTTAGAGCTGGCCAAACGCGGGCCAAACCGTTCGGCCCACTTCGTTAGCGGGCTTGGTCACAAAGAAAATTAAAATAGGCGGGTACGGACAAAAAAATTAAGCCCGCCAAAATTAATGGACGGGTTTGGACAAAATAAAATTGTCCATGGACAGCCCGTTAGACCCGCTACAAAATTTGTAAACTATAATTTTTATTTAACATAACAAAAAAAATTTAAAAATTAAAACTGAAAAAATATTTATTGAAAACAGGAAGTAAATCTCTCAGTAGTAAAGTTACCTACATTGAGAGATTAATAGTTTATTGAATATAACAAAAGCACACTTACCTACACTTACTCCGTAGTAAAGTTACCTACTTGGATGACGGATAAAGACGTGCCTTCCTCGACTAATATTTTGAAGTGTTTGAGACTTTATAATGTTTATATAAAACAAAGACGATGTTTAGTTACTATTTTGAAAGTTGTAAACATTATCTTAATTCTTAAGCTTTTAATTTTATTTTGCAAATTTGGTAATCATGTTGTTTAATCTACCGTTTTGTTGGTTTAATTTTTCAATAATTAATTTCAATAAAAGCCCGCAAGCCCGTCGGTTGGCCCGCTAAGGTATATTGGACGGGTACGGGCGGTTATAGTAGGCCCGCCATAGCGGACACGGGCACTAAAAAAAGGCCCGTTGGACACTTTTTGATAGGTTAGGCCCGGCCCATGTCTAGCCCAAGCCCGCAAACGGCCAGCTCTAGTTTAGGTAGACTCAAATACGGATTTGAGAAAACCTATCTAAACTATACAAGGTGGTTAAGAGTTATTCTAACTAACGACTACTACCTTCCCATATATACCACACGGCACAATTTTTGAGACTCACGAGTTTCACATAATTCCGTCCTCCTCTCTCTCTTTAGCTTTCATCATTCACAAAAATTAAAATTAATTTTTGCAGTTTCTAACTCGGGAAAGGGTATTTCTTGGAACATCTTGGACGCAACGATTAGGAGGATATCTAATTTGATATCTGATCTTAGGCCTTTGTAAGGACTGAAGGTTAATTCTTATTCCCAATCTTTGTTTCTCGTATTTCGTTTATGACTATATATCGTACTTTATAAATTCGTTATAATCCTGCATATAAAGAATTGAGCTGAGATATATACAGATATTTTTCCCACAAGTGGTATCAAAGCTTTAGGTTTACGAAATTTATTTTTGTATGATTTTCATAAACGTTTTTGAAAAAAAAAAAAAAAAAAAAAAATTGTTCACAGCAGTACGGCGGTACTGTTCACAAAAAAAACTTTTTATCTTAGAGAAAGAAAACAAAGTCATCCGTGAAGAAGAGGTGATAAATGGGTGGATAATCCTTAGACAGCGGTACACCAAAAATAGTATCATCTTGAGTGACCGACATGACATTTTGAGAAAGGACTTCCATGCATAGGATGAAGAGGTACGGTGAGAGTGGATCTCCCTGGCTACTACCACACCTAGGTTTAAATTGCCTCAAAGGGGTGCCAATGAAAAGAACTTCGACACAAAAGAGATGCAAACTCATAATCAGACCAATCATCCTTTCCGGGAAACCAAAGCATTCCAAAGTACTACGTAGGAAATTCCATCTAATACTTTTACTCATGTCGTCAGCTTTAAAGGCGATCTACCACTTCTTCCAACTTTGTGCTTATTTATATTATGAAGAACCTCATGCGTGATCAAAATGTTATGAAAAATATGTCGACCTGAAATGAAAGCATTTTGAGAGTCTCCCACCAAATAGGCCATCACTCTTGCAATTCTGTTGATAATGCATGTAGTCACCACTTTCGTAATCTCATTGCATAAGCTAATAGGTCAGTAATATTCCACCTTCTCAAGGCTCTCACACTTCGGAATAAGGACAATAAAAGTTCGATTCAACTCAGGTGGGACCCTACCACTATTAAGGATTTCCAAAATAGCACAAGAGACATCATGCTTCACAGTGTGCCAACATTTTTAAAAGAAAGCAGCCGTAAATCCATCCAGACCCGGAGATCCGTACAGACTCGAAGATTTAAGGGCGCTAAGTTGGAAGACAACTCTTCTAACATCTTGACTAGAAAAAGGTCGGGTCGTCTTCTTTTATTTTTGTCCTAACATTCCGAAAAAGAGATATATGGGTGAAGTTTGCCGATACTGAAGGAGACTCCAAACAACTCATGTCGCATTTTTCTGCTGACCTAATGTTCGAAGCTGTTGTGGAGGACTGTAAGTTCGGATTATAGAGCTTGAAAAAATAGGTATGAAAGCATTCCGCAACAATATTGGTTCTTAATTCCAATCACCATAAGGATCTTTGACACCAAGTAGAAAATTATACCATGCTCTTCCTTTCACCCAATTGGGAAAAAAAATCGTGCATATATCACCATCAACTGCCCATTTTAACTTAGCCCGTTCTTTCCAATAGAGAGTAGTCGCCCTAGCAAAGTCGATGACTTCCTTATTTACGGTTCCAAGTATGAAATTGATTCTTTTACATATATTTAGGAAGAACATTAATTTAGATCTTCTCGTTGTCATTCTTTAAGGACTTTTAGATGAAATTGAAAATTATAGTAGTGAAAAGAGATGTACTCCGTATAATAGTGTAATAGTATGAATTTTGTTTGTAAGGATGTAAAAGTATGAATTTTGATTTGATTGTTTTCAATGTTAAGTATTAGATTTGTAAAGTGAATTTATTAAATTGGATCCGCGGGTAGCCCGAACCCGACCTAAATCTGTTCAGTATGGGTATGGGTACGGGTCTACTAATTTCAAAACTTTGCGGATCTGGGTCCAAAGTAGGTATCCCGGGCCCGAGTCAGGATTTTGGGTGGACCCGACCCAGACCCGACCCGTTACCAACCCTACCGACACCCAACTGTCATGAAACTAATTAATTACTCTATTTCATGTCATTATGATAAAGTCAATTAGTTACTCTCTCTTCCTTTCTTATTATACTAGTTTTACTCCTGTGCAAAAAATGCACGGACTTAATTTTATTAAATTAAAATAAATAAATAAGAAGGCGGATATATTTTTAAAAGGTATATTTTAATATTACAGTTATGCCGATGTAAAATGTATCAATAATCTATACGCTTAACTTAAAAGTATTCAACGTTATAGAAAATAAACACATTCTTATTTAAGACGGTTTAAATATATATGTGTATGATGAACAAAACAAGATAATAACATTATGCATATGAAAAGAAAAATATTTGTCCTATATGCCCAAAGAATAGATATTGACCCGTTTTAAACTTAAAACGGATAATAGTTAATAAAAATATGTAAACATCTAAATATCATAATTAACCCAAATTATTATTGGTCGACCCTCTAAGTACAAAAAAACACCAATCATAAAATATAAAATCCGATCCTCTAACTACCCAAAAAAATTATCACCATATATGGAGTTGATTTTCCACATGCAAAATAATTATTCATAATTTTTCTTATCTCCGATAGTTAATTTTAGTTGATCATTTTTTGTTCTTTTTATCGAGATATTATAATCTGGCTCTTTTTGTTAGATTTGATATATTATTCATTAAAGTTGTTATTTTTTAATTTATTAATTTGAAATTTATTAATTCGTAGTCTTTGAACATATGCATTCTGTACAATTTTCGTTTTTTATTTTTATTTTTAATTTTTTGTTTACATAAATTTTTATGTAAATAAACTTTTTAACATAAACTTGATATACAAATACGAATATTTTGGAATCGAAAATTTGTAAAATGGAACGCAAATGAATTTGGAGAAGAAAGTAATTAAAGGAAAGAAATTGATGGTGGGTCCATCTACCTCAAATCAAGGAACCAATCAGAAACTTTGAAATGTCCTTCCTTTTATAGAAAGAGGATTCTACTAATTTCAATGTTTATATTGATCAATAGGTGTATAACTACGTTTTTTTTATAAATAAAATGAAAAGTTTACAATATTAAATATAAATTGATGTGCTAAATAAAAATCATAGTAACTTGAATAGTTATGGAAATTGATTAAATAAAAAAAACTAGTGATATAAGTTATACAAACTGGAATAAATTTTAATAACAAATGAGTATTGTTTTAGATTTTATCTCCCTTCTTTTTTACATACTCTATCAAAAAAATGTATATACATTAAATGGAACGAAAATCTATACATATTTTAAAAACATAAATTACTCATAAAAATAGAATTAAAAATAAAAAGTCTAACAAAATTAGAAATTCCCAAAAAAGTCAACAATAATAATTTTTTTTTCTAAAAGAACAACAATAATCACAGTATCTAAGTAATAATTTACCGCAAAAAAAATAAGTTAATGAAAGTTATTGTTAATTTGTCCCTTACTTCCTAATAAATTAATTAGTTAATCTAAATTTCTCTATATGACTAAATTACGAGGAAGTAAACTATTAAAAGAGATAAATTATCAATTATGAGTTTATTCCTAAATAACTGACTTTTCCGATATAAAAGTCCTTAAACTCATCAATAATTAAAAAGTGTACTAATAAATAAAAAAATTAATTCACAGATGTTAAATAAAAAACGATTGATAACAACATTAAAGTAGAATAATATTTTAATTGTGGGATTAAAATAATTACACCCGTCGATATATCAAACCTACATTAAAATATTGTATAATATTTTGTATGTCGAAATTCTAAAGGTAATAAACTTGTCCATGTTTTGCAGGGGATTAAAACAAGTAAACAAAGAAAGTTAGACATGATTTTATACGTGTTCTATGAGTATCGAGTCGGACACGGATACACTGACTTGGAGGAGTTTCCAAAAATGAAATTATACACCATGTGAAGCATAAAATTCATAGAGTAATTCCCCAGAAAAAAAACTTCTTAAGCATACCTTCAGTAGAATTTGTGAATCCACAACTGGAATCAACATTACTGCAAACTCCAAACTGCATAACCCAAACATTATTAAAAAACACAAGAATGCATGTGAATGAAGCAAAGTTTATTAGCAAGTTTTTCGGATAATAAAAATTCAAAAGCATCATGATTTCAAGTTTTCAACTGCAAATTTAACGTAAGCAACAACAAGCTCAGGTATTTTTCTCTGTTTTTTTAACTTGTTTTTGTAGTAATTAAAGATATATATATAGATATATAGATAGGGAATTTGATTTGAGTAGTCTAACGTAGACGCACCAAGTCAATTTGCACGGCCCAATATTAATGTATCAATTTGGAAAACCAGACACAATTTCCTTTTTAACTTTTTGCAAATATAATTTGTGTTAATATTTGACAAATGACAAATAACAAATAACAACCGTCATTATTAGAATAAAAGAGGGGAGAATTGCATAAAAGTAAGTTGTATTATTCATAATTGTTCGTATTACATTGATAATAGAAAACCCATATATATTTCAATTAGAGGATTATACAATCAGATATATACATTTAGGTATTATAGATTTCGAGCTTTATAAAAAAGAATTTGAGCTTCTACATATATTTTACGAGATTTATTGAAAAGAATCTGAGCATCTTTATAAAAAAAATGTAAATTAAAACATTATATTGAAACTCAAAAATAATACATATAAAACCTACATATTTTAATTTTAACACTAAAAAATTATAGTACAAGAAAAAATTGTTAAAAACTCAAAAAAATTGCACATAAGCTCAATTAGATTTCTATTAGATGTACGATACTCATATACATCTGCATGTATAATCCTATTTTTTTTTGGTAATAAATGTATAATCCTATTTGAGCCTTTACCACTAAGCGAATAGTAGTTCTTTTAGTTTTCTCTCCAAATGCTTCTATCTAAATAAAGAAACAAGTAAAATTTTCTTTTTATAAACTATTATCTTTCAATAAAATATAATCTTATAATTAAACTTTGATTTTATAAACAAAATCAAAATTATGATTTTTTCATCCAAATAAAATAAAATTGATGTTAAACTATAAAATATAAGTTGGTAAACTTTTCATTAAATGCAATAATTATTATTTTAGAGAATAACTTGACACATACTTTATACTTACCATTAACTTTGTGACAAAAAATTCATCAAAATAATGGGAAAATTTTTATAAAATAAAATTATTAGAAACCAATATATGCTAAATTATTGAATGATATTATTATATTCCAAAGTTGTGATTATACAAAGAATGATACCAGCTATTTATACACTTATACCACGAAAGCTAATTACAGTAAGAAAGCATAACAGCTATAAAATTACTTATTTGCAGTAAGAATAATATATGCATAATATGTGCATGATATGGAGCTTGATTCAAGGAATCAATCCAATGACTCTAAGAAGATATGCAACGGTCTTGTTAGCCCCCCTCAAGTTGCTGCGTGGAGGTTCGTAACGCCCAACTTGGAAAGTAAATCATATAACGGAGCACGAGCCAAGACTTTGGTAAAATATATCGGCAAGTTGGTGCTTGGTATTGATGTAGCTTGTCTTGATAGAACCTTTTTGTATTTCATCGCGGACAAAGTGACAGTCAATCTCAATATGTTTTGTCCGTTCGTGAAAGACCGGATTCTTCGCAATGTGGAGCGCGGATTGATTATCACAAAATTGTGGGGAATATAACATGTATTCGCCCTTAAATTGCAGGATTATAACGAAACTTACAATTGTGATTATAGTCATAAGATAAGAAAAACAATATAAAAGGAGTACAACCTTAAGTCCTTGTGCGATTGGCCTAAGAACATGAATTAAAGTAAATTCCCTCCTATAACTTGCACCCAAGACTTTGTTTGAGACGATGTCGCGTGTGCTAGAAATTCTCTCCGATTGCCTTGCAATATAGGGAGAGCCCTTTTTGAGTTTAGATGTGAGATCTGGGTTATGGGAGAAGAATGCTCTCAAAAACCCTAATTTTTCTTGAGATGTATGTGTTTTAATCAGTAAAAAAGAGTAACCTGACAAAAGGAGAAGCACTCTCCTTTTGTACTTACTCGGCCGACCGATCCATTAGGGTAAGAGTGGACTTTCCACTCTTACCTTATTCCAATGCGTGATTCGACCCGTTTTGCTAAAATATAATTCACGGGATTTTAATTATAAATCGCATACATGTTATCAGATATTAATGTAGTTGATACATTAATAATGGTCTGACAAAAATACGATATTGTATAATTATGTTAATTAATATAACTGTTTATATTAATACGCGAATTCAATATTTAATTAAACATAACTGTTTATATTTAATTTACGAATTAATCATGTAATGCGCATTAGCTAAAATTATTTAATCCGAATTAAATAATAATCTCAACATCTTATTGACTAATTTAATAGTCAATACCTCTGACTAACTGTTTAGTCGTATCCGGCATAAATGTGACTGTATTTTCATACCTTCACATCTCTCAAACGTGTCCTATAGGTGTGACGTATAGGGACCATTTGATCACCGCCATCCGTATGACAATAACGTCAAACTTATCTAGCAAGCCAACCGTTATTGATAAACGTGGATCAACTGATAATAATACTGAAGTATGCCCTTGTGATCCTTTAAGAGATTTAGTAAGTCATTGTACTAACTGTCAGGGACACCAGCCCCAACAATCTCCCACTTGTCCGTACAAGTGTATGTGCAATGACTTTATCGCACTACATGTGGAGGACACCAGCTCCAACAAACTCCCACTTGTCCGTACAAGTGTAGGTGCGATAACCGATTCTCATATCCTTTTAAACTTTCTCCCACTCAATGTAAGACAATTTGCAAATCCGTATTCGCAAAGGTCGTATCTCACAAGCGATCTGTATCAAGAGTGGTTTCCCCGACTAGAGAGTAACTTAATTGATAAAACGAATCTGTATTCGAGCATGGCCATTGTAACACCCCCATTTACCTAGGAGCCTGAACTAGGACTTCCAGAGGAAATAGGACCGTTACCATCCTGGATAAACCAGGGTAGTAGATATTCACAGTGAAAGAAACGCAATACTTTAAATATAAACGGTTAAACTGATAACTTTTACAAAGCATAGTCCAAAAAGACTTCCATAACAACTGAAATAAAATAGTGTTCAACTATGAAAAGCTAAGTGATCTAGAAGCTAGGTAGGTCTAGTCCATGTCTCTCCTCCATGATCAGTCCTAGTCCACCTATCTCTGACCTGAAAGATCTAATCCCCATTCCGGATCATTGTAGGTGAACACGAATACACTGTCAACCTCGCGGTTGAGTAGGATAACACAATAATAAATAATGCAACAAACAATAATATGAAAATGCTTATGTCATGCTCGAGCCCAATCACAATCTCAATCTCAAACCCGAAACACCCAGCCATACCGAACCTCCCGGCAGCCTATAATCGGCCGTCGCCGAACACCAGCTCAAAAGCTGATAAGACACCAGGCCTGGTCTGCAGAATCACCCTGGGCTTTACATCAGAACAATATCTGATCACATCTTTCTCAGTAACCAATGCATATGCATGCTCGTGAATGCAATATTAAATAGTCAACCAAAGCTATCATGCTCATATAATAACGCTTGCATCCATACATACGATATCACATACATTTATAACTCAACACATATATAGTACAAGTGTAACCTACCTGTATTAGCAAGTCCGTAAACGAAATCACCCTCTAGAAGTATTCCACCTCGAATTCCGTTCCTATAATTATTATTTGATATTAAATTCTACTCATACATCGCAGGTCGTAAACATTCTTAAAATAAATTCACTAAATATAGACCTGCTAAAAATAGACTTACTAAATATAGTACTTACTAAAAATAGTATTAAATCATTTAATAATTAGTACTAAACCAATAACTATTACCAATACTAACAAGAATAATATCAATACCCATAATATACTTATCACAAAATCTTAGAGCCATGATCATAAAATAGTCATGAGAATTATTAGACATATGTAAATAAAACAATACACTAATATACATACTTAATTATCATACATTACCTAAAAAAAAACTCTTTAAACCAACAATAATTGAGTAAGATTAACAATAATAGTCATTATAATAATATTAATACATATATCATATTATGAAATTAAAGTGATGCCAAAAGTAATTAACCACCGAGACAAACCAGCAGCTACTACAAAAGACGCATGAACGTGACCTACAACCCGCGCGAACGCCGCCACCAGCACCAACCACCGCTGCTGTCCTCACCTGCGACACCACCGGGCTCGCCACTGAGCCATGGTGGTTCCCGAGGAAGTCAGTCTCGGCGATCGATGCCGTAGCAGACATCATTACCTCCGTTCTCAACTCCCTGCCCCAAACACGTTTCCTAAAAACCGTTAACACGACCCAAACAACACCTACTCTAACTACGGTCTCAACCACCCTAGGCCACCGCAAATACCCCCAAACCAACCCCACGACTACAACCTTGGCTGAATCCATAACTCATAGAATAAACGAACACAGATCATACACCGAAAACACAAACGAAACCACACGTTCAGAACCCCTGTTCTGAAACGGAAGGCGATTTAACCCCTGCTCCCAAACACCTTTCGATGGTGGTTTAAGAAAGATAACGACGACGCTTTAAGGGATTAAAAACGACTAATATACATCCTAGACTCATAACATGTGAAGATCAGAATTAAAACATGCGAATTCTGAAAGTATATAAGCGTTAAAGACAAGGCTGTTACAAAGTTCGAACGAAAACAAGCGTGTTTACCTTATTCCCGACGCAAAACGACTACCCTTGGCCTCTGTTTACCACCGTGTTAAACCCTCCGTTGCAAGCTCTAGTATGGCGGCAGTAGGTATTGTGGATGTGTGAGTGTGGATAGGTCAAAAATAGGGTTTGGTAGGGGATTATAAGTGACGATATGAGGAGGGGGTGCTGACTTTACACGGCTCTTTTAATATTTGTGATATTATTGTGCATGGGCTTAGGGTTTAACGGAATTCCATGGCCCAAAGTCAAAAGATAAGACAATGGTTTTATTACTAAAACGTAGACTCGACCTCTTACCGAGCATTTACACTTTTTCAAAAACCAATTATCGACTGCTAACATCCAATAATTAAACACGTTGTCATAACCACTAGATATTAAAATAAAAAAAACGCAATAGGGAACGATAGAAAATACGTGGTATTACAGTCTTCCCTCCTTAAATTGAACTTCGTCCCGAAGTTCACCATCCCGAGGTCAACAATAGGTCATTAGGCACGTAAGGAATAAAAGATATGACACTTGAAAAGTTAATAAAGGCGCTTTAAAACACAAAATGTCATATCAACACAACTGATCAATAAAGCATGTAACGAACACAGAAGGTGACATCATATAACATTAAAAGCTAATAAAGCACTTTAAAACACGAATTGTCACATTCTACCCTCCTAAAAAAAAAGGTTACGTCCTCGTAACATACCTCAAGGGAACAGTTCAGGATACTTTTCCCGCATCGAAACCTCAGTCTCCCAAGTAGCTTCCTCGACATTATGATTTGTCCATAGTACCTTGACAAGCGCGATCTCCCCATTCCTGGTTTTCCGCACCTTCCTGTCGAGTATTTCCTTGGGTCTCTCCTCATAGGTCAACTGCTCATCAACCTCGATGACCTCATGGTCAAGGATATGCGAAGGGTCACTGATATACCTCCTCAGTTGTGAAACGTGAAACACATTATGCACTCTGGATAACGCTGGTGGTAGAGCTAATCGATAGGCTACCTCACCAACTCGCTCCAAAATCTCGAATGGCCCAATGAACTTCTGACTCAACTTGCCCCTCTTGCCGAACCTCATCACTCCTCTCATGGGTGATACTTTCAGCAACACTTTTTCGCCAGCCTCAAAGGTGATGTCACTCCGCTTTAGATCTGCGTAACTCCTTTGCCTATCTTGGGCAGCTCTCATCTTCTGACGAATCACCTGGACCTGTGCTATCATCTCCTGAATCATCTCAGGTTCCAAAGTCACTGTATCAGCTCGATCATCCCAGCAGACTGGAATCCTGCACTTCCTCCCATACAACGCCTCAAAAGGTGCCATCCCGATGCTAGCATGATAGCTGTTGTTATAAGAAAACTCTATCAAATCAAGTCTGTTCTCCCACGATCCTCCAAACTCTAGCACGCAAGCCCGCATCATTGTTGGGTTTCTTAAACTCATAATATAAATTAGTCATACTAATATTTATATCATATACTTAAAGATCTTATTGCATACATAACTAGATTTTGGCCGAAACACAAGAAGAAGAAATTAATCCTTACATTATAAAATTTCGGCTAAAAGGGCACAATCAAAGACTTCTTCTTTGATTGTTCTTGAGCTTAATATCAAGGTATGATCCTCCTAGTCCCCAAATTAGAAGACCTCCAATGAGTTAACACCAAGACACACTCTAATAATATTTATGTTTGATTTTACTAGAATCTCACACAAATAACCTAGTTATTATTATTATTATCTTATAATAATTTAGAGAATGAAACAATATAAATTGTTCTTGAGCTTGGGTAGTACACGGCTAAAACCAAAGAGAAAGATGAGAAAAATAATCTCTCTAAAACTCTCTCTAAAGTTTGCATGCACAAAATGAATTATGAAAGATGAGGTAGTGTACAATGCACTCTCCCTTTCTCTTTTGTTTGGACGGTTGGTATATGGTGCCCTATGCATGGGCACCAAACCACCACATGTCATATTTTGTCTACAAAATGTTTTTATAATTTTATCATATAAAATTCAAACATAAAACATAATATATAATGTAATGGTAGTGTGATTGTCTATCACACGGTCCAAACCCAAATAACAATGTTCATTTTATCACTTTTAAAATGGACATTATTAGTTTAACTAATTTAAACTTAATTATCATGAAATAATAATCCTATTATTATTATTATTAGATTTTTATATTAAAACATTTCTAATATAAATTAATTCATTCTTAAATAATGTTTCATAAACATATTAATTTTAGTAATGACAGATCATTCACTAAAATACTTACAGTTTATAATCGTATTATAAACATATTCCAAACTCGTTATATAAACTAGGATTGATATGACTCGAATCACATACGACCATATCGTTTTCTTATTAAAAGAGTTGCCCTATAGGTGTGACCTAAAGGGATCGAGTGATCACCACCGTCATACGACAGTAATGTTAAACTCTAGTAAGCCAATCATTACCGATTAATGTTGATCAGTCGACTATATGAAAAGAATCATCCCTTGAGTATTCTTATTGTAGATTTATCAGTAATTTATATTTTACTGACGTGTTCGCACTATTGTTGAGGACACTTTTCCCAACAATCTCCCACTTGTCCTCGACAAGAGTGTGCGTCACCAATTCTCTTGTCCTATTACATCATCTCCCACTCAATGCAAGGTGTCTTGCAGGTCGTACTTGCATTTGATCATATCTTGAGTAGTTTTTCTCGATCTGGATATATAACTGATTTGACCGGAATCATCTACCATAGATTTCTTCCGAGCGTGGCCACGCATTTGCAGTTAGTTTCCCCTCGAGTGGCCTTGAGATTTAAGACAACCCTGACAAGGGGTTGGACAATTCCTATCCTAATGTTCCCTTCGACTGACATAGTCCATCATGACCCAAAAGAAGCCCATTTGACCCCCTTTAACGGTTGATCGTAGAGCTAAAATCAAAGTCACTCTGAAAACTATGTCACCTTAGGCGAACAGTCTCAAGTCAAAGAATTGACTAGCAAGAATACATATAGTAGCTCTCGCCACGACCAGGCTAATTATAAAATTTCCAGAACTCTATAAGCGGTCACAATATGCCCGACAAAGTGCCTCATGCAGTCTGCCTATGTGATCGACTAGTCATACCTTATGACTCTATGGCATTTGAACTTGCCATCAATCGCCTCACATTCTAGTTGCTTCGAGACGTCACCTCATACAAGCGACTAGGGGCTATACTAAGTCTATCTGGTCCACTTAATGGGGTTCAAATTGTCTCTACAACCCATCTAGATTTGACAAAGTATATAAATATGAAGTTTTAATGTAAAACATAAAACTTTTAAATAATAAACGCGGTTATCATATATGAATAATAAAACTTATATTTCATATCACATAAACTAGTACATGTTTGGCATACGCCTTAAACCCATAGACAAAATATGAGAATCATGCTTAGCTTGTGATAACGCTTTGGTTAAGGGATCATCAACATTTTCTTCTGTCCCAACCTTACATATCACAATTTCCTTTCTATCTAGAAAATCTCTAATCACATGATATTTTCTTTGTACATGCTTCGATCTATTGCTAGACTTCGGCTCCTTAGCTTGAAAAACAGCACCACTATTATCACAATAGAGGGTGATAGGATCTTCGGCATCGGGAACTACTCTTAGTCCCTCAAGAAACTGCCTAATCCAAACTGCTTCTTTTGCAGCTTCACATGCTGCTATGTACTCTGCTTCCGTTGTAGAATCCGCAACAACTGGCTCTTTAAAGCTCTTCCAACTAACGGCACCACCATTGAGGATAAAGACATATCCAGCCTGGGATTTCATGTCGTCTCTATCCGTTTGGAAGCTAGCATCTGTGTAACCCTTTACACTCAGCTCATCTTCCCCACCAAACACCAAAAATGAATCCTTAGTCCTTCTTAAGTATTTAAGGATATTCTTAACAGCAATCCAGTGACCTTCACCTGGATTAGCTTGATATCTACTAGTCATGCTCAAGCATGTGAGACATCTGGACGAGTGCATACCATGGCGTACATGATAGATCCAACTGCGGAAGCATAAGGAATCTCTTTCATGCGTTCAACATCTTCGGGTTTAGTGGGAGATTGAGATTTACTCAAAACAATCCCACTTCCCATAGGAAGAAATCCCCTCTTGGAATTCTTCATGCTGAAACGTCGAAGTACCTTATCGATATAAGATTCTTGACTTAGTGCCAATATCCTTTTGGGTCTATCTCTATAGATCCGGATACCCAGTATGCGTTGTGCATTTCCTAAATCCTTCATTTGAAAATGACTTCCCAACCACCCTTTCACAGAGGACGGCATTGGAATATCATTTCCAATAAGTAGTATGTCATCCACATACAGTATTAGGAACACAACTTTGCTCCCACTGAATTTGGTACATAAACATGGTTCCTCGACACTTCGAGCGAAACCATTTTCTTTTATAACTTCATTAAAACGATGATTCTAACTCCTGGATGCTTGCTTAAGACCATATATGGATTTCTTAAGTTTGCATACCTTGTTAGGATTTTTAAGATCCTCAAAACCTTCAGGTTGTATCATATACACATCCTCCTTTAAATATCCATTGAAGAAGGCGGTTTTGACATCCATGTGCCACACTTCATAATCATGAAATGCGGCGATCGTTAACATTATCCTAATGGATCTAAGCATAGCAACTGGAGCAAAGGTTTCATCATAATGAAGACCTTGAACTTGGGTAAACCCTTTAGCTAATAGCCTAGCTTTGTAGACATCATCATGTCCTTTTATGCCATTCTTCACTTTGAAGATCCACTTGCACTGAAGAGGTCTCATGCCTTCAGTCAAGTCAACCAAGTCCCATACTTGATTTGAAACATAGAATCCATCTCGGATTTCATGGCTTCTTGCCATTTTGCGGAGTCGGGACTAGAGATTGCAGCTTTATAAGTGGTAGGCTCGTCACTTTCTAAAAGTAAAATATCAAGACTACCATCTCCCTCAATTAGTCCAACATACCTATCAGGTTGATGTGGAATTCTACTCGACCTCCTAGGTTGAATAGGCACCGAAGCAGACGAAGAAGGAACGTTTTCGTTCCTCTCTACTTCAGTTTGTGGCTCTTGGACTTCATTGATTTCACGAAGTTCAAAATTTCTCCCACTCTGTCTTCTAGAAACAAATTCCTTTTCTAGAAAGACAGCCTCTATAGACACAAACACTTTGTTATCCTGAGGTTTATAAAAGTAATACCCACGTGAGGTGGTTGGATAACCAATAAAAGTGCATTTTTCGGATCTCGGAGCTAATTTGTCATCGGTCTTTACCTTGACATAAGCCTTACAACCCCATATCTTCATATAGGATAATGAAGAAACCTATCATCTCCACATCTCATATGGAGTCTTTTCGGTCGCTTTTGTTGGACTAACGTTCAACGATTTGATGGCGGTGAGAATTGCAAATCCCCAAAATGAATCTGGTAAATCGGTTTGACTCATCATGGATCGAACCATATCTAATAAAGTTCGATTTCTCCTTTCAGCCACACCATTAAGTTGTGGCGTTCCAGGAGGTGAGAGTTGTAATAATATACCATTATCTTTTAAGTGTGAATCAAATTCACCACTAAGATATTCGCCACCACGATCTGATCGAAGTGCTTTAATTTTCTTGTCAAGTTGGTTTTCTACCTCATTTTGAAATTCCTTGAATTTCATGAAGGCTCTACTTTTAAACTTCATTAAGTAGATATGCCCATATCTACTCAAATCATCTGTGAAGGTGATGAAGTAGTCATAGTTTCCCCTAGCGGTGATCGTGAATGGACCACATACATCGGTATGAATGAGTCCTAGTAAATCACTTGCTCTTGTTCCTTTACCACTAAAAGGATTCCGATCATTTTGCCTAGGAGGCAAGCCTCGCATACACCATATGATTCATAATTAAATGGTTTGGTAATGTTAGTCTTTACTAATCTTTTAATGCGATTTTCGTTTATATGACCAAGTCGACAATGCCAATAAAATGATTCATTTGGTTCACTTGTTCTTGCTCTTTTAGTTTCTATGTTATAAACATCACGGGATGAGGTCGAAGTTTCTAAAACATAAATTCCATTAACAGAAGTAGCATGGCCAATAACCATGTCATTCTTAGAAATAATACAACAATTGTTCTTAATGGAAAAACTATAACCTTCAATGTCTAACATTGCAACAGAAATAATGTTTTTAGAAAGCATCGGTACATAATAACAATTATTTAAATGTAGCTCAAATCCGCTTGGCAAGGCTAGAGTGCATGTCCCCTTCGAAGTGGCCGCTACCCGAGCTCCATTTCCAAGTCGGAGATCCATCTCTCCCTTGTCAATCTTCTCGGCTCCTCTTATACCCTGCACACGATTACAAAGGTGAGAACCACAACCGGTATCTAATACCCAAGTTGAATTAGAAGTATAATTAATGTCAATAACATAAATTTCGGATAAAGAATTACCTAACGGGATTACAAGACCCTCTTGAATATGCCGTAAATAAATCGGACAATTCCTCCTCCAATGGCCCATATCACAACAATAGTGACATCGACCCTTTTGTGATTTCTTTCCCTTCCTTTTCTTCTTTGCAAGACTCTTCTTGCTAGAGCTCCCACTAGCTTTATCATAAGCTCTTTCTTTCAAATACAAGGCATCCAACTCTCGATTTAGCTCATCAATATAAGCCGTATCAAGTAAAGGTCCCTTAGGATGTAGGAGAGAAGTGACAAAGTTCACATTGCCATCCGGACCCGTTCCGAAATGAATTTCTCTAGTAGTATCAAGGTTATTGCGGGTGCAAATATCGTCAAATACATTGTGACAAGAGTCAATAGTAATGGGTGTGGTAGGGTTCGAAGAATCCATTGCGGTCTCAATTACTACAAAACGGAAGATAAAGGAAAATATTAACGTTTATCATTTTGGTTTAGTCACTTGTGTAAACAAGCAAAACACTTACTCAATGATCTCTTACCCAATTAAGTAAATGATCCCGAGACCCAAATACATACTAACTTGGGCACGGTTTAGCCGATACATCCCTCATTAATATGACTCGGTAGATTAACTCCTTAATCGATTCTACTTTTAGAACTCCCGGTCGATAAAATTACATTAATTCTTATCTTAGCCCGAACTTATTACCACTACGGTGGCTCGAATACTTTCGTTGAGATCGACCAAATTTCTAGAACGTAATCATATTACCCCACTTCACCAACGTAATAAGGTTTGCACCCCGGTTTAGCCAGCCTACTCCCGTATGAAGAAGATCCTTCGCGGGTTCTTTACTTTTTGGTATGGCTATGTCTCAATTTTAAAATATCATAAGAGATCTTGTCAATTATTATCTATCTCCTTTAAGTGAACTAAGTCGGTGAATTTTGGATAAAATGATTGACACGGAGTGGGAATCGAAACTCGATATGCATGTTTAGTTGATGGCGATTTGGCAATGCACGCAACATATAAAATAAATACAAAGCATAATAAAACTCCTAGTATGGCCTTTCCTAAGATAGAAAACAATGTAAATTACAAATTCGGAAACCAACTCCTTTGGTCCCTTGAACTTCACATGCGGCACGCATCTCAAGGCAAACTCCGTCTCGGTCGGAACTCCTTTCCGAAATGGCACCGTCTTCAAGGATTTTAGAATTACAAATAATTACAAATTTTCTATCTATTTTATACATTATAAAATAAAACAATAAATAAAGTGATTCGAGATCACATTTAATTACAACCAAATCGATAGCCCTTACATTACGGGAAATATCGATTAAACAACTAAGGCCATACTAAGAAATTACATAATTCAAAATTATATAGCAAAATAATGACATTCATACAAAATAATATAATGCATCAAAATTAAATATGTTCATATTAATGCCAAATCGCCCTAATACATATTATTAGTCTTAACTCATCCGGTTTCATAGAATTTATGATTTAACCTTTAACATGCCATAATTTTCAATATAAATCATATTTACATTAAAATTAACTTTCCTAACACATTTTAGGATTAAAATTAGTCTATACTAATTTCGGCAAAATTAACTTATATGTTCATTTTTGGCCTTAATAATCTCATAACTATTATGAAAAAAAAAATTCAAATTAAATTACATTAATTAAAATTTGAATTTCAAAACTTGAACATTCTGAAAAAATTACTTTAATAATCATAATGTCAAATTTCATGGTTAAAATATTCGAACTTATTTCGATAACTTAGTTAATTTTAACCGGAATGTCAATATTACTCCATTTATCGTATAAATCGTAATGCATGCAATACAACTACATTTTGTATGAAATTTTACACACTATTTGTAAAATATGCATGTGACATTATACATTAAAATTATGGCCAGAAACTTTTCCAATCAATTTTTAGTCTAATTTTCCGATTTCAACAATTAAATCGTCTAAAATTACTAAAAATGATTTAAATGAACAACTTTAAATTCCACAAATTATCAATATAACCTAAAAACATTTTAGGACCGGATTTATATACATGGAAAAAATTTCGAGTGATTTATCATATAAGTCGAAATTTGTAGTTTTATTTAAGTTACAATAACTCGGAAAAACAATATCGATTATGCATGCAAACAACCATTTGCTCTGATACCAATTGTTGGGTTTCTTAAACTCATAATATAAATTAGTCATACTAATATTTATATCATATACTTAAAGATCTTATTGCATGCATAACTAGATTTTGGCCGAAACACAAGAAGAAGAAATTAATCCTTACATTATAAAATTTCGGCTAAATGGGCACAATCAAAGACTCCTTCTTTGATTGTTCTTGAGCTTAATATCAAGGTATGATCCTCCTAGTCCCCAAATTAGAAGACCTCCAATGAGTTAACACCAAGACACACTCTAATAATATTTATGTTTGATTTTACTAGAATCTCACACAAATAACCTAGTTATTATTATTATTATCTTATAATAATTTAGAGAATGAAATAATATAAATTGTTCTTGAGCTTGGGTAGTACACGGCTAAAACCAAAGAGAAAGATGAGAAAAATAATCTCTCTAGAACTCTCTCTAAAGTTTGCATGCACAAAATGAATTATGAAAGATGAGGTAGTGTATAATGCACTCTCCCTTTCTCTTTTGTTTGGACGGTTGGTATATGGTGCCCTATGCATGGGCACCAAACCACCACATGTCATATTTTGTCTACAAAATGTTTTTATAATTTTATCATATAAAATTCAAACATAAAACATAATATATAATGTAATGGTAGTGTGATTGTCTATCACACGGTCCAAACCCAAATAACAATATTCATTTTATCACTTTTAAAATGGACATTATTAGTTTAACTAATTTAAACTTAATTATCATGAAATAATAATCCTATTATTATTATTATTAGATTTTTATATTAAAACATTTCTAATATAAATTAATTCATTCTTAAATAATGTTTCATAAACATATTAATTTTAGTAATGACAGATCATTCACTAAAATACTTATAGTTTATAATCGTATTATAAACATATTCCAAACTCGTTATATAAACTAGGATTGATATGACTCGAATCACATACGACCATATCGTTTTCTTATTAAAAGAGTTGCCCTATAGGTGTGACCTAAAGGGATCGACTGATCACCACCGTCATACGACAGTAATGTTAAACTCTAGTAAGCCAATCATTACCGATTAATGTTGATCAGTCGACTATATGAAAAGAATCATCCCTTGAGTATTCTTATTGTAGATTTATCAGTAATTTATATTTTACTGACGTGATCGCACTATTGTTGAGGACACTTTTCCCAACAAGCATATCCTCCAGTGTCTGGATAGTTCTCTCAGTCTGACCATCTGTCGCTAGATGAAATGCAGTACTCATCTTCAAGGTAGTTCCCATCAATGTCTGTAACTCTTGCCAAAACTTAGAGATGAACCTGGAGTCACGATCAGAAACGATGTCCTTAGGGACACCATGAAGTTTCACCACATGCTTAACGTAAGCCTTGGCTAATTCAGCCTTACTCCAAGTCTCCTTCATTGGTATGAAATGGGCCGACTTAGTCAACCTGTCAACTATCACCCAGATCATGTCATTCCCTCTCGAAGTCCTAGGCAAGCGCACGATGAAATCCATTGATATGCTTTCCCACTTCCAATCAGGTACATCAAGGGGTTGTAACTTCCCTTGCGGCCTCTTATGTTCTCCTTTCACTCTCTGACATACCAAACATCGGGAGACAAACTCAGCCACCTCCTGCTTCATTTTTGGCCACCAGAATGCTTTCTTCAGGTCTTTGTACAGTTTATACCCTCCAGGATGAATGGAATATGGTGTAGAATGAGCTTCGACCAGAATCTTTCTTTTCAATTCTTCATCATCAGGTACACACCATCTCCCATCAAATCTCAAACTATCATCACTGTAAATCTCGAACTTAGAATATGGTTCGGTATCAAAGCTTTGTTTACTGCTTCTCGCCACTTCTGAATTCTTGGATCATTCTTCTGGCGCTCTCGGATCTCAGAATATAACTCTGGCTCGATCGTCAAATCCCCTAGGGTCTCACCCTTCCTTATTACTGTGATTCCTATCTGACCCAACTCACGATACATACTCAATCTGGACATAGCTGTGCATAGAGCGTGAACGGACTTCCTACTCAATGCATCAGCCACAACATTAGCCTTCCCTTCCTTGTACATAATTTCCATGTCATAATCTCCAATAAGCTCGATCCATCTCCTCTGGCGCATGTTTAGTTCCCTCTGAGTATAGATGTACTTCAGGCTCTTATGATCGGAATACACTTTGAATGTAGCTCCATAAAGATAATGTCGCCACAGCTTAAGTGCAAAAACTACAGCTCCTAGTTCCAGATCATGCGTCGGATAATTCCCCTCATAAGGCTTCAGTTGCCTAGAAGCATAAGCGATTACTCTCCCGTTCTGCATCAGCACACATCCCAGCCCCCTCTTAGAAGCATCAGTATACACTTCAAAATTCTCACTTCCCTCTGGCAATGCAAGGATAGGAGCTGTGGTGAGACGCTCCTTCAGGTCTAGAAATGCCTTCTCACAGCTCTCTTTCCGCATCAACGAAGTCATCGGTTTGGCTATCTTTGAAAAATCTTTCACGAATCTCCTGTAATAACCAGCCAAACCCAAGAAACTACGAATGTCGGCCACATTCCTTGGTCGCTCCCATTTTGATACGACCTCAATCTTGCTAGGGTCGACAGATACACCCTCCTTAGACACCACATGGCCTAAAAAAAACAACTTTCTCGAGGCAGAATTCGCACTTACTCAACTTGGCATACAGTTGATGATCCCTCAAGGTCAGTAACACCAAGCTCAAGTGTTTAGCATGCTCTTCTCTATTCTTCGAATACACCAAGATGTCATCGATAAACACCACCACAAACTGGTCCAGATAAGGACTAAACACTCTGTTCATCAAGTCAATGAAAACAGCAGGTGCATTAGTCAAACCAAATGGCATCACTACGAATTCATAATGCCCATACCTCGATCTGAACGCAGTCTTGTGAATATCTGCATCTTTGATTCTCAGCTGATGATACCCTAACCTCAAATCAATCTTGGAAAACACACCAGCCCCACTCAACTGGTAAAAAAGATCATCGATGCGAGGTAAAGGATACCGATTCTTGATTGTCACATTGTTAAGCTCCCTATAATCCACGCACAGTCTCATGGTTCCGTCCTTCTTCTTTACAAACAATACTGGTGCTCCCCAAGGTGACACACTTGGTCTTACGTATCCCTTGCTTGCTAGCTCATCCAGTTGCTTCCTCAACTCCTCCAATTCCTTAGGTCCCATGCGATAAGGTGCTTTAGAAATTGGCTCAGCCCCAGGTTTTAGATCAATGCCAAAATCTAAGTCCCTCTTTGGCGGTAACCCAGGAATTTCCTCTGGAAACACGTCTTCAAAATCTCTTACAACATCGATCTCACTGGCTTGGGGTTTCACTGCAGTCAAATCCCTCACATGACATAACAGCATCTCATCACCCCTCTTCAGACAAGTCTTCAGCGCATTGATAGATTTCAGCTTCAGCTTTGGCTTCACAGAATATCACTTGTAGGATACTCTCATTCCCTTAGGTCCCCTCAAAGTGATCTTCCCTTGGTAGCAATCAATGTAGGCCTTATACTTTTTCAGCCAATCCATACCCAGTATTACCTCAAAGCCACCCAAAGGAAACTCTATCAAGTTCGACTCAAAACTCACATCTCCTACTCGAATCATTACATTGGTGTAAACTCTATTACAAGCTATGAACTCCCCAAATGGTATGGTTACAGAATCAGCTATACTACTATATACATCGAGTCCTAAAGCCCTAGCATGCTCCGCAGATATGAAAGAATGCGATGCACCAGAATCAAATAAAACGAAAGTAGGAAAGGAATGTACTAGAAATGTACCCGTAACAACATGTGCGTCCTCCTCTGCAGCCTCCTTGCCCATCATGAACAAAGCCCCACTTTTCTTGGCCCCACTCTGGTTCACAGATCTTGCTCCACTCTGAGTGCTAGCCTCTGCTAGGGTCTTTTGGAAATTACCATTACCACCACTCTGATTCCCGTGGTAGCGGTTCTGATTATTGTAGTTGTTGCAATTCCGCTGGTAGGTGTTACCTCCGGATCTGTTGTTGTTCGAGTAGCTTGCATTTGGTGTTCTAAAACCACCACTCTGGTTGCCTTTGTTATAACTGTTCCCAGCACTCTGAGTTCCAACCCAGCAAGTTTCTTGCTTGTGTCCGATCTTTCCACACTTAAAACATGCAGCACTTGAACCACTTGCCCCAGTCGTAGAGCTGTTTCCACCTCGACCACCATTTCCTCCTGGTGCACTATTGGAGAAAAAAGATCGATACTGGTTATTGGGTTTCTTATTCCCTGAGCTTTCGGCCCCAGATTCTGCTTTCCTCTTGTCACCCTTGGCCTTCTCTTCCTTGATCATGTCAGCGATCCTTTCTGCTTGCCCATCCCTCTCATATATATCTTCCACGGTCGTGGGCTTAGTTGCTAGTAAACTCCTCTTGATTTCAATGGTTAGCCCTTTCTCAAACCTAGCAGCTAACATCTCCGATGTGTAGCCTAGGTCAGCTACATTATCTGCCAGCTGCATAAACTTACTGTGATATGCTTCCACAGTCATCCCTTCGGTCATCTTAAATGAATCGAACTCAGCTCTTAGCTTCCCTTTTACATGCTCTGGCACGAACTTAGATGATAAAATCCCTTTGAACCCCTCCCAGCGTACATACTCCGACCCGATCTCTTCCGCAGCTGCCTTGATTTCTTCTTTATTGTTATTCCACCATAACCTAGCTGTACCCTTCAGATAGAATACAGCTTGGTCCACCTTCATCGATTCTGGTACAGACATCAGTTCGAAGATACTCTCGAACTCTCGGAACCACTCCGCTAGCAAACTCGGTGCTCCTTCCCCATTGTACTTGGTGGGGTTATGCCTAGAAATATTATTGCTCATCTTGATTGCATCCGATTGAGTATTTGCCCCAATCCTAGCTAAGAGAGCGGCGTTCATAGCTAGTAGGCGATCGAATTCCTCTTGCGATACGTTAGCAGCGTTGGGTTCTCTCCTGGGAGGCATTTTGCTACACAAGTGACAAAATTTATGAGCATCCTAGGTCAACTCATACCCTGACTTGGTCTTGCTAACATACATAACCTAGCATGTAACTTCTTTCATACGATCAAGCCCTATTTAACATCGTATTATAAGTCTACCTAAAGGCTTAGGGATCACATAACCACATGCATATGTTCATACAAATTACCCTCATATTCAAAACTAAGATATAAACTCATGTTCTCAATGCTTGGAAATAACAACATATACATGTCACTCATCATGTAACATCACTTTCATGCTTTACAGTGTACATATATATTCACCCATCTTTCACATCATAACTTACCTCATTCCCTTGGCGTTGAAATGTTAGTACAACATATATATATATATATATATATATATATATATATATATATATATATGCCTTGGGTCTTTCCAAACTACCCACACTCTTCAACTCTCAAGGTAACCAGGTTAGACTGAAAGGGCCAGTGGTTCGGTTTGAGGGGGCCCCTAACTCATCCCAACTCCTAGGGCTCCTAACAGTTACTAACCTGGGGTTCATTTTATTTAGACACTCCTATGTTCATTATTTCCATTTTAGTTTAGGCCTGAGGATCTTTCGCTCTGATACCAGTTTGTAACACCCCCATTTACCTAGGAGCCTGAACTAGGACTTCCAGAGTAAGTAGGACCGTTACCATCCTGGATAAACCAGGGTAGTAGATATTCACAGTGAAAGAAACGCAGTACTTTAAATATAAACGGTTAAACTGATAACTTTTACAAAGCATAGTCTAAAAAGACTTCCATAACATATGAAATATAATAGTGTTCAACTATGAAAAGCTAAGTGATCTAGAAGCTAGGTAGGTCTAGTCCATTTCTCTCCTCCATGCTCAGTCCTAGTCCACCTGGCTCTGACCTGAAAGATCTACTCCCCATTCCGGATCATTGTAGGTGAACACGAATACACTGTCAACCTCGCGGTTGAGTAGGATAACACAATAATAAATAATGCAACAAACAATAATATGCAAATGCTTATGTCATGCTCGAGCCGAATCACAATCTCAATCTCAAACCCGAAACACCCAGCCATACCGAACCTCCCGGCAGCCTATAATCGGCCGTCGCCGAACACCAGCTCAAAAGCTGATAAGACACCAAGCCTGGTCTGCAGAACCACCCTGGGCTTTACATCAGAACAATATCTGATCACATCTTTCTCAGTAACCAATGCATATGCATGCTCGTGAATGCAATATTAAATAGTCAACCAAAGCTATCATGCTCATATAATAACGCTTGCATCCATACATACGATATCACATACATTTATAACTCAACACATATATAGTACAAGTGTAACCTACCTATATTAGCAAGTCCGTAAACGAAATAACCCTCTAGAAGTATTCCACCTCGAATTCCATTCCTATAATTATTATTTAATATTAAATTCTACTCATACATCACATGTCGTAAACATTCATAAATTCACTAAATATAGACCTGCTAAAAATAGACTTGCTAAATATAGTACTTACTAAAAATAGTATTAAATCATTTAATAATTAGTACTAAACCAATAACTATTACCAATACTAACAAGAATAATATCAATACCCATAATATACTTATCACAAAATCTTAGAGCCATGATCATAAAATAGTCATGAGAATTATTAGACATATGTAAATAAAACAATACACTAATATACATACTTAATTATCATACATTACCTAAAAAAAACTCCTTAAACCAACAATAATTGAGTAAGATTAACAATAATAGTCATTATAATAATATTAATACATATATCATATTATAAAATTAAAGTGATACCAAAAGTAATTAACCACCGAGACAAACCAGCAGCTACTACAAAAGACGCCTGAACGTGACCTACAACCCGCGCGAACGCCGCCACCAGCACCAACCACATCTGCTGTCCTCACCTGCGACACCACTGGGCTCGCCACTGAGCCATGGTGGTTCCCGAGGAAGTCAGTCTCGGCGGTCGATGTCGTAGCAGCCGCCATTACCTCCGTTCTCAACTCCCTGCCCCAAACACGTTTCCTAAAAACCGTTACCACGACCCAAACAACACCTACTCTAACTACGGTCTCAACCACCCTAGGCCACCGCAAATACCACCAAACCAACCCCACAACTATAACCTTGGCTGAATCCATAACTCACAGAATAAACGAACACAGATCATACACCGAAAACACAAACGAAACCACACGTTCAGAACCCCTGTTCTGAAACGGAAGGCGATTTAACCCCTGCTCCCAAACACCCTTCAATGGTGGTTTAAGAAAGATAACGACGACGCTTTAAGGGATTAAAAACGACTAATATACATCCTAGACTTATAACATGTGAAGATCAGAATTAAAACATGCGAATTCTGAAAGTATATAAGCGTTAAAGACAAGGCTGTTACAAAGTTCGAACGAAAACAAGCGTGTTTACCTTATTCCTGACGCAAAACGACCATCCTTAGCCTCTGTTTACCACCGTGTTAAACCCTCCGTTGCAAGCTCTAGTATGGCGGCAGTAGGTATTGTGGATGTGTGAGTGTGGATAGGTCAAAAATAGGGTTTGGTAGGGGATTATAAGTGACGATATGAGGAGGGGGGTGCTGACTTTACACGACCGTTTTAATATTTGTGATATTATTGTGCATGGTCTTAGGGTTTAACGGAATTCCATGGCCCAAAGTCAAAAGATAAGACACCGGTTTTATTACTAAAACATAGACTCGACCTCTTACCGAGCATTTACACTTATTCAAAAACCAATTATCTACTGCTAACATCCAATAATTAAACACGTTGTCATAACCACTAGATATTAAAATAAAAAAAACGCAATAGGGAACGATAGAAAATACGTGGTATTACAGCCATGCATTTCAGTTACTACTCCTCGAGTGGCCCTGAGAAATGATAAAATCCTGATAAGGGTTTGGATATTTCCCTCAACTTGAATCTTGCAGATGTAAGCGCAGCATTAAATAACCCAGAAAAAATCCTCTTGGCCCCTGTTACGGAAGACCGTGGGAAAGAAACCAAAGTTACCCAAAATCTGCCTTGATCTCAAGAGATAGTTGAAAGTCAAAAAACTCGACTCTAAGGAACAATATGGAGGTCCTATCCACGACCTGGCACCCAATGTTATAAAACATTTAGGACTCCATAACGTTGTCACGGGGTGTCCTACGAGATATCTGTATAACTCGCCTTTGTGATTGGTCAGTCAACTGTTTGACTTATGGCTCGTTGAACCCACCATCAACCAACGTCACAAAATGATTACCTGAGTTATCAGCTCAAGTGGGTAATCAAGGACAAAAAACGATGTAATGTTGATCAGTTCACTTTGTGGTGTTCAAAATTGGCGTACAATTCCACATGAAAAACAAAACATTAAATATCATAACAATGAGGTTGTAATAGAGTACACAAGAAAATGAATTATAACATGAATTCATAAAAGAGTACTACAACTTAGGAACACATCTAATTCCCATGGAATTAATGTGCCCTTCATGCTTATCCCGTGGTAATGCTTTTGTGAGAGGATCAACTATGTTTTCATCCGTAGCGATCTTATCAATAAATATCTCCTTTTGCTCCACGTAATCTCTGATTAGATGAGCTTTCCGTTGTACATGTTTAGCTTTGTTGCTAGACTTATGCTCCTTAGCTTGGAAGATGGCACCTTTATTGTTACAATAAACGGTGATCGGGTCATTCGAGCTAGGCACTTCTGATAGTCCTTTTAAGAATTGACGCATCCATATTACTTCCTTAGCTGCTTCCGAAGCGGCATAGTACTCGGACTCAGTTGTAGAATCTGCTGTAACACTTTGTTTAGAACTTTTCCAGCTGACAGCAGCGCCATTAAGAGTAAAAACGAATCCAGACTGAGATTTCGAGTCGTCTCGATCCGTTTGGAATGTAACACCCCCATTTACCTAGGAGCCTGAACTAGGACTTCCAGGGTAAATAGGACCGTTACCATCCTGGTTAAACCAGGGTAGTAGATAATCATAGTGAAAGATAGACAGTACTTTAAATATAAATTTTGTTAACTGAAAGCTGGTACAAGACAAGTCTATGAAGAAGTCTAAAGTCCATACAACTGATAACAACCTCAACTAAAAACATGTAAAACTAAGTGATCTAGAACTAGGTCGGTCCATGCCATGTCTCTCATTCCATGCCCAACTCCTAATCCTGTTGTCTCTGACCTGAAAGATCTACTCCCCATTCCGGATCATTGTAGGTGAATACGAATACACTGTCAACCTCGCGGTTGAGTAGGATAACACAATAATAAATAATGCAACAAATATGATATGCAAATGCCATGATATGCTCGAGCTCAATCACAATCTCAATCTCAAACCCGTAACACCCAGCCATACCGAACCTCCCGGCAGACTATAATCGGCCGTCGCCGAACACCAGCTCAATAGCTGATAAGACACCAGGCCTGGTCTGCAGAACCACCCTGGGCTTTATATAAGAACAATATCTGATCCATATCTTTCTCAGTAACCAATGCATATGGCATGCTCATGAATGCCACACTAAAATAGATAACCATTAAATATCATTCTCATGTAACTCATACTTGCATCCATAATATATAAGGCAACATCCATTCATAACACATCACAGAGTAAACATCCATTCATAACATTTCATAGAGTATAGTGCCAGTGTATCCTACCTGGAGTAGCAAATCTGCAATAAGCAATCACTGTCTAGTAATGTTCCTCCTCGAATTATGTTCCTATAAATATTACTTAATATTAAATACTGCTCATACATCCAATTCTACTAATTCACTTGCTCATGTTCATAATTGATTTACTTATAACACATCGTGACTATATACATATACATATACACATACGAATTATTATTAACTAATCATACATATGAATTATTATTATCCAAATATACTTACTATTTATAGACTTACTAATTATGAACTTACTAAAAAGATAGCATATGATCAATTAATCAATTAGTACGATATCACAACAATATAAATAATAATAGTCATAACAACTCTAATAATATAAATGACAATAATAATAATTTACAGTAATAATATTAACAAAATAATAATCATAGTAATACTAGTATCGATAATATAATTCACACTAATTGAAAATAACAATTAATCAAAACAATAACAACAAGTACCTAACACACATACTATATAAATAATACTATCCATAATACTAATAATAATATTTATAACAATAACAATAACATACAATAACACTAATTTTAATAAGATAATTTACTCCACTTACTAACCCAATATAAATTTTAAAACAATAATTACCAATAAAACCCTCGGGTTGTACCATGTACAACTCTTCCTCCAAATAACCGTTTAAGAAGGCGGTTTTAACGTCCATTTGCCAGATTTCATAGTCATGAAATGCGACGATCGCTAAGATAATCCGAATGGAACGTAGCATGACTACGGGTGCAAAGATCTCATCGTAGTGCAAGCCTGGCACTTGGGTGAAACCTTTAACAACTAGTCTTGCCTTGTGGATATCTCGTTGTCCTTCCACGGCATGCTTTATCTTGTAAAGACATTTGCATTGAAGGGGGCGTACCTTTGCAGGTGGGTCCACAAGATCCCACACGTTGTTCTCATACATGGAGTCCATCTCGGATTGCATGGCTTCTAGCCATAGCTTTGAGTCAGAACTAGTCATGGAACCTTTATAGGTTGTGGGTTCATTACCCTCTAGGAGTAAGACGTCATCTATGTCATGTTCCTCGACCATACCAATGTATCTGTCCGGAGGAATAGAGACTCTTACTGACCTCCTAGGTTCCTCAGAAATATCTACCGCAGCGGAGGCTGAAGGAACTGTTTCCTCCAATGGTTGCCCGGTAGTTGGTTCTTGAATCTCCGATAGATCGAAGGTTCTATTACTCGACTTGTTCTCGAGAAATTATTTCTCTAAGAACGTCGCACTAGCCGCAACAAAAACACGTTGTTCGGTTGGCGAGTAGAAGTAATGACCAAACGTTCCTTTTGGATAGCCTATAAAGTATGTGTTGACCGATCGAGGGCCGAGCTTATCCTCGTGTCTCCACTTGACATAAGCCTCGCAGCCCCAAACCCGAATAAAGGACAAGTTAGGGACCGTTCCCTTCCATAACTCGTATGGAGTCTTGTCAACAGCTTTAGACGGACTTCGGTTAAGTATTAGAGCGGCTGACAAAAGTGCATAGCCCCATAATGAATCAGGCACAACGGTGTGACTCATCATGGATCGAACCATATCTAGTAGAGTTCGATTTCTCCGTTCGGACACACCATTTAATTGTGGTGTTCCAGGTGGAGTCAACTGTAGAACGATGCCACAGTCTTTAAGGTGTTGATCAAACTCGTGAGAAAGATACTCGCCACCACGATCAGATCGAAGTGCTTTAATCTTTCTGAACAGTTGGTTCTGTACCCGACTCTGGTATTCTTTGAACTTGTCAAAGGATTCACTTTTATGTTTCATTAAGTAGACATAGCCATATCTACTCAAATCATCCGTGAAAGTGATGATATACCTATAGCCTTCTCGTGCGTTGATCGACATAGGGCCACATACATCCGTATGTATGAGTCGTAATAGGTCGGCAGCGCGCATTCCAACACCTTTGAAGGAAATACGAGTCATCTTACCGATGAGAGATGATTCACACGTGCCATAAGATTCGAAATCAAAGGCTAAGATAGCTTCATTCTGTATAAGCTGTTTTACGCGTTTCTCATTTATATGCCCCATACGGCAGTGCCATAGGTAAGTTTGATATTTGTCACCTACCTTTAATCTCTTGTTATTCACATGTAATATTTCGGTGGTTTGATCTAAAACATAAATTCCATTCATGGAAACTGCCTTGCCATAAATCATATTGTGTAACGAGAAAATACAACTATTATTCTCTATTACAAATGAAAAACCGAGTTTGTCAAGTGCAGAAACAGAAATAATGTTTTTGGATAAACTAGGAACATAATAACAGTTATACAAAGATAACTCGAATCCTCTTGGAGGCTGGATCACGTATGTTCCCCTCGAGACTGCAGCAACTCGTGCTCCATTCCCGACACGCAGGTCAACCTCACCCTTGATGAGGGGTTCTTGGTTTCGGAGGCCCTGCACATGATTACATAGATGAGAACCACAACCAGTATCTAGTACCCATGTTCCGTAACTTGCATGGTTAATCTCAATCATGTGAATAAAAGAAGAAGAAGAAGACATACCAACAGGAGTAACGCGGCCTGCCTTAATGTCCTCACGATACACGGGGCATGTGCGCCTCCAATGCCCAGTCTTGTGGCAATGGTGGTATTCCATGCTTGTATCCTTACTCTTTGTCTTGCCCAGTGAGTTGCTCGACTTACCGGGCCCACTCTTAGCAAATCCTGGTTTCTTGAACTTAGGCTTACCTACCGCTAGGTCGCCCTGAGCTTTAGCTTTCCCCTTACCCTTACCCTTACTGGAGATCATGAGAACATCCTGCTTCACGCTCCCACTTAATTTCAGATCCTTCTCGGTCTGTACGAGAAGGGAGTGGAGCTCATGAGGAGTCTTCTTCATGTCGTTCATGTAATAGTTGGCCCTAAAGAGGGCGAACCCATCATGAAGCGAATGAAGTATTCGATCAACGATTATGTTCTCACTGATCTTGCAGTTTAGGGTCTCCAGTTTCTCGATATTCTCAATCATGTTGAGAATATGTGGGCTAACAGCTTGGCCCTTCTGGAGTTTCGCTTCAAAGAAGCGACAGGTATGCTCATAAGAAACGATTCTTGGAGCTTTCGAGAATTCGTTAGTGAGCGTGGTGAAAATCTTGTTTGCACCATGGGAGATGAAGCGTCTTTGCAAATTGGATTCCATTGCATAGATCAGTACGTTCTTTATCGCACCCGCTTCCATGACGAAGTCGCTATGAGCGCGAACTTCGTTAGCTCTAGCTCCAGTTCCTGGGTGTGCCGGAATAGGCTCAGTCAAGTACTTGAGCTTTCCGTCAGCAATGGCAGCATTCCGTAACGCTGCCTCCCAGTCTGAGAAGTTTGACCCATAATTCCTCAGTCTAGTAGACTAATTCATGGAGTCCATGAAGGCTCTAAGCCAGGATTCACGTGCTAGCTTGGCACTTGGCATTGGGTCTTCACCAGCCATTTGTTATTTAGAAGTTTAAAATGATCGTGTTCTACACTGAAAAGAAGATAAAAACAAAACCATATAAGCAACCCATTGTTGTGATTTAAGTCTATTTTAAATTGTATTTAAACTCGTAGACTCATGCATTTATATAATTGATCTCCCTCAAGAATTATATAAACGATCCCAAGACTCAATTTCCGTATATTGATAAGCCTACAGCTTGGCTAATTCCACCGTTGGAACTCTTGGTCGATAGATTTCCGTAAATCCTATCTATTAGTCCATCATAGTTGCTAGATAGTATCTAGTGACCATAATGTTGAGATAAAATAAATCATCTGTTCCCACTTACCCGACGTAGAAGGGGTCATATTATGCCTACCGACGAAGAAGGGATTCATGGGAGTCTGATTTATAAAGACTTGTCTCAATTTTTGGTTATACGAGGAAGACCCCATCAACTTATATTTATCCATTTTAAGTGAACTAATATCTAGCAAATACGTGAATGAATGAAATAAAGTGATGGCTTTGCATGTGACACGTGACATCTGTATTGTCACAGAAAACTAACGCGTAACCTCTACATGAGTCAGTTTTCAGGCATGTTATAGGTGGTTTGGTTTTAGGCGGAATATGATGCAAGCTATTATCGATGAAAGCATAAAAGAAATGCAATAAACGTAAATAAAAGTCCTAGTGTGGCCTATCCTACCAAAATAAACATAAAACAACTTGGAATCCACCGTTGGACCCTAGAAGCTTGTCTTGATGTTCCATCTTGGTCTTTGCAGCGGGAGTGAGCATTTGGTCTCCGTCTTTGGTCTTCACAAAATTACTAATTTAAATTACAAAAGTAAGCCTATTTAAATTCTAATTTAAATACAAAAGTAATTACATGGCAAAAATCAAAACGGAGATACAAGATCTCAAAATTACAAACAAGACCGTGTTCCATCATTACGGTAACACAATCTTCTAAGGCCACACTAAGTTACAACCGTTTGCAAAATTAAATACGTTATAGAAAGCATTCATAAGCATTCACAAGACGATAAATAAAATGCATCAACTAAAATTAAAATTCATTCATGACATAATACTATTATTATGTTTAACAAATTTTACCAAACCACCTTACGAGATTAAAATTATGTGATTATACCGTTTCAATCACATTAATCTTAATGAAAATTATAATCCATTATCTTAAACCGTTTTAAAATAATATGTATCATACGAGAGTGAACCGTTTCACAAAAGTTAATATACTATTTCCGTATATAGTATATTACTATTGGCCAAGGGAAAATAAAACAAGTTATTTTCGAAAATAAACTGCCAGAAACAAGAACACTCGATCGAGCAACAGGGGCACTCGATCGAGTATCAGTGCCACTCGATCGAGTGCAGCAGGGCTCGATCGAGTGACAAGTTAAAAGCAAAAACGCTGCACTTTTAAAACCAAAACAAGTATTTATCCTTGATTTAAGAACGTGTAAATCACCAATAAAAAACAACAAAAGATTCACATATTGCTAAAAATATCGATTAATCAACAATATGTGAATAAAAATCGAAAACAAGATCGGTTATACACAAAAAGCACACGGCCGAAACTGGGTACAGAGGCACTCGATCGAGTGCAACAGTGACTCGATCGAGTGACATCGCAAAAAGTCCCGATTTTCAATTTTTAAAACCTTATGAAAAACACAAATGTAAAATATTTCGTGGCCTTTGCTCTTATACCACTTGTGGGGAATATAACATGTATTCGCCCTTAAATTGCAGGATTATAACGAAACTTACAATTGTGATTATAGTCATAAGATAAGAAAAACAATATAAAAGGAGTACAACCTTAGGTCCTTGTGCGATTGGCCTAAGAACAGGAATTAAAGTAATTCCCTCCTATAACTTGCACCCAAGACTTTGTTTGAGACGATGCCGCGTGTGCTAGAAATTCTCTCCAATTGCCTTGCAATATAGGGAGAGCCCTTTTTGAGTTTAGATGTGAGATCTGGGTTATGGGAGAAGAATGCTCTCAAAAACCCTAATTTTTCTTGAGATGTGTTTTAATCAGTAGAAAAGAGTAACCCGACAAAAGGAGAAACACTCTCCTTTTGTACTTACTCGGCCGGCCGATCCATTAGGCTAAGAGTGGGCTTTCCACTCTTACCTTATTCCAATGCGTGATTCGACCCGTTTTGCTAAAATATAATTCGCGGGATTTTAATTATAAATCGCATACATGTTATCAGATATTAATGTAGTCGATACATTAATAATGGTCTGACAAAAATACGATATTGTATAATTATGTTAATTAATATAACTGTTTATATTAATACGCGAATTCAATATTTAATTAAACATAACCGTTTATATTTAATTTACGAATTAATCATGTAATCCGCATTAGCTAAAATTATTTAATCCGTATTAAATAATAATGGCAACATCTTATTGACTAATTTATTAGTCAATACCTCTGACTAACTGTTTAGTCGAATCCGGCATAAATGTGACTGTATTTTCATACCTTCACATCTCTCAAACGTGTCCTATAGGTGTGACGTATAGGGACCATTTGATCACCGCCATCCGTATGACAATAACGTCAAACTTATCTAGCAAGCCAACCGTTATTGATAAACGTGGATCAACTGATAATAATACTGAAGTATGCCCTTGTGATCGTTTAAGAGATTTAGTAAGTCATTGTACTAACTGTCAGGGACACCAGCCCCAACAAAAATAGCGTGACTGGTTGTGAATGAGAGATGCCGAGGAAAGAGAGAAGGCCTCACAGCCATTTAATTTCGCAAGTGGTGTATGCCATAGCACGATATTCTGATTCAGCAGAGGATCGGGAAACCGTATGTTGTTTCTTTGTCTTCCAAGATATAGGGGAGGACCCAAGTAAGACTAAATATGCAGAAAGCGAGCGTCGTGTCTTGGGGAAAGTCCCATAGTTTGCATCGCAGTAGGCGATAAGAGACAAGTTGGTGTCAGCTCGTAAAAGGATTCCCTGACCCGGGGCATTCTTAATATATCGTATTACTTGAAGAGCTGCTTGCCAGTGGTCGGTATTGGGATTTTGCATGAATTGAGCTAAGGTGTGGACCGAATAAATGAGTTCAGGTCGGGTAATGGTGAGATACACAAGGCGTCCCACTAGACGACGATAAGGTTGCGGGTCCTTGAGCGGTGGTGCGTTAGAGTCAGCCAAGGTATGGTTAGGTTCCATTGGGATAGGTTTCGGTTAGGAGGTAGTCAACCCCGTCTCTTTAAGAATATCGATGGCATATTTGCGTTGTGATACAAATATGCCATGCTTGCTCCGGGCTATTTCGAGGCGCAAAAAATATTTTAGAGGGCCCAAGTCTTTCATGTGGAAACAATCACATAAGTATGATTTAAAGGTATTGATAGCTTTGGAATTATTTCCACAGATGACTAGGTCGTCAACATAAATAAGTACATGAAGTTCTTTGCCAGGTGTGGTGATAGAAAAAAGAGAATGGTCGTAGGGAGAGTGTTTAAACCCGTACTTAGTAAGAGCAGAGGCAAGTTTGTCGTACCAGCACCTGGGAGCTTGTTTTAAGCCATATAGAGATTTTCGTAGGCGGAAGACTCATCCATTTGTATTAGAAAAGAAACCAGGAGGAGGTTTCATATATACCTCTTCTTGAAGATCGCCGTGTAGAAAAGCATTATGATCATCCTTTTGATGCGTTTCCCATTTCTTAGCGGCAGCGATAGCAAGAAGAGTGCGAACGGTCACCAATTTAATTGTCGGAGCAAACGTTTCATTGTATTCAACCCCTTCAACTTGCCGATTGCCCATAACCACAAGGCGAGCTTTATAGCGCTCTATTGATCCGTCGGCATTATACTTGATCTTGTAGACCCATTTTGAGCCGATCGCTTTCTTGTTCGGAGGTAAATGTTCAAGAGTCCAGGTTTTATTCTTCTCAAGAGAATATACTTCGTGTTTCATTGCCTCATTCCACCTAGAATCCTGCATGGCTTCGTAAAACGTGTGTGGCTCGTGATTTGCGGTCACGGCCGTCAAGAAAATTTGGTGATTAGGGGAAAAAATGTTGTAACTTACGAAGTTTTGGAGAGGAAACCGAGTACCTGATGATCGTGATGAGACATGGAGTGCGTGCAAAGAGGGAGCTGTCGATGGTACAACAAAATCTTTAAGGTTCGAGTTAGGGAATTTTTGTCGATGGCCGCGTCCTGAGGTGGTAGGATCGGGTAGGGTGGATGCGGTTGGATTTTCGATGGATGTGTCAGCCACGGTGGAGGAAGTTGAGGCAGTTGTAGGTGGTTAAGTGGTAGGGTCGGGGACGGGTGTGGTAGATGTTGTGGTGTTAGGATTCGTGGATGTGGGTGATGGGGTAGAATCATGGATCGTGGTAGGTTGGGCCGCTTGTTGTGGTATTTTTTCAAGGAAAAAGTGGTCAGGGGGTGAGTTGGGAATGGATGGGTTAGAAATGTCATTGTGATCACGAATATAGATGTTCTGGTAAGGAAAATTGTGCTCAACAAAAACGACATCTCGAGACTCAAAATAGGAACCCGTGTCGAGGTCGTAAAGCCGCAGTCCCTTTTTCCTGAATGGGTATCCAATGAAGAGACATTTACGACTTTTAGGTGCAAATTTATCATGAGATCGGTTAATTGTTTTCGCATAAGCTAAACAACCAAAAGTTCGTATATGTCCCATCAGTGGAGAATATTTAAAAAGGAGTTCGTAAGGTGTACAACCATTTAAAAGTTTCGAGGGAGTGCGATTTATTAAATAGACGACAGTTAAGATGCATTCTCCCCAAAAAAATTTAGGTAAAAAAGCTTGAAAAAGAAGGGCACGAGCAACATTTAAAATATGACGGTGCTTACGCTCAACGCGACCATTTTGTTGTGGTGTGTCGACGTTAGAGGTTTGAAAGAGAATGTCGTGAGTATCAAAAATTTTTTTGAGACATGAAAATTCGGTGCCGTTATTGGTGCGCAAACATTTAATTTTCTTGTTAAATTGTCGATCGACCATAGCAAAAAAATTCAATAATTTTTGGCGCGGATCACTTTTATTACGAATAAGGTAGGCCCAAGTAGATCTTGAGAAATCGTCAACAATTGTTAGAAAATATTTAGAACCACATGAACCATTTTCGGAATATGGACCCCAAAGATTGCAGTGAATTAAATCAAAACATGCAAAAGCATTAGTAGAACTTAAAGGAAAGGGTTCCCGAGTTTGTTTTGCACGAAGGCAAATATCACAAAACTTGCTATGAAAATTAGAACGAGTTTGTGTTTTATTCAAAACTACAATTAATATCGGTAGAAGGGTGCCCCAACCTTCTGTGCCATAATTCTTGATCATCAACTGTCCCAATTGCAAAGGCTATAGGCTCGAAGTGACGGATATCCTCCAAAAGATACAGTCCCTCGCGTTGCTCACCCGTCCCAATCACCATCTTCGAGGAAGGGTCCTGGATTAAGCATAAGTTACGAGAAAATTGAATAGTTAATGAATCATCAAGTAATAAACTGGAGACCGAAATAAGGTGACATTGAAGATGGGGACCATATAGAACATAACGTAATATAAGTCGAGTAGAAATAATTATGTCCCCACTTTTCGTCACTGTAGTTCGGTAGTCATTCGGGAGACCAACAGATAATGGTGCAATATTATGAATATTAGAAAAATGAGATAAGCAACCCGACATATGATGAGAGGCTCCCGTATCAATAATCCAAGACGAGTAAGGGATATTACCATTGAGACGATCATTGTTGGCTTTGTGAGCCTCCCATAGTTGAACAAGTTCAGTGCGTTCAGTGGGAGTTAGGCTATTTAAATCAACCCTGTCGAAAGTAGCATCCCCTGTAGTCACCTGTCCCATATGCGCCCGCGGTGCGGACTGAGCATGTAGTCCCTGACTCGTATTGGTTTGAGCAGCAGGCTGGTTTGAGGCACGTTTTTGACGCCCGGGTATCCGGGATAACAGTAATTTGGCTAGGATCAGTTGGGTCAGGACCCACAAAAGTTCTATCCCGAGGCCGATCCCCCCACCAGTCCGGAAACTTCCCTGTGACCCTAAAACAAGTTGTGTAGTAGTGGCCATTTCGTTTGCAGGCAATGCATTTTTTAGGTGGAGGGTCAGTCGGGTCTTGTAGATTTTGTTGAAGACGAGTATGAGACGAATTAGGATGGACACGAGCAACAAAAATCATGGGATCAGACGCGGGGTTGGGTGATTGTAACGAACTACGCATACCCTCTTCTTGTAAGAGACGGCTATAAATTTGATTGAGGTTCGGTAGGGGCTCGGTTCCTAAAATATGCGAAGAGTAGCAAATCGGGAATCGAGACCCATAAGGAAAGAATGTACCCGTTTCTTATCACGTTGGCGGCGGAGAAGAGTTATGAAATTGCACACACACAGGGATTGCACGCACAAGTCGGAAATCCTTCATTTGCGATGAGATCGTCCCATAGCTTTTTACTGCGTCCGTAGTATGCCATCACGGTCTCTGTCGGACCCTGTTTGCAATTGTTAATATCATTTTCTAATTGAAAAATGTAAGCATCATTTACCACGGTAAATCGCTGCTTGATATCGCTCCATAAAAGGGTAGCATCGTCTTGTAGAGTGATTAAAGTCCGAAGGTCTGCTTCGATTGTGTTGAAAATCCATGCCGAAACCAGAGCGTTTGCGGATCGCCAGGCTTTCAAATCTGGGTCAGTTTCAGCGGGTTTGCAAATCGTTCCGTCAATGTAATAAAGTTTGCCTTTAGCAAGCAAAGCGAGACGAAAACAGTGAGTCCAATCGTCATAGATCTTCCCTGTAAATTCAACGTGGGTTATTTTGGTTCCCAGATTTTCGACCGGAACGATCGATTAAGATGTGGGGGGTTTTTTTTCGGTAGTTTCTTTGTCTGCCATACTGGAAGAACAGAGAATAATTTTCGAAAGGTGTTAATGAGATTATTTCGAGATCACTGATACCATATTAGAAACCGATATATGCTAAATTATTGAATGATATTATTATATTCCAAAGTTGTGATTATACAAAGAATGCTACCAGCTATTTATACACTTATACCACGGAAGCTAATTACAGTAAGAAAGCATAACAGCTATAAAATTACTTATTTGCAGTAAGAATAATATGTGCATAATATGTGCATAACTTGACACATAATTTATACTTACCATTAACTTTGTGACAAAAAATTCATCAAAATAATGGGAAATTTTTTATAAAATAAAATCTTTATTTTTATTGTAAAGAAATAAATATATTTCATAAAAATACATCTTTCATAACTTTAGTTTTTGATTATAAATAACACCCTAAAAAATAAATAATATACATATACGCCTATTGTGCTAAACATAGCATTACTCATTTTAATTTTTTTGGGACGTGGTTTTTCAAATACAATTTTACTTTTTGTATACGCCTTTTACGATTTTATTCTCGTCATTTTCTTTCATTTTTCCATCCAATCAATTTTTTTCTTCCTTCATCACCAACAACAATACGCTCAACACCTCTGCTGAACTCGCTACGGGCAATCACTCCCTAACCCATCTCATAATGGGCAAAACTAAATCTATTTTTATGATTTCATTTTATGTATTTATTTCATATTAAATTTACAAGGAGGTCTAGTTAGAATTAAGGTTTAATAAAAGTCACAGATTCTAGAATAAGACGGTCTTATATTGTGAGACAGTCTAGTTTTATAATAAGTTTGCTCATTTAATACAGAAATATAAGTTTCCTTTTTAAATAATGGGACGTCTTCGCGTGAGACGGTCTCACACAAGAATTACTGAATAAAAGTGGGTTAATTGGGGGATAGTTACTAATAGTGGGTCTATTTCTTTTTTAAAATACTAAAAGGGTGTTAGAGGAAAACTTAATGATAAAATAAATGTGAAAGAGTAAATTTTTGTGAAAAGTAATTTGTTTTCCTTCTTTTAATTTTTTTTCTTGATTCGATGACGAGTTGACTTTTCTTGATTCAATAACGAGTTGACTCAAAGCCAACGCAGAATTAGTCCAGAAATAGGTGGACAATTGTCGATTGAGTACCAAAATCAGTATTGCACTTTTGCAACACGCGTAATGACATTTACGAAAAATCCAAATTAGAAAAATGGTTCAAAATGTAATCTTAGACCTTTTCAAAGCTGCTCTTATTTACGTAGCTTATTGTAATACAGTACTAATAATTTTCAAAGGTCACATCTGCACATCACCTTTGCTTTTCTCGAACTTGCTCTCAAGAATACTCGCAGGTCTTGCATGTGACGGGATTACTTGTGACGAGTTAATCTCGTCACAAGCTTGTAATCTCTCACAAAAAGGGAGAGGGGATAAAATGGGACATCCTTCATGTACTTTACCATTCACATCTCATAGGTTTTTTGTGAAAGTAAACGGTATCCGTCATCAGGGACGAAGCTAAGCTCGAATTTAAGACCGGGCCAAAACTTTTATCATATTTCTACACATAATCTTTATGTCTAAAAACTTGTTTTTTTATTAAAAAATTCAGCAACTTATTAAAATACTATATTAACCCATAAAGCCTTGAGTTTGAATAATTAACTGTGTAATAGATCAGAAAACACAATATAACAACACAAAAAATCAACTAAATTAACGAAAAAAACTAACAAATTAACGGGAAAAGTGGACTAAATTCAATAAAATTTAATCCGTACAATGAATTATTGCTTCTCAATTATATAATAACTCATTCCAAAATTTATAGAATAAAACAACAAAACTAGTGTAAATATTACCTTTAACTAATCGATGCAAAGCGGTAATTGAAAACGATCTTATTGTATTGCATCAAAATTGAATAGTAAGGCCCTGTTCTTTTGGACTGAAACTGAACTGAACTGAACTGAACTGAACTTATAGGATCTGAACTGAACTGAACTGAACTTATAGGAACTGAACTGAACTTATAGGAACTGAACTTAACTGAACTTATAGGAACTGAACTGAACTGAACTTATAGGAACTGAACTGAACTGAACTGAACTTATAGGAACTGAACTGAACTGAACTGAACTTATAGGATCTGAACTGAACTAAACTTATAAAAGCCGAACTTAATTAACTTTATTTTAATTTAAGTTAACTATTATTATTATTATTATTCTTATTATTGTTATTATTGTTGTTATTGTTGTTATTATTATTATTATTATTGTTGTTGTTGTTGTTGTTATTATTATTATTATTATTATTATTATTGTTATTATTATTATTATTATCCAATAGATGACATTGATAAAAAATTAGTCTAAAACACAAGGTAGTTTAAAATATTTTCAACTTTATATATAATGACTTGTTAATAGCTCATACATTATACTACAATTACATTACGATAAAAATAATTCACTATTACAATTTTCTCTAACCATTTATTTTCTCTAACAATGGTGATGAAGAAACTGATTAATGGAAGAGTGACAATTGGTGAGGTGAGGGCGTCGTATGATGAGTTGTTGTTTTTTGGCATTGATGAGGATGATAGTTTGTCATTAATTAGAGAGTAAAAGACGGGTAAATTATTAATGAATTGTTTTTTTATAGATGACGTGTATCGACTAATTAAAACGAAATGTTTGTATCGGTTGTTAAAAATAATACTCCGTATATAACTTTTCTTAATTGGGTTTATATGAACTGAACTTATAGGAACTGAACTGAACTGAACTTATAGGAACTGAACTGAACTGAACTGAACTTATAGGATCTGAAGTGAACTTAAATTAAGTGACTTGAAGTCCAAAAGAATAGGGCCTAAGTCTTTAATTAATTTGTAACATCCTTAGTATTTTTGTAGGAACTTTGTAATCAACTAATGCATCTTGGGAAGGAGACTTAATTTTAATTTAGAACTAGAATAAATATGGTAAAAATAATTAATAAGGAATGAAAATAATTACCATGGGATGAAAGAAATTTATTGCCTCAATTGATAAGGAAAGAGAAATATTGAGATATTGAATACCATAATTTAATATATTGTGAAAATTACTCTATAGTCTTTTTCCAAAAAACCAACCCGGGCCATGGCCCTTTAGGCCCAGGAAGAGCTTCATCTTATGTCCGTCACAAGTTTGTGACGGATACCTCCGTCACAAGTTTGTGACGGATACCTCCGTCACAAATGAGAATTTGTGCAAGACGAGACCCTTGAGTAACATCACTATTTCGCCAAACCACGAGAAAGACGGTTTCGGTGTGTTTTTTCTAAAATGGGGTGGTTGAGCTATATGCGTGGTTTGCAGGTTATCACGTATTTTACGTACATATATTCGGGGTTTATTCAGTGCGTACCAAAAATAGCGGCTGGGGTTCTTTCGTCATCCAAAGAAAAACAAAATTATATCTAGAGGCAACTTGATCAAGAATGGCAAGTTAGGATACGACTTTTTATGTTTCACCACTCAGCCACGGGAGTCCTTATGAGAAGGTTATATTGATTGTGATGAAAGATACATTATTGTTACAATATTACTATAATATTTATATTAGTTTAAGGATGCTACAAGTTAGGATAGTTTACAGAAAGAATATTTCTAGGCTCTATTTACAATATGAATGTATATGCTAATTGGGGTTATGATTGATTCATATTATTTTCTTACATTGTTTGTTTATTTTCAGAAGATATGGAGGATAGTGATTGAGTATTGTTGATACGCCCCGCAAGATGGACATCGGGAGGAGAAAGCCAATCTTGGTTCGTAGATCTTGAAATCGAAGTTTGTGAAGTGGCTTAGTAAGAGCGTCCGCAAGTTGATCATTTCCAGCAATATGTTGGATGCGGATGTGGCCAAGTTGAATTTGTTCGCAAACAAAGTGGAAGGAGAGAGCCATGTGTTTCATTCGGGAATGGAAGACTGAATTTTTGGCGTAAAGAGTGACATACATGTTATCGCAGTAGAGTGCCGGTGGTTTGGTGATGGTAATGCCAAGTTCGGTTAGCAAGTTTTGTAGCCAAAGAGTATCAGTGGTAACAGCAGCGAAGATACGAAATTCGGCTTCGGTTGTTGATAGGGCTAGGCCACGTTGCTTTTTAGAGGACTAGGAAATGGGATTTCGTCCGAGGTAGATGAGGTAGCCAGCGGTGGAGATATATGATTGTTTGTCACTTGCAAAATCGGCATCACAGAAGGCGTGAAGGCAAAGTGGGGAGTTGCGGTGGAGCTGAATACCGTATGCTTGGGTGCCTTGAAGGTAGCGAAATAGACGCTTTAGGGCAGTCCATTGAGTGAAGGTGGGATGGTGGAGAAATTGTGCAAGACGGTTGACAGTAAAGGCAATGTCGGGTCTGGTGAGGGAGAGATATTGTAGGCTCCCAACGATGGCTCGGTAGTCCGAGTGGTCTTGTATTGGTTTGTGGTCTGTTGGAGCTAGTGTCCTCCATAGTTAGTGCGACAACATGAATAAATCTCTTAAAGGTTCATAGGGTATACTTTGTATTTTAATCAGTTGATTCACGTTTATCAATAACGGTTGGCATGCTAAAAGTTTGACGTTATTGTCATACAAATGACGGTAATCAACTGGTCCCTAAAAGTCACACATAAAGAGTGTATTCTGAGAGATATGATTAAATGAAAATATAATCATATTGATGCCTTATACGACTAAAAGGTTAGTCAATATAATGATGATACGGTTATTTAATACTGACTAAATACTATTAGTTGAGACGAATTAAAATGTTAATTCGTAATTGGATATAAAATGTTATCTCTAATTAATGTATATAATGTTATTATTTAATAAAGATTAAATAATATAATTAAGATTAAATAATGTAATTAAATATAAACTGTTATATTAAATTAGTAATTTATAAAGATAAAACATTATATACAGAAGAGGATAAATAACTAAATGAGAGAGCATTCACATGGTTGGAACTCTGCAGTTGGTTACTCGGTCTTTAGGCGTGTGACAGTCGGTTGGGAGGAGTTTCGGGAGGACGCAAATACTGATTTGAGAAATCCTATCTTATGGTTATTTTTTCTAGGTTGTTAGTAGTGTGAACAGAGAAGAAGTCTTTTAATATATAATCCTCCATAAAACCCAAAAAACAGACGGCATACTACTCCATACAACACAAAATTAACAGTAATTTTGTCCAGTTTCTAGCTCAAGAAAAGACATTTCTCCAGTCTTCTAATATATACTACTCTATACAACACAAAATTAACAGTAGTTTTTCCCAGTTTCTAGCTCAAGAAAAGGCATCTCTCGGAGCATATTGGGTGCAACAATAAGGAGAATATCAATTTTGATATTTGTTCTTAGGCCTTAAAGCTAGGACCAAAGGTTGATTCTTAATCCTTTACCTTTGTATATCGTTCTTCGTTTATGACCATAAATCGTATGTTTTAATTTCGTTATAATCCTATAATTATGATTTGGGAAGTATACAGATATTTCCCACATGGTCTTCACGGACAAGTGAGATATCGGTAGCAATAGGGGTGTTGATTGGTTTTACGTCAGCCATTTTGTATTTGTGAGTAAGTCATGTATATATTTTGACTGATTAAGGTGTAAACTAAGATGATTTCGGATGACTTCAATTCCTAGAAAATAGGAAAGCAGTCCCAAATCTTTTATAGAGAATCTATGTGCTAAATGCGTAATAAATTGTTGTATGTGTTTTTGGTTGGGACCCGTAATTATGATATCGTCAACGTAGACAAGCATGTTGATACGAGTCGTAGTGGTATTGAGAAGAAAGAGTGAGGAGTCAGATATGGATTGTTTGAAACCGTAAGTGACAAGATAGTTTTTTTAGCTCGGTGTAGCAAGCCCGAGGGGCTTGTTTTAAGCCATATATAGCCTTGTGTAGCTTGCAAACAAAATCAGGTCTAGTGGCATTGACAAAGCCTTGTGGTTGAGCCATAAACACATTATCGGTGAGGGTGTATTGTAAGAAGGCATTGTTAACAACGAGTTGTCGAAGTGACCAATTATTGGTAACAGCGAGAGAGAGAATTAGTCGAACGGTAGTGGTTTTGATAACTGGGCTAAATGTTTCATTATAGTCTATGTCGGGTCGTTGGTGAAAGCCTTTGGCCACAAGGCGTGCTTTATGTTGTTTGAGGGTACTATCGGGGGTGTATTTGATTCGGATTGACCCATTTACACCCAGTGACATTGTGGGATGGTTGCCGAGGGACGAGAGTCGACAAGATCATCGTACTCGGCTTGCATGACATATCGCCATTGAGGGAGGATGAGGGCTCGTTTGACTTTGATCGAGAGTGATTGGGCAGTAGCGGAAGTAAGGGCTAGGTTGGTGTATTTGGGATTTGGTTTTCGGATATTGTTAATAAGACAAGTGACAACATTGCTGAAGGAAAACCGTAGTCATACTAGTTTACCAATTTATTAGTCCTACTAATAATTTACTTATTAATCTCATATTAATATATTGATCTTTATGCATGCAAAATGTAAATGCGGAATAATAACGGAAAAGGCCTTACAATCGGTCCGAAAGGTGCTAGGACGATCCTCCACGGAGCAACCAAATAAGCTTGCCTCCTTTACGATACACCAATACCTACTCTTAAACGAACCAAAAACCGAACCCGAGCTAGGAGACGGAATTAGGTTTCTAAAAACCGTAAACTAATACTCACTAAATTAGTTTACTATAAATATTATCTAAATAATATTTTAGAGGTTTTAGTAATTTTATTTCTTACTAGAAATAATGAAGCAACAAATGTGTGAATGATTATGTGAAACATCACACATATAGAGTGGGAGGGTTGCATTGGGTTGCCATGTAATGGTAGCATGGGGAAGGGTTTATACTCTTTTCCATGCTCACATGCAAAAGGTAAAGTCATATCACACTTAACCTAATAATAACAATTATAAGATAAAATATCACTTACAATTTTACCTTACAATGTCCATTTTACACGGCTAACATATTGTAAAATGGACCTTCATTTTACAAATGTAATTTGTACAATTGTATAATATGTGACATATTATGTGACATAATTAATTGTATTAATTTAAAATATATTTATAATATAAATAATATTTCTAAATTAATTAAATCATATTTAACAAATTATTTAGTAATTCGAAATTACTGTCCCAACATATGGTTATCATAATAATCGTCAATACGATATATTTACAACGTTTGTTATAACCATGAACCATTCATATTCTAATTTCGATATTTCTAAAATATCGATTAATATTTGACAATCGACACATTTCAATTTCAAATATAAATCTTACTTTAAGATTCAACCTCTGATTTCTCGATATATGGTTTTAAGAATATCGATCAATTCGTATCCTATACAACTGATCAATATATATATTTAAGGGGTTAGTCCTAGAGGTGTGACCTAAAGGGATCAACTGACCACCACCGTCACACGACAGTAATGTCAAACTCTAGTCAGCCAATCATTACCGATTAATGTTGGTCAGTTGACTATCTATCATATCGGATCATCCCTTGCATATTCTTTTCATAAGATTTATGACAATGATTATTATCATTGACGTGATCGCACTATTGTTGAGGACACATTTCCCAACAATCTCCCACTTGTCCTCGACAAGTGTGCGTCACCAATTCTCTTGTCCTATTACGTCATCTCCCACTCAATGCAAGGTGTCTTCTAGGTCGTACTTGCATTTGATCATATCTTGAGCGGTTTTCTCGATCTGGAGATTTAACTGTTTTGACCGGAATTATCTACCATATATACCTTCCGAGCGTGGCCACGCATTTTTAGTTAAACTTCTCCTCGAGTGGCCCTGAGATTTAAGACAACCCCGACGAAGGACTGGACAATTCCTATCCTACTGTTCCCTTCAACCAACATAGTCCATCATGACCAAAAAGAAGCCCATTTGACCCCCTTTAACGGTTGATCGTAGAGCAAAAATCAAAGTCAATCTGAGTCTGTGTCACCTTGGGCGAACAGTCTCAAGTCTAAGAATCGACTCATGTGAATAATATAGTAGCTCTCGCCACGACCAGGCTAATTATAAAATTTCCAGAACTCTATAAGCGGTCACTTAATGCCCGACAGAGTGTTTACACAGTCTGCCTATGTGTTCGACTAGTCATCCCATATGACTCTATGACATCTGAACTTGCCATCAATCGCCTCACACTCTAGTCGCTTCGAGACGTCACCTCATACAAGCGACTATGGGCTATACTAAGTTAATCCAGTTCACTTATGGGGTTCAAAATTGTCTCTTAATTACAACCCATTTGGATTTCACAAAGTATATAATAACTGTGAGTTAATAATAACTCAAACGATAAGAGTGATCATTATGTGCGAACAGTCAATACGATATTACTGCTCCACATAAACAATCTTTGATGCTCATACATCAATTTGTATTAATGGTTTACTATGTGAATACACCACTTATTCACATCTTTTAAACCTACAAATTTCGGTTTCCTTATCACTCATATTATCTCGTATAATATAATCTTATTCAAGTACATTTCAAGTCCTCATACTCGACTCGAGTCTCCTTACCTTAAGGAAGCTCCCATTGTTTTCATAAAACTCGTGACATGTCATTCTTACGAACATAGTCACACTGTACTAGAATTCATATTGTAGTTTACCTAGATTCGACCCACTAGTTCTCCTCGAGAAACTTATATCGAAATAAGGTTTTGTTTCAACTTTTGGCATTTTAATCAAGGTTATATGAATTAACATTTTCATATCTTCGATTCAAATCCAAACCTTGTAAATCAATCGGTGACGTTTCATTATCACATAATAAACTCACTTATGATTGCCGATCATCCTATGATATTCTTAACATATATTCATCTGGATTTGAAACCTCATATTGCCAGCAATCATAATAGCCTAACAATACACCTCCCTAATTGAGAGATATTTCAGCCAATTCCCAAACCAACTCACGAGTTAAGTAAAATGATTAAGCCGGCTTCACTTGGATGTAAAACTGGCTAGTCTTCAGATGATTTTCAGCTTGAGAAAGGTAGTCTTCCTTTTTCTGTTGCAGATATAGAGACATCGCATATTAACGCTTCATCATAACCCGTTAATATTACAGTTATATAACCATATTTAGAGTAGTTATCTTCCTAAGCACGTATACTTAACAACTGCATCATCAACAACAACAACGCAAGGAAAAAATACCTGTGGAAGCATTAAGTAGAGGGTATATGCATCGACATCTAGAAGTTTTTCTGCATTATGAGTTAGCACAATGAAAGTACAAGCCCCAGTTTCATCCGCTACGTCGAGGCTAACCATTAGCCTGTGACAAATAAAGTGTCAGTGCGACGTGAGCGTAAACACATGTACTCTGCAGACCATACATACAATACCTTGGAGTTGAGATAACGTTCTCTTGTATGCATGTATAACATGTATACAAGACACCTATATCCTCGTAACCACCCGTCCCACAATGACGACACCCTGTGTAGTATTGGATGTTCATCCTATCCAGCTTAGCAAGATGCACACACAACCAATGTCGCTCATCTTGGTAAATTCTCCTCCCCTGATAATACATTAAAGCGGAATGAATTACAAGCGACCGACTGCAAGAGTTGTTTAGTTATTTCTTAACGATGAATATAAACCAACCTGTGTCCCTCGCATATTACCAAACTATTCATCCCTGATTCATGACAGTTTAAAGTGGAAAAGTAGTATTCAAACAGTGTATACATACATCCTGCTGGAGAAGCCATCCAATTGTGGTGATGACACGCTCATTAGACGGACGACGAACATCGCACAGTAGACTATTTTTAACACTCAGGCATGCGTAATTACCAGCTTGCCTGAAACAATAAGACGTTACTACCATGTCAACGATTATTAGACATGAACATCAGGAGTACAATCTCTCACCAATCTCGCAAGGTATCAGCCATTTCACCTTGTGGGTTGAGGCCGACAGTTGTTTCTCTGGTAGTTGAATGGGAAGAACCTACACAATAACAACACATATCATCATCAGTAACAGATATCATAAAGATTGCCATAGCATATTTCCAACTATTAGCGTAAGATAACTACCATTTCGGTTGCACGTTCTCAGGTGCGTAAAACTGACAACAGGATAGGAACCCGTATTCAACTGCAAATTCATGCACAGTTTCACCAAAGTTTTTTCCCATACAGTGACCAGCATAACCTGTTCAAAACTGCACAATAGGAACTCAGTTTTCAAGATCGACGAGTGAATCATACAAATCAACAAATAATGGATCAAGGACTCCAAAGGATTAGTAGCTATAAACATCGCATACCTTTGATCGATGATGAAAACTTCACATATCTCAGAAGTATGACCAGCTGGTCTAGGCTTTTGACATATATGATTAACAAAGACAACAACGGCCAAAACATCTACATTAAGAAAAGGAGCTTGCACTGTCAGCGTTGTTAAATATTTAGGACATCAAAGAAAAGCTGGTAAATAATGTCTTACTATATTGATTTTCCAAGGAGATTTTCCGCGGAATGGATGCGACTGACACACATAAAGTTCGTGATCAATAACACCCCTACAACACACGGGCTGAACAACGATATCTTTGTTGAATATAATTTCATAAACTTGGTCATCTCGACGGTCTGAGCACTGACCTCCAACCACTCTGACTCTGGCATTGGTAATCTCATATTCTACATTATTTTGCATAATATCACCGAACAACTCCAACTCTTCATTATGAAACGCAGTCCTCATCTTAGCACCCTACAATTACACCAACAGTTTTACTTTATTACAAAAAAAATAGATAACTAAATGGCATTAGCTACCTATGCAGCACGAAATAGTCATATCTAGACATAGGTGGTTTAAACAACCTGAAACCAACATTTCTCAATTGCTCATTATAAGAGGTTACTGTCTAAGGGAATTCAACTAAAAAGATAATTATTAGCAGTCCTAATGTTTAAGGAGACCCCAAGCTAATAGACGTTTGTAAGAAACATATAATATACTACATCGATAATTGCACAACATATAGTACTCTCTTAATCATGCTATTACGAAAAGAAAAGTAAAAGCACATACATTATCATAGAACACTTACGCACAGCCCGTAGTAATACCACGATAACGCCAAAAATAAACTACATAACTTAGTACAACGACTACTAAGCATACAACTATACCTACAATGTTTTAAACATATATAATCTGTAGTCAAGGTATGTAAATAATCACCTTTTCATCTTCAAATGTAATCAGCTGACACTCGAGATCACACACACCTAAGAAACCATGTATGCTGATTGTCTCAATTACCCTAGCCCTCATAGAATACTTACCATCTCTGCCTGCAAGGGATCTAGCGCTCTGCCTTAATTGTGCCATCCTGTTCTAGGACAACCAACAAACATTAAATCTCATAAAACAAATGTACAGACATTATGTACATTAATCAACACCAATAATAAAATAAGAAATGGAGTGAAAACAAACCTTTGTAAATGAGTTCGCAATAAGTATACATACAATTTTTAGAATCACTTCTACATCAATTTATATTACTTGTAAACATGCTTTAATGATTATACAAACTCACAAATAGAGGAAAAGTTAATTTGACAGTATGGGCGAAGTTAAGAGTATCTGACAAGACATTACTTTTGCATCTCTACAAGGTAAGAGTATGTACTATAAACATATCCAACAATTAGTTAATTACATTGTATCCTAACCATAAAACAAACTAAACTGTACACACCCTATAGCTCAATCAGTAAAGTTTCTGAATACCACAGAACCACAACCATAGTTTTAGACGCGTTTAACTATCCAAAGTAAATGAAGGATAACATTCAGCAATAATTAAGCATTGAACATAAATATTAATACATTAGAACAAATACTCAGTAAAGTGGCCAGTCAAACACACTCAACGTCGTGGTCTTGATTTTCTGGGATCGACATATACTTTCCTATCGCGAACAGTATAGCAACTATGACTATTGAAACATGAAAACGTAACGACCACTGTATTGTCAGTTGTGTTTAGTCGACAATTAAGTGAAAAGAAGTAAGCTGGATACATTTAGCACCATTTGTAATATTTGTAAGATTTGTCAGTTTATCAATTAAGGGGCCATCGCCATCCCTATTATAAGGCCTGCTCTGGCTGATAGGACTATAGTAATTACAACCCATTTGTTACTGGTTGTGTTCATACGATTCCAAGCAGTCCCCGCTACAAACCAATCTATGTATTATACAACTATACATTAGAAACGGATATAATGGTCATCTACGTTAGCGATGTACAGAGAGTACAGACATCCAACAGAACCATCAATTTCCCAATAATAACAGTGCGTACATACATGAAAATACCAAAAGTGATACAACATTATGTTCGTTGATGCTACCAGTGACAAAAGAAGTAGCTAAAATAATGAATAATAACAAATGGGGTGGACAACAAGATCATCTCAATGTCACAAAATGTCATATTAAGATTTTGGAGGTTAGCACCTCTTGCAAACCTGTTGCACCCCCAAAAAATAATGATTTGAAGAGCCGCACATATTATACTATCAGTTTTAGTAAATTAAACATCCTCTATACTACAACTGCCCGAATCTTGCACTGCTGGTAGCTTATAAGGAACACGAAAGGGGCCTGCCAGGCAGTAAATGACATTATCGGGACTTCCAAAACGGGTCTTCACTCTGTGCTCCGTGGGAGTAGCTGGCGTAATAATTGCAGTATCATCAACTCTATGTCTAGATGCAAGTTCATCCCGCTCAATAAGAATATTTGAGAATGTAGGTTCATCAAATATCTCATACATCCGCCCTCTCATAGTCAAATAACTCTGTAGCTCGAGATTATATAACAATGCAGCCATTTCAGTTTCTAAAGATTATTAATTCACATCAATAATTTCGAGGTTGTAAGCCGATGCCAAGTACATGACGACATTCTTAGCTAAACAGTTCTTAGCATCAGCAAGAGTTTCACGCCCTGATACAATAAATATTGGGTTGTAAGTAGGGCTGGTTGAGGACAAAATAGTAATCCAAGCGTTGTAGTTCCCAGCAGAATGCATAACGGACTCTAACGGAGTACACTGTATTGCCAGGGTCTTGATAATCTTTCGAAGTAAAGGTACATATTTCAAGTAAATGTGATTAACACCGACAGGCTAGCTGCGTACATGTAATTTCACCTAAATCACAGTTCAAAGCGTTCTTGTAGATACTCTGAAGCCCCCTGCGCTTCAAATGATATAATTCACTGCAATGCTTAAGAACAGTACATCTCTCAAACGATAAGGCCCTGTTCTTTTGGACTGAAACTGAACTGAACTGAACTGAACTGAACTTATAGGATCTGAACTGAACTGAACTGAACTTATAGGAACTGAACTGAACTTATAGGAACTGAACTTAACTGAACTTATAGGAACTGAACTGAACTGAACTTATAGGAACTGAACTGAACTTATAGGAACTGAACTGAACTGAACTTATAGGAACTGAACTGAACTTATAGGAACTGAACTGAACTGAACTGAACTTATAGGATCTGAACTGAACTAAACTCATAAAAGCCGAACTTAATTAACTTTATTTTAATTTAAGTTAACTATTATTATTATTATTATTATTATTATTATTATTGTTATTATTGTTGTTATTGTTGTTATTATTATTATTATTGTTGTTGTTGTTGTTGTTATTATTATTATTATTATTATTGTTATTATTATTATTATTATCCAATAGATGACATTGATAAAAAATTAGTCTAAAACACAAGGTAGTTTAAAATATTTTCAACTTTATATATAATGACTTGTTAATAGCTCATACATTATACTACAATTACACTACGATAAAAATAATTCACTATTACAATTTTCTCTAACCATTTATTTTCTCTAACAATGGTGATGAAGAAACTGATTAATGGGAGAGTGACAATTGGTGAGGTGAGGGCGTCGTATGATGAGTTGTTGTTTTTTGGCATTGATGAGGATGATAGTTTGTCATTAATTAGAGAGTAAAAGACGGGTAAATTATTAATGAATTGTTTTTTTATAGATGACGTGTATCGACTAATTAAAACGAAATGTTTGTATCGGTTGTTAAAAATAATACTCCGTATATAACTTTTCTTAATTGGGTTTATATGAACTGAACTTATATGAACTGAACTGAACTGAACTTATAGGAACTGAACTGAACTTATAGGAACTGAACTGAACTGAACTGAACTTATAGGAACTGAACTGAACTTATAGGAACTGAACTGAACTTATAGGAACTGAACTGAACTGAACTTATAGGATCTGAACTGAACTGAACTTATAGGAACTGAACTGAACTTATAGGAACTGAACTGAACTGAACTGAACTTATAGGATCTGAACTGAACTGAACTGAACTTATAGGAACTGAACTGAACTTATAGGAACTGAACTTAACTGAACTTATAGGAACTGAACTGAACTGAACTTATAGGAACTGAACTGAACTTATAGGAACTGAACTGAACTGAACTTATAGGAACTGAACTGAACTTATAGGAACTGAACTGAACTGAACTGAACTTATAGGATCTGAACTGAACTAAACTTATAAAAGCCGAACTTAATTAACTTTATTTTAATTTAAGTTAACTATTATTATTATTATTATTATTATTATTGTTATTATTGTTGTTATTGTTGTTATTATTATTATTATTGTTGTTGTTGTTGTTGTTATTATTATTATTATTATTATTGTTATTATTATTATTATTATCCAATAGATGACATTGATAAAAAATTAGTCTAAAACACAAGGTAGTTTAAAATATTTTCAACTTTATATATAATGACTTGTTAATAGCTCATACATTATACTACAATTACACTACGATAAAAATAATTCACTATTACAATTTTCTCTAACCATTTATTTTCTCTAACAATGGTGATGAAGAAACTGATTAATGGGAGAGTGACAATTGGTGAGGTGAGGGCGTCGTATGATGAGTTGTTGTTTTTTGGCATTGATGAGGATGATAGTTTGTCATTAATTAGAGAGTAAAAGACGGGTAAATTATTAATGAATTGTTTTTTTATAGATGACGTGTATCGACTAATTAAAACGAAATGTTTGTATCGGTTGTTAAAAATAATACTCCGTATATAACTTTTCTTAATTGGGTTTATATGAACTGAACTTATATGAACTGAACTGAACTGAACTTATAGGAACTGAACTGAACTTATAGGAACTGAACTGAACTGAACTGAACTTATAGGAACTGAACTGAACTTATAGGAACTGAACTGAACTTATAGGAACTGAACTGAACTGAACTTATAGGATCTGAACTGAACTGAACTTATAGGAACTGAACTGAACTTATAGGAACTGAACTGAACTGAACTGAACTTATAGGATCTGAAGTGAACTTAAATTAACTGACTTGAAGTCCAAAAGAACAGGGCCTAAGTCCTCAACAACTAATGCCCATCGTCGAAAAAGGTTGTGGACAATTTTCTTAGCAGCAAGCTCACATGACTCTTCAACTGTATCAGCGTGACCGCCCACATATGTTAGCTTTCCAGGCTTATTAGAACGATAAAGGTACCTCGTTTCCACTACTACATAAACGCTATTTACAGACAAATCTAGAATATGATACGCAGGTTCAGGAAACTGCAGTTCATAAGTGATCTGTTTAAATAAAGGATGGTAAGGAACCACTACTTGTATCGGAATTGATGGCACCATCTGCAAATTCAACAAATATAACAATTATTACGGTAGGAAAAGGAATGCAGGGGAGTATATAATCAAGAATATGTAGATAGAGTGTCATCGCGCTGAATAGTTGTGATATTGAGCTATAAATTATTACCTTCTAAACAAATTTTCAAAATCCTTTGCACTGAAACTCAACGAGATACTCAACGAAAACGCAATTTACATAACAGAGCCTACCAGGAACCTGGGGGTAAAAGAACATACATGCATTATTGTTGGGAAATGTGTCCTCAACAATAGTGCGATCACGACAGTGATAAAAATCATTGTCATAAATCTTATGAAAAGAATATGCAAGGGACGATCCAATATTTGATATAGTCAACTGACCAATATTAATCGGTAATGATTGGCTGACTAGAGTTTGACATTACTGTCGTATGACAGTGGTGGTCAGTTGATCCCTTTAGGTCACACCTTTAGGACTAACCCCTTGAACATATATTGATTAGTTGTATAGGATACAGATTGATCAATATTCTTAAAACCGTATATCGAGAAATCAGAGGTTGAATCTTTAGGTAAGATTTATATTTGAAATTGAAATGTGTCAATTATCAAATATTAATTAATATTTTAGAAATATCGAAATTAGTATTATGAATGGTTCATGGTTATAACAAACGTTGTTAATATATCGTATCGACGATTATTATGATAACCATATGTTGGGACAGTAATTTCGAATTACTAAATAATTTGTTAAATATGATTTAATTAATTTAGAAATATTATTTATGTGATAGATATATATTTTAAATTAATACAATTATTATGTCACATAAGATGTTACATATTAGTAAATTGTACGAATTATAAATCGTAAAATGAAGGTCCATTTTACGTTTTAGTGAACCGTGTAATTGACATTATAAGGTAAAATGATAGATGATATTTTATCTTATATTTGTAATTGTTAGGTTAAAATGTGATATGACTTCACCATGGCATGTGAGCATGACAAAAGGACCAAAATCCCTTCCCCATGCTCACCTCTTACACAGCACACCCACCCCAACCATCCCACTCTATATATATGTGATTCTTCATATATTAAAACAAATGTTCATGCTAATTTTCTAGTGTAAACAAATGTAAAACCTCTTAAATATTACTTAGATAATATTTGTAGTATACTAATAATATTATTAGTAAACGGTTTTAAGAACCTATTTCCGTCTCCTAGTCCGGGTTCGGTTTTTGGTTCAATTTAAGGGTAGGTTGATGCCCGTCGTTGAGGGTACCAAAGATAAAATTTATAATTCCTAACTTTAACAATAGATAATGAAAGTCAGGGTCGAACCACATAGAGGTGGGGAATGTTTATTGTTTGGTGTTAATGTTTAAAGGTAACAAATTTGGGGGTTTGATTGTTGATTACTAAGTCTAAGCAAAGAATTAAAATAAAACAAGAAATAAAGATGACAATTAAATATATAAAAAGGGATGCTAGGATGTTTGGGGTAATAAATAGCTAAGGTAATATAAATCCTAAGGTTAACATGTATTGCAGTCGTGTAAGGGGTGTAACATATCCTTTCGGTCTATGGTACCTAATAGCTCCTTTCGGCCTACGCTATTAGTTCCTAGGTCTCACAATTATTGGGTGTCAACAATAAGGGTGATTCCTAAATCCTAGGTCACATACCTTTAAGTCTTGAGTAACCTAGCCTTCTTAAGGTGTAAACCAATGCCCTTCCTGTATCTCTCAATCTTGGGTAGGTCATTACTAACATCCTACAAGTCTCCTTTCAGTCTCATTGTAGGATATTATAGTCAACAAGAAAAAGACGAAACAGGATTCATGCGCGGGTGGTCGACCGACCAGCTATTCCAGTCGGCCGACCACAGCCTCGGTCGACCGACCCACTATTTGAGTCGGCCGACCGAGGCTGTGGTCGGCCTCGGAATTTCTACTACCTACGCGTCTTCATCCCCTACAACCTAACATATGAAATTTAGCTACTCATGGTTATTAAGACGATTATGAAAACGGGAATAAACATGGTAAACATAGTAAATAATCTAAACATGCGAGATTCAATAAAGCTTGAGAATTCTATCTTAATTGAATGCAATAGTAATAAGAACAATAATAAAGTTAGATTAAAAGAGTAATTACCAAAGTCGGGATTAAGGCAGAAAGGAACAAACTTTATTGATTCTTGGGAATTATTGAAAGATTACAAAACTAAAGCTAGAATAAAACTAGATTGTAACTTCTTCTAAATAAAACTCGATGCTAATTCTTGATGAATGTCAATTGATACCAAAACCCTAATCACAAGATTAGTTTATATAGGGCCAAAGATTAGAGTTTCCTAAAAGACTCCTACTTCTAATTACTTTCCGAAAAATCGCTTCAGGGCTTCGCTGAGGTCGGTCGACCACTTTGGTGGGTCGGTCGACCTCTTTTACGGACTTAATGGAATTCTTGGGCTTTTCTTCTCGCTTGGACTTTATAGAAATTAGGCCTGGTCGGCCGACCCGTTTAGTTGGTCGGTCGACCGCTTCCGCAAGGAATTTCTTGGGTTTTCTTCTCGCTTTGACTTTTGGTACTTAAATAAAGACTCCAGTTGACTTTCCATTGTTCCTTAATTATACAAAAGACTCGAGGACATGAATTTGGTGCTAAATCGTCCCTTTTCCGCATAAATCTGCAAAAGTGTATAAAAATACGAAAGTGCACGATTGTTCGGAAAAAAAGGCTAAAACATAGTAAATGAGCGACCAAATGCGTGTAAAAATAGATGAAAAACATCATAAAATAGACACGCATCAAATTCCCCAAACCAAACCCTTGCTTGCCCTCAAGCAAGAAATAGACTCGATCTTAACTAATGGAACGATTTCAATCTCAGAGCGAAATTTACATGTAAGCCTATACCAATGCCAAGTACAAAAATGAGAAAGTATTTAAGCAATGCAAACGAGTTATAGGGTCGCCAAACTTGCAAACATAAAGACTATAGAGACTTTATACCATGGACTCTCGCGGTACGCTCGAGACACTCATGAAGCAAAGGGTGAGTATATGTAAAAGATAGAAAGAAGTAATTTTGTAATGACACTCACCTAACTGCGACCCATGAAAACATGCCTGCAATCTAACATGAACAAGAATTCTACAACTTTGTATAAACAAACCCATTAAGTGACTCAGATACATGCAATTAAGGTATGAAAGATATGTGAGGTAAAAGGTAGAAGTGGTTAAGATGTTTTTGGATTTGTGGGGTTAGTAGCCAAGCTAGTAAAACCGTTTCCCAACAACATATTTCACAACTTTAAGGAAGTGCTCTTTTGTAGCACAACTCTCACATTAAATATAAGAAAGGACTCCCTAATATTTTTGAATGAAGTACGGGAGTGATAACACATAAAAGAAAGGGATTTTTGGAACGGAAATTGAATCTGATCCTGCCAGTTGGTCGGCCGACCGATGAAAGTGGTCGGTCGACTGACTTTTGTTTTTGACTTTTTTCGTTTTTCTTTTCTTTCTTTCTTTTTCTGAATTTTTCTGTTCTCTTTTTTTTTTCTTTCTTTTCTTTTCTTTTTGCTCAAGATAGCATATAAACCAAGATGCCTCAAAAATAAACCAAGGACTAAAGATACTAGCTTGGAAGGGTAGGCTAAGTATGGGATGTAGTTTTGGGGGAATAAAAAGGCAAATTTGGCTATGTGAAGCTTATGGGTAAATATGAGAAAAGGGATCCCAAATGCACGTATCAAGATTCACAAAACAAGAAAGTAAAACAAGTATATAGCAATTCAAGTTCATGTTTATGCATATTGATGTAACATGTTCCAAGGGGAGTACTACTCACATCCTAGACAACTGGTTTAAGAATGAAACCAGGAATAAGGCTCTAAAACTTAGAATGTATAGTAGGCTGCCAAGGTATAAGTCAAGTCTCAAGATATACAAATTGACAAAAACTCGTAGATATGCAAAAGACTCTCATACTAAAACAAGTTGACAAGGCAAGGTAAAGGCATAAACATGTAAGAAAGCAAAATCATCCTTGAAATACTATCGTTCCGACTCGACCTATATGCTAAAATAAACGTGCATTTTTTTTGGAAATTTTTAAATTTTTTCATTTTTTTGGATTTTTGTATATATAAAGAAAATGAAGAAAAGAACAATGCAAGACAGAAATGCAATAAACGTGTGACAAAATGCAATGCATGTAACACAAAACCATTCCCCAAACCAACCCGCACAATGTCCCCATTGTGCATTAGCCTAAGTAAAGGTTTCAGAAAATTAAAGAAAAGATGCGAATAAATAAAAACTAAGGAAAAACTGGAAAGAACTCACTGGATTGTTAAGCGTATGAGAAAAACCTCCCCAAACCAGCGTAAGCTGGGAGGTTTTGGTGGCTAGCAGTGCCACTCAAGTACCAAAGAACGGTTGCACGGTTCCCGAGGGAGAAACGAACCGACTGCGACAGATAGGTAGGTCGACCGACCAAGAGAACAGGTCGACCGACCTTCCTGCAGAATACAGGAATTGAGCGATACGGCGACTAGGTCGACCGACTGGTGTATCTGGTCGGTCGGCCCTCTGCGTCCCAGCGGTCTTCGTTTCTTCGTAAAAGCCTGAAAAAGCAAGAAAAATATGTGCGCCCGCAAATGCGCGAGATTCCAGAAACAAGTCTTAAAGTCTTAACTACGCAAGCATAAAGAAAAAGTTCTAAAACTACGAGCAAACCAAATTAAAAAGTCTCACACAACAAAAAAATAAATTGTCTTAAAACTGAAATTTGAAACAGCTATCCGCTAAAGATGCGGAAAATATCCGACCACGGCTTTTGACGACACGCCGTAGTCTCCACGGTGTTTGCGCGAGTAGCAAAACACATCTTCTTTCCGCCGTCGCAAAGCATATGCGACGATCTCTCCTCTTGAGCTTGCCTCCTTTTCTTCTTCTGTTCCGGATCCACGACATCCGGGTCTTCATCTTCTTTATAGCTTAGACATCCCATTCCGCCTCTCTGGACTATGACTTCCTTCACTTTGAGTTTCCCCATACCAATTCCTGCATTAGCCACAATAGAAGTGTCCTCCATATTGCTCCCAATGTGGGGCGGAGGTGTAAAAACGGATACAGGAACAGGTAATAAAGTAGGAGAAGTAGTGATGACCTCATACTTCTTTTCAGAAGTGATAGCATTACAAGTGATGGGGGTCATAGCATCCTTTTTCCTATAAGATAGGCCATATATAATAGAATGCTTTCCTACTTTGAAGGTCAAAGTCCCAGTGCCTATATCTATAATGGCACCTGCAGTGTGGAGGAAAGGTCTTCCTAGTATTATAGGTATATGGGCATCCTCTGGGATGTCCAAAACTACGAAGTCAACTGGGAAGAAAAACCTGTCAATACGCACAGGGATGTTTTCCAACACCCCTATAGGTTCCATAGATGTACGATCTGCCATCTGGACAGTCATGCTGGTCATTTTAAATTCAGTCATTCCTAATTTTAAGGCAACACTTAGGGGCATGACACTGATACTAGCACCTAAATCAAGTGGCATGACACTGATACTAGCACCTAAATCGCATAATGCCTTCTTTACTGGGAAGGTTCCTATATTGCAGGGGACAGAAAAACTACCCGGGTCCTCTAATTTGTGAGGGGCAATAACATGTGATAGAAAACTAGATGACTCTTCAGTGAGGGCCACCGACTCAACCTTATCTAGAGACCTCTTTCTGGACAAAAGCTGTCTCATAAATTTAAGATAGGAAGGAACTTGTTGGACTAATTCTAGAAACGGGACCTGAACATTTAATGAACGAATCACATCCTTAAATTTGTCAAAAGATACCTGATCCTTCGAAGGTACGAGTCTTTCTGGGAAAGGAGGGGCTGAGGATTCAGTATTTGCAGCCCTTTTCAGAAACCTAGGGGTCTTGTCACCCCGGAAAAGAAAATCCCTTAAGTTTTTTGGTAATTCGGGACGAAAAGGAACTTCTGGTTCTGCCTCTGCGGTCGGTCGACCATCTTCCTCGGTCGGTCGACCGCTCTCCTGTTCAGCGGAAATTTTCGGATTCTGCTCTGAGGTCGGTCGACCTGGATCTTCGGTCGGTCGACCGTCATCGTTGCTACTCGGCTGTTTTTCTTTCTCGCTCCCCACTTTAGCTCCACTTCGTAGGGATATGATGTTTAGAGTCTTTTTTTTCTGGTCCGGTTTGGTCGGAAGTTGACCCGGAGCCCTAGTATCATTCTTGCCCGCAATTTGAGCAATCTGAGACTCTAACATCTTCATCCCTGCCTCTCTAGCCTGTGACTCCTTCTGAACCAACCCAATAAGATTTTGAATAAGAGTGTCGGTGTTGGGTGGTGGATTTGAAGGTGGTTGAGGGTTGAAGGGTGGTTTTTAGAAACCTTGCTTATGTGGGGGGATATATGTGGAATTTTGCTGAGGTTGCATATGTTGTGGGTTAAGAACATTCTGGCTTGTCCACCTCAAGTTGGGATGAACATTATTATTATTCGGGTCATAGAAATTGTTCCCATGATAGTGTTGAAAAGCGGCACATGTTTCATAGGATGAAGTACAGAATTTTGACACGTGCCCTTCTCCACCGCACCTCTCACAAGCAAAGGGTCCGTCTTGAACCTGGTAAATTCCGCCCTTGCTTCCACTTCCTAGATCGAATTTTCCTCCAGCCTCTAATTTTTCCAATTTGGCCGTCAAGGCCTCAATAGCGGCTAGGTTGTATTCAGATTTCCTTTGACTGCCTCTGGAGGTACCATGCTCAGCACGGTGTACAGCAACATCTTCTATCAATTTGAGACCCTTAGTCTCTCCTGAATTATCTTGGAATCTCCCATTAGCTGCAGCATCTAGATAGGCCCTGTTGTCATCATAAAGGCCATTGTAGATCTGGTTACAAAGAAACCATTGTTCGAATCCGTGATGTGGTATGGATCGAACAAGTCTCTTGAACCTGTCCCACGCCTCACTAAAGTCCTCATTGGGGCCTTGCTTGAAATTTGTAATCTGCGCCCTTAAAGCATTAGTCTTTGATGCAGAATAATACTTCCTGTAGAATGCTAAGGCTAGAGTATTCCAATCTGTGACTCCCGCAGCAGTGCGGTCTAAATCTCTGTACCACTCCCTCGCAGCGTCCCTGAGAGAGAATATAAACATGGTCTGCTTAATCTGGTCCTGCGTCACTCCTTCCGGGGGTGCAATAGAGCATATGTAATCTGTGAAGATTTCAATATGCTTTGCAGCATCCTCATTGGCCGAGCCTCCAAATTGGTTTCTTTCAACCATAGTAATGTAGGTAGGCTTGGCCTCGAGTGGCTTCCCAGTACATGCGGGTAAAGTGAACCCTTTGTATAGGTCCTTTGCCTGAGGCATGGAGTGACTGGCAATAGTAGCTTCCTCTGTCATGTTTTCTTCTTCTTTAGGAAAAACTGGAAAGTAGGTAAAAGGTGGTGTTCTTGGTGAAAGTGGATTGTTCGGTGAATTTGGTTGTGAAGGTGGTGTTTTTGGTGAAGATGGTAAAGATGGTTGTTCAAATAAATCTTCTTGAAATAAGGAGGATGGAGAACCTCCCTCCTGATTTGCTAGAAGTTGATTTCTCCTTTCTCTAAGAGTCCTCTCAAGCTCGTGGTCAAGTGATAGGAGTTCTCCTTGAACTGACCTGCGCATAAGATGGGAACTACAAGAAAATGGTGAGAAGGTTTAAGGAACAAAAAGTTCCTTAAACAAAAAGAAACAAAAACAAAAACAAAAACAATAAACACTGGCGTCACCTCCCCGGCAACGGCGCCAAAATTTGATGCCCGTCGTTGAGGGTACCAAAGATAAAATTTATAATTCCTAACTTTAACAATAGATAGTGAAAGTCAGGGTCGAACCACAGAGAGGTGGGGAATGTTTATTGTTTGGTGTTAATGTTTAAATGTAACAAATTTGGGGGTTTGATTGTTGATTACTAAGTCTAAGCAAAGAATTAAAATAAAACAAGAAATAAAGATGAGAATTAATTATATAAAAATGGATGCTAGGATGTTTGGGGTAATAAATAGCTAAGGTAATATAAATCCTAAGGTTAACATGTATTGCAGTCGCGTAAGGGGTGTAACATATCCTTTCGGTCTATGGTACCTAATAGCTCCTTTCGGCCTACGCTATTAGTTCCTAGGTCTCACAATTATTTGGTGTCAACAATAAGGGTGATTCCTAAATCCTAGGTCACATACCTTTCAGTCTTGAGTAACCTAGCCGTCTTAAGGTGTAAACCAATGCCCTTCCCGTATCTCTCAATCTTGGGTAGGTCATTACTAACATCCTACAAGTCTCCTTTCAGTCTCATTGTAGGATATTATAGTCAACAAGAAAAAGACGAAACAAGATTCATGCGCGGGTGGTCGACCGACCAGCTATTCCAGTCGGCCGACCACAGCCTCGGTCGACCGACCCACTATTTGAGTCGGCCGACCGAGGTTGTGGTCGGCCTCGGAATTTCTACTACCTACGCGTATTGATCCCCTACATCCTAACATATGAAATTTAGCTACTCATGGTTATTAAGACGATTATGAAAACGGGAATAAACATGGTAAACATAGTAAATAATCTAAACATGCGAGATTCAATAAAGCTTGAGAATTCTATCTTAATTGAATGCAATAGTAATAAGAACAATAATAAAGTTAGATTAAAAGAGTAATTACCAAAGTCGGGATTAAGGCAGAAAGGAACAAACTTTATTGATTCTTGGGAATTATTGAAAGATTACAAAACTAAAGCTAGAATAAAACTAGATTGTAACTTCTTCTAAATAAAACTCGATGCTAATTCTTGATGAATGTCAATTGATACCAAAACCCTAATCACAAGATTAGTTTATATAGGGCCAAAGATTAGAGTTTCCTAAAAGACTCCTACTTCTAATTACTTTCCGAAAAATCGCTCCAGGGCTTCGCTGAGGTCGGTCGACCACTTTGGTGGGTCGGTCGACCTCTTTTACGGACTTAATGGAATTCTTGGGCTTTTCTTCTCGCTTGGACTTTATAGAAATTAGGCCTGGTCGGCCGACCCGTTTAGTTGGTCGGTCGACCGCTTCCGCAAGGAATTTCTTGGGTTTTCTTCTCGCTTTGACTTTTGGTACTTAAATAAAGACTCCAGTTGACTTTCCATTGTTCCTTAATTATACAAAAGACTCGAGGACATGAATTTGGTGCTAAATCGTCCCTTTTCCGCATAAATCTGCAAAAGTGCATAAAAATACGAAAGTGCACGATTGTTGGGAAATAAAGGCTAAAACATAGTAAATGAGCGACCAAATGCGTGTAAAAATAGATGAAAAACATCATAAAATAGACACGCATCATAGGTCTTGGTGTTTACGTATTGGAGGCAAGCTTACTTGGTTGCTTTTGGAGGATTTTCCTAGCAATATTTTGGACCGTGTGTAAGAATACGATTCTCTTTATTTCCGCTTTAGTTTTGCATGCATAAGATCTTGAACATAAATTAATATGAGATTAATTATGAGTAAATTATTAGTAAGACTAAATAATTAGGATTTGTTAGTATGACTCACATTTTCCTTCAAGTGGTATCAGAGCATTAGGTTGCTTGCATTGAACTCAATTTTACGTTTTTGCGAGAAAATATGATTTTAATTAAAAACGAAAATGATTAGTACATATAGGATATGCACGAAAATCTTAATGCATGTATACTTTCTGGTCTTAAAATATTTTTAAGTCATTTTGATGATTTATGGAATAATATTGTTCAATATTGTAATTAAATTGTTTTATTTATGCTTAAAATCGGTTAAAAATGTTTTATTTTGGGAAAAATAGCTAAATAATGTTTCTGGCCGAGAATTTTAAATATGTTCTCACATGCATTTAACATATTATGAATATATATAATTTTCGAAATTATTAAGTTTTATGCATGGTTTATGATTTTTAAAGGTTATATAGTCATAAAATGAGATAAATATGGGTTAAATAGTTATATTATGAATTTCACTATAAATTTTTTTGTAGATGTCACATGCAATATATAAAATATATGATGAATTTTCCAGAAATTTTTTTCTTTAATTTTGCATGAATATTGATTTTTATCGTAAAAATCGTAATATTAGTGACATATTTTAGCTTAAATAGTTTAAGTTCGAATTTGACCATAAAATTTTTATATAGTGTCACATATATTATTTCTAGCATACATGTAATTTTTGAGCTAATTATTTCGAATTTTGTATGAGAAATGAGTTTAATCGGTAAAATCGAGTAATATATGACACGAATTATTAAAAATAGTAAAAGTTGCTAAAATGGTCCGAACAATTCACCCATATTAGTCATATTAGATATGATTATTAGCATATTTTTATTTAGTGCCAAAAGTTTCTGAAATTTTAAATTTTAATTTTAAAAGTTAAAGTTGAAATTGAGTATTGTAAGAGTCATAATCATTAATTTTCAGACCTTAAACAGTATTTTTCAGCCTGATTTTTTTGCATTTTCAGATACTTTGAGTGTCTAGGTAGATTTAAAAATTATATTGATATTTTATTGCATGTTTTTTGAAGTAGTTTTGAATTTTTCGAATTATTATGCCTTTTACACGGCTATTTTACGAAATAAATAGTTTATTTCGAAAATATTTAAATTTTAAGGATCTGAAATTTTAGAAAATTTTCAGTATGTTCAAAATTTTGAATTTTGAATTTTCGAAATTTTTATGACTCATTTGATTATTTTAATGCTATTTCCCGTAAAACCGATTAAAACCGAACAATATTAAAATAAAAGGTTAAGTTATTTTTCGAAATTTGAGTAAGACTAAATTTTGAATCCTAAAATGTGTTAGGAAACTTAACTAAATCGTGAATAGTGATTCATAGAGTGATTAGTGATTTTAAAATTGTTTGAATCACGTTATTCCATAAAACCGTGTTATTATGAATAACGATATTTAAAATGTGTTTAAATAGGACGATTTGGCTTAGGTTTTGCATTATACATAAGCATTGCATATTTAATTATTGTTTATGAATGTCATAATTTTGTTATATAATATTGAATTATGTAATTTACTTAGTATGACCTTAGATTTTAATCGATATTTCCCGTAATGTAAGGGTTTATCGATTCGGTTGTAATTTAATGTGATCTCGTATCACTTTATTTTATTTTTTTATTTTATAATGTATAAAATAGATAGAAAATTTGTAATTATTTGTAATTCCGGAGATCCTTGAAGACGGTGACATTTCGGAAAGGAGTTCCGACCAAGACGGAGTTTGCCTTGGGATGCGTGCCGTGTGTGAAGTTCAAGGGACCAAAGGAGTTGGTTTCTGAATTTGCATTTTACATTTAATTTTCTATTTTAGGAAAGGCCATACTAGGGTTTTATTTATGCTTTTAAGTTTTTATACTTTTATTTATGCTTATTATGATTGCATGCATAGCCAAATCGTCATTCAAACTCATGCATTTCATTGATTTTATCGACCATGTCAATTAATTTATCGATAATTAACCGACTTAGTTCACTTAAAGGAGATGATTGCATGCATAGCCAAGATCTCTTACGTTATTTAAAAATTGAGACATAGCCTTACCAAAAAGTTAAGAACCCGCGAATGATCTTCTTCATAAGGGAGTAGGCTCGACTAAACCGGGGTGCGACCTTATTACGTTGGTGAAGTGGGGTAATATGATTACATTCTCGAAATTTGGTTGATCTCGACGAGGGTATTCGAGCCACCGTAGTGGTAATAAGTTAGGGCTTAGATAAGAATTAATGTAATTTTATCGACCGGGAGTTCTAAAAGTAGAATCGATTAAAGGGTTAATCTACCGAGTCATATTAATGAGGGATGTATCGGCTAAACCATGCCCGAGTTAGTGTGTATTTGGGTCTCGGGATCATTTACTTAATTGGGTAAGAGATCATTAAGTAGATGCTTAACTTGTTTAAAATTTACAAGTTTAATTATTAAAACGATAATTGTGTTTTAAATCCTTTATTTTTATTGTACTTCATTTTCGACTTTCAATCATCAATGGCAAATAACGCTCCACCACTCCCACACGTTTCATGGCTTCGGTCCTTTATGGATCGTTGCAAGCTTGAGAAGCATGGCGCCAATTTTAAGGATTGGGACGCCCAATTGGTTTTGGCCGCGGAAGCCGACGATAAGACTCGTTATCTTACCATTGCCGCTCCTCCCACTCCCGGTGCTCGTTCATCGGAAGCGACTCATGAGGCCTATGAGACCTACATGAAGGAGTCACATGCTTTAAAGAACGTGCTTATATTTTCGATGGAGCCGGATCTCCAAAGAAGAATGATTAAGCTAACCACGGCTAATGAGATTTATACTAGAATTGCGACCATGTTTTCGCAAGCTCCTAGGGTAATCCAATTATGAGGCGGCCTCCGCATTCTTTGATTTGACCTTAAAGGAAGGTCAAAGAGTTAGTACTCATGTGCTCAAAATGGTTGAGCTAGCCGAAACCTTGAAGTTGCAAGGGGTGAATGTTCCCGACTCGCTTATTATTAACAAAATCCTTCACTCTCTCAACAAAGTGAAATCGTACGTTCAATTTCGGGTAAATTATAACATGCGTAATCAAGAAACCTCCTTGGATGAATTACATAAGATGTTAGTCCAAGCGGAGAGGGATATGAGACTTAATGAGAGTTCCACGAAGGATGTACTAAATATCGAGAAGAAAAGCAAGGGGAAGTTTAAGCGCATGACTAACAAGGGTAAAAATGTCAAAGCCTTCAAACCCGCATCTCCTAAAGAGAAGACTTTTACGAAAGGTGCTTCTTCTTCGTCGTCGTCAAAGGTTGAAGACAAGTGCCATTATTGCACTAAGATGGGGCATTGGAAGCGCAATTGCCCGAAGTATCTCCATGACCTCAAAGCCGGAAAGGTTCTTGCAGTAGGTATTAATTCTCGTCTAATTCATGTTATTTAATCAATTTTTGTATATTGATACAAATTATTGATTCCTACCCGTTTATAAATTGTTTTAAAGGGGCTCCTACCAAAGACAAGGGTAAGGAGAAAGAGAAGGATGCAAGGATGCTTGAAGTTCCTTCCATGGATGGCTAAGGTAGCATCCAAGATTGAAGACATGAAGAGCATAGCTCTAATTTTTCATTTTGATGTCTTCTTTCATTTTGCTTTTTTATTTAAGAACTTTGTATTTCTTGACGACAAGAATCTTGTTGAAACAATGGTTGTAATTTTGGTGACTTGGTTTTCAACCCAAGTCATCCTTTTGTTCTTAATCAAATATGTTGGTTTTAAAATGCTTTTATGTGATGCATAACATGAGTTGATACGATTTTCATAGATCGTAATAAAGTACCTTGAATGATTCACCGTACAATAGACATGATATGATCATTATAAAAGTAATACGACTTACTTAAAACTAGAATTACACCCCGTGAAATACTTCAAATTCAAACATAAGAACATTAGTTCATTATAAGATTTTCACCTTAAATGAATGAGAGTACTAATTTCTCACTTCTCACATAAATTTTTTATCCAATACATTGTTGACGGGCGAAAATGATATCCTAATTAAATAACGGTTATTTTAAAGGATAGAGTGGGAGAAATTCTACGCCCGCAAACCAATGAAATAAACATAGGATCTTAGAGAAGAGTCCTATAAGGAGTCCTTGAGAAGAACTCTAAAAGATTGGATAGAAAAAAACTACGAGAGGACACAGAAGAAACTACGCGAGGACACAAAAGGAAATGTTCCATATGTTGTCATTAGTTCCTAGAGAGGACAAAGGGAACCGCGAGTTTTAACGAAAGGAAATCGTTTCCATGATGTTAATGTTTCTATTTTATAAAGATAATAGAGGAGAAATCGTCTCCCGCGTGATAATGCTAATATTCTTCCCGTGGGAAGGAAAATGAAAATGAAATGTTCATAGTGAGTTGAGAAGATGTTAGAAGTAAATGAAATGTTCATTATGAGTTGAGAAGATGTTTGAAGAAGTTACCAAAACACTATGAAGATAGTGGGAGTTATCAAACTATAAAGATAGTAATACGAAATTCAGTGGGAGAAAAGTTATTAAGGAAACGGAACCTACCATTAAGAGAGAAGGGTGATTCTTTAAAAGGTAAAGAATATGAGATTTCGATTCTAGTTGAATGTATGTTAAGAACATAAATCATAAGTGAGTTTATTATATGATAATGAAATGTCACCGATTAGTTTACGAGGTTTGGATATGAATCCAAGATATGAAAATGATAATTCATATAACCTTGATCAAAGTGCCAAAAGTTGAAAACAAAACCCTATTTCGATATAAGTTTCTCGAGGAGAACTAGTGGATCGAATCTAGGTTAACTACAATATGAATTCAAGTACAGTATGACTATGTTCATAAGGATGACATATCATGAGTTTTGAGAAAACAGTGGGAGCTTCCTTAAAGTAAGGAGACTCGAGTCGAGTATAAAAAACTTGTAATGTATTTGAATAAGATCATATTTTACGAGATAATATGAATCAAAAGGAAACCGAAATTTTTAGGTTTAAAGATATGAACATATGGTATATTCACATAGTAAACCATTAATACAAATTGATGTATGAGCAACAAAGATTGTTCATGTGGAGCAGTAATATCGTATTGACTGTTCGCACTTAACAATCACTCTTATCGTTTGAGTTATTATTAACTCACAATTTTATATACTTTGTGAAATCCAAATGGGTTGTAAGAGACAATTTTGAACCCCATAAGTGAACTGGATTAACTTAGTATAGCCCATAGTCGCTTGTATGAGGTGACGTCTCGAAGCGACTAGAGTGTGAGGCGATTGATGGCAAGTTCAGATGTCATAGAGTCATATGGGATGACTAGTCGATCACATAGGCAGACTCATGTGTATCACTCTGTCGGGCATTAAGTGACCGCTTATAGAGTTCTGAAAATTTAATAATTAGCCAGGTCGTGGCGAGAGCTACTATATTATTCACATGAGTCGATTTTTAGACTTGAGACTGTTCGCCCAAGGTGACACAGCCTCAGATTGACTTTGATTTTAGCTCTACGATCAACCGTCAAAGGGGGTCAAATGGGCTTCTTTTGGGTCATGATGGACTGTGTTAGTCGAAGGAAACAGTAGGATATGAATTGTCCAGTCCCTCGTCGGGGTTGTCTTAAATCTCAGGGCCACTCGAGGAGAAGTTTAACTGAAAATGCGTGGCCACACTCGGAAGGTATCTATGGTAGATAATTCCAGTCAAAGCAGTTAAATCTCTAGATCGAGAAAACCGCTCAAGATATGATCAAATGCAAGTACGACTTGGAAGACACCTTGCATTGAGTGGGAGATGACGTAATAGGACAAGAGAATCGGTGACGCACACTTGTCGAGGATAAGTGGGAGATTGTTGGGAAATGTGTCCTCAACAATAGTGCGATCACGACAGTGATAAAAATCATTGTCATAAATCTTATGAAAAGAATATGCAAGGGACGATCCGATATTTGATATAGTCAACTGACCAACATTAATCGGTAATGATTGGCTGACTAGAGTTTGACATTACTATCGTATGACGGTGGTGGTCAGTTGATCCCTTTAGGTCACACCTTTTGGACTAACCTCTTGAACATATATTGATTAATTGTATAGGATACAGATTGATCAATATTCTTAAAACCGTATATCGAGAAATCGGAGGTTGAATCTTAAGGTAAGATTTATATTTGAAATTGAAATGTGTCAATTATCAAATATTAATTAATATTTTAGAAATATCGAAATTAGTATTATGAATGGTTCATGGTTATAACAAACGTTGTTAATATATCGTATCGACGATTATTACGATAACCATATGTTGGGACAGTAATTTCGAATTACTAAATAATTTGTTAAGTATGATTTAATTAATTTAGAAATATTATTTATGTGATAGATATATATTTTAAATTAATACAATTATTATGTCACATAAGATGTTACATGTTAGTAAATTGTACGAATTATAAATCGTAAAATGAAGGTCCATTTTACGTTTTAGTGTACCGTGTAATTGACATTATAAGGTAAAAGGATAGATGATATTTTATCGTATATTTGTAATTGTTAGGTTAAAATGTGATATGACTTCACCATGGCATGTGAGCATGACAAAAGGACCAAAATCCCTTCCCCATGCTCACCTCTTACACAGCACACCCACCCCAACCATCCCACTCTATATATATATATATGTGATTCTTCATATATTAAAACAAATGTTCATGCTAATTTTCTAGTGTAAGAAAATTTAAAACCTCTTAAATATTACTTAGATAATATTTGTAGTATACTAATAATATTATTAGTAAATGGTTTTAAGAACCTATTTCCGTCTCCTAGTTCAGGTTCGGTTTTTGGTCCGATTTAAGGGTAGGTCTTGGTGTTTAAGTATTGGAGGCAAGCTTACTTGGTTGCTTTTGGGGGATCGTCCTAGCAATATTTTGGACCGTGTGTAAGAATACGATTCTCTTTATTTCCGCTTTAGTTTTGCATGCATAAGATCTTGAACATAAATTAATATGAGATTAATTATTAGTAAATTATTAGTAAGACTAAATAATTAGGATTTGTTAGCATGACTCACATTTTCCTTCAATTATATATAGGAATAAAAGTTAACTTCAGCTCCTGATGCTATTCTCCCCCACCCCCATCCAATTTCGATACCCGACAAATAAACCATTATAATCATCTACCTAAAGAGAATAGTCAAAGCATGCTTTCAAATATAGAAGGTCATAGTTCAAAATCTAATAACACACTTACACACAAAAATATATTTATGTGCCAGCGAAAACATTTTAACAGACGACCAAAGTTCAAAACTAATTAAAAGATAGAAAAAAAATACAACATACTACTACTGACCAAGCGGAAAATAGTAACAGCTAATTCATATCACTATCAAGCTTATTAAAAATAACTATATACCAAACGATAAGCAATTGCATTATTAAATTTGGATTCAAATGAACCTAATATATGATAATGAATGATAGATACTGAAACTTCAGAATGCCAAGCTCTAGACTCTTATGCCTATATAAGATTGCAATACAAATGTATGGTTCTATAACTACAATATAATATAATTCTATAAAATATAGATGGATATTAACTAAACAAATCACCTAGATATAGAAAAAGTACAACAATTACATTACCTAGTGTATGGAATTGAGTGTGAGAATGGTTAATGTATACTTTGGTCATAGAGGTAAGGTATCATTAAAGATGGGAGTCAAACGTAACATTAGTATCTAACTAAAAAGTTAGTAGACCAATGTCCAATTACTTGTTACACCCCAATTAATAAAGCCTATTATGTGACGATGTAAATTTTTCCTACGTATAACTAACCGAACCCAATTATGACACACATAATAGGCTTTGTAACAGATTTTACACCCCAATTAATAAAGCCCATGATGTGACGATGTAAATTTATCGTACGTATAACTAACCGAACCCAATTATGACACACACAACAAGATTTGTAACAGATTTTATAGGTAAATGTTCTTAATAAGTCAATGACTTGTCGTTTAAGTAGTAAAGAATGGCCCGTATACAAATGTATAATAAGTATAATATAAAATGGAAAATATCGATAACTATAATGTCGAATTATTTATAAACGACCGTCGTTATTGCCCATGGGAATTTAGTATCTATACTTCACAACCAACAAAAAAAATGAAAGTTAAAATAGGTCTCAAACCAAACTACTGTCCTCATGTTTAATGGTAATATTTCACATTTAAATGTGTAAGCTAATAAAACATTTCCATACGTGGTCAACAAAATAAGTTCCACAACGGCGTATGACATTTGTATAGGGTAAATTCCGTTCAAACGAGAGTAACAATCAATATCTATTAAATACAGCTACAATAAGCCTAAAGATTTTTCTGACCTTGTTAAAGTGTATGTAAACAACAGAAGTATCTCAAATTACGTATTAGGATACAATTTACACATGATTTTTGGGATGTTCAGACCCATGAACTTCAAATCTACACATGTACGTGAAACCATTACGCAATTTACATCCACGCCTATACAGTCCGCCTATTCCAATCCACCTTAAACCATCCGACAAACTCAATAAGCTGGCCATACCATTGGCACGCCTAATTTACTGTAACAACCCGACCCACCACGGTCGTAACACACACCCAATAAGACGGGAGGTATGCCTTTGGGTCCATTATTTGTCCTCACTTAACCCTAAAAGCACAAGATCTTGTTACTAAGTGGTGGGTAGAAGTTATTATAAATATATCACAAGCCTCACATTCTACCAATGTGGGACAACTTTCCTCTCATACTCTTGGGGTGTTACAAACTCCCCCACTTAAAGAACACAACATCCTCATTGTGCCTCAAACTTGACCACAACCAGGGCCAGAATTGAAACATTCTGTGGTTTAATTAATGTTTAGTGTCCCTAGTTCGCATGGGTAAGTTGGTTGTCCACCTGAGTAGGGTTGAACTTCGGGACAAAGTTCATTTTAAGGGGGGGAAGACTGTAATACCTCAATTCTTCACTACGATATCTACGTTTATAATTGTTATATTTGTCGTGTCGATGGTATTTAAATGTTGTTGGTATTTTCTAAAGTTGTTATAAGAGGGTTTGTGACTTGTGTTCGTAAGGGGGATCGATCTTGAGACCTCACGCAATAGTATTGGGCCTCGGTTCTTGTGCATTCTATACCAGCCCATACTTAGTTTTTTTACAACCCTTGTTAACCCTACTAGTATGCCGTCATGTTTATAACAACTTTACCCTAGCTTAACCTACCCTAATTCCCATCTAAACACCACACAAACCTCAGCCGTCACACTAGGTGGTAACACGGAGTCTCGCGGTGGTTGTAAGGCAAGCAAGGGGTGGTCGAATAACTCGTAAAGTAGGTATGTTTAACACTGTTGTAATCATCTTTCACATCTGCGTATTAGTATGCTTTCCTGAGTCGTGTTTGTTGCTTGTTGAGTCTGTTTCTTTCGTGTAAATAATCTATGGGGTGTGGGTGTCGTGTCTGACCCTTGTCATGGTTATGTCAACCACCGTGCAACGCCGGTGAAGGTGGTTTTCAGGCGTCTGTCACGGGATTGTTTAATTAATTTAAGAACCAACGAGTCTGACCAGTTGTGTTTTCCTGAGTGTCGACGCATTTTTATCTATCTTTTTTAATGGTTGTTGGAGGGGAGGAGTATGTGGTGATCAGGGGAGTAGTATGGTGGTCGTCATGGTGTTCTAGGGTGGTTTATGCGGTGTCGAGTCAGGGAGTTTGTTCCCTGTTTGGTTCGGGTCTTTTGTTAGCATACGGGTACTGGGTGTTTGGGGGTGGCACCACCGCTGACTTGGGGGAGTTCGATGCGGTGGTACCACCGTGGTTTAGGTGTATGGTGTCAGGGGGTGTTTGGGTAACGGTCATGGGTGGTGGTTTGGTCTGGTCAGCCGTCGACAGAGGCATCAAAAGGGGTCTGGTCGCGTGGTAGGAAAGGTTTCAGGCGGGTTTGTGGAGTTGGTGCACCTCACCGGTGGCCGGCGACCTAGTTGCCAGTGGTCGCCGGGAATGTTGGTGGTTCTGGGTTTACGGTCTGGTGGTTGTGGTGGTGAACGGCGGCAGTAATAGGTGGGTAATGGGGTTGAGTCGTGCGTGTGGGTAAGGGTGTGTTAAGTGGTTTTGTTATTGTCATTATTATTATTATTATTATTATTATTACTATTATTATTTAATATTGTTTTATTATTTTATCTTTATTTCATGTTTGGTCTTGTTCGTGTTAATTAGAGATACGAGTCGGGAAATTAGTGAGTCATGGGAGTTTGTTTATTTTGGGAAAGTTTCTATTTAAGGAAACTTTCCACTTATGGAAGGTTTCTATTTATAGTAAGTATGGATTGTTATGGGGTTCGGGAAGTTTATTAATTCATTACGAATACGTGTTTAGGTAGCGGTTTTCGCGTGGAACATTTTTAGCGAGCTTTGGAATTTGTCTGCGCTTCTGCTATTCGAGGTAGGGGAAATACTGTGTACTTAATGATGAGTAATCTGTTGTTAATTGATGATAACCATGTTTATCTTATATTCTCATATGATTGATATATTGTGTATTTGATTATAAAAATGCTGAGTTACGATACGAGGTGATGATGAATGGGTCTTGTGATTGGTGCGGAGTTAATGGGTCTTGTGATTGGTGCGGAGTTAATGGGTCTTGTGATTGGTGCGGAGTTAATGGGTCTTGTGATTGGTGTGGAGAATAATGGGTCTTGTGATTCGGAGTGGAGATGATCGACTTTCTATTTATAGTAATGTTTGTTTGTTTACGTTCCTCTACTCAACCTCGTGGTTGACCCTGTGTATTCGTGATCACCTGTGATGAACCAATTTATTGGGGAGCAGATTGACAGGTGCTTGAGACTAGAGTCTAGATCACCATAGTCGTCTTATCATGAGTTGTACTTTATTTTCATAATACAGTTTTGAAAACGGTTGTAAGAACTTGTTATTGAGTTTAACTTTTAATAATTAAAGTACTGTTATCTTTCCTTTGTATCTACTGCCTCGGGAAACCAAGATGGTAACACCCTTATTTATCTGGGGAGTCCTAGTACAGGCCCTTAAATAAATGGGGGTGTTACAAGAATCCTCCCCCGCTAGGTTGGTGACCCGGGTACTCCTGACCACAGGCTCACCACACGGTCGCAAGGTCGCTCTGATACCATTTGTAACAACCCGACCCACCACAGTCGTAACACACACCCAATAAGACGAGAGGTATGCCTTTGGCTCCATTATTTGTCCTCACTTAAGCCTAAAAGTACAAGATCTTGTTACTAAGTGGTGGGTGGATGTTATTATAAATATATCACAAGCCTCACATTCTACCGATGTGAGACAACTTTCCTCTCATACTCTTTGATACCCGTCGTTGTGAGTGTCAAAGATAAGATTTATAAACCAAATTAAACTATAGATAGTGATAGTAAGGGTCGAACCACAGAGAGACAAGGTTAATTATGTTTGCTAATTTTTAATCTATTAAGTAACAATAGAGAGGGGGTTTGACTGATTATTGCTAGGTCTAAAACAAAAATAAAATAAAACAAGTAAATAAAGATGAGAATAAACTATAATAAAAGAGATGCTAGGATGTTTGGGTAGTAAATAGCTAAGATAATATAAATCCTAAGTCAACATGTATTGCAGTCGCGTAAGGGGTGTAACATATCCTTTAGGTCTATGCTACCTAATAGCTCCTTTCGGTATATGCTATTAGTTCCTAGGTCTCACAATTATAGGGTGTCAACAATAAGGGTGATTCCTAAATTCTAGGTCACATACCTTTCAGTCTTGGGTAACCTAGCCGCCTTAAGATGTAAACCAATGCCCTTCCCATATCTCTCAATCTTGGGTAGGTCATTACTAACATCCTACAAGTCTCCTTTTGGTCTCATTGTAGGTTATTATAGTCTACAAATAAAAGCGAAACAGAATTCAAACACGAGTCGGTCGGCCGACCTATAATGGTGGTCGGTCGACCTCCTGCCTGCGACATGTTGATTCGGGAATTATACTACTTATGCATATTTACTCCCTACATCCTAACATATGAAATTAGCTACTCATAACTATTGAAACAATAATAAAAATAGGAATAAACATGGAAGTTATAGAGAACATCAATCTAAACATGCAATAATAATAAAGGCTTGGGATTCTAAATTAAACCGGATACTAATGATTCTAAAATAAGAACAATATTAAAACTGAAATTAAGAAAGGAATTACCGGAAACAATGGATTAAGGAACGAAAGGAAAAAAATTTATTGAATGCTTGAATGATTGATGATGAACAATGTATAAAACTAAAGAAAAGTGTTTGATGATTATGGAAAGATTAAAACTAAAACTAGATGTGAGATTTGATAGGTAAGTTGAATGAATAACCCTAATCACGAAATTTAGCTTAAATAGGCGGAAATAAAGAGTTTCCTAATGACCTAAACACTTTAATGGCTTCGCGGAAACTTCTGGGTCTGTGCTGAGGTCGGTCGACCTCCTGTCGGGACTGCAGCGCGCGTCGATCTTAAAACAGCTGCCATTTCTTTGTTACATGTTGTAATCAAGCGATTCTTGCGGCGTTGGAAAGCTAAGAGGATAAGCTTTCACCTCCAACTGGAATCACTCCATTATCAGCTCTAGAACTGGAGATATAGCCATTTGAAACTGGATGCAATGTCGTGGATCGATTCTTTGCTTGTTAAAGCTATCTTCAGGCCTTGAAATGTGCGCTAGGCTTCGTTCCTTCTTGTCCTTAGTCATGAAAAATCCCGAGGGCATAAATTTGGTATAAAATCATCCCTTTTCCGCAAAAATCTGCAAAAGAGCATAAAAATACGAAAGTAGACAATTGTTGGGAAATAAATGCTAAACATAGTAAATGAGCGACAAAATGCGTGTAAAAATAGATGTGAAATATCATAAAATAGGCACGCATCAAATTCCCCAAACCAAACCTTTCTTGACCTCAAGCAAGAAATAGGCTCGATCTTAACGAATGGAACAATTTCAACCTCAGAGCCAAATTTACATGTAAGCCTAAACCAATGCAAGTACAAAATGAGAAAGTATTTAAATCATGCAAACGAGTTATAGGGTCGTCAAACTTGCAAACATAAAGACTATAGAGACTTTATACCATGGACTCTCGAGGTACGCTCGAGACACTCATGAAGCAAAGGGTGAGTATATGTAAAAGATAGGAAGAATTATATTGTCATGACACTCACCTAACTGCGAACCATGAAAACATGCCTACAATCTAACATGAACAAGAATTCCACAACTATGTATAAACAAACCCATTAAGTGACTCGGATACATGCAATTGGGGTAGTGAAAGATATGTGAGGTAAAAAGGTAAAAAGTGGTTAAGATGTTTTTGGATTTGTGGGGTTAGTAGCCAAGCTAGTAAAACCGGTTCGCAACAACATATTTCACAACTTTTGATATTAAGAAAGTGCTCTTTTGTAGCACAACTCTCACATTAAATATAAGAAAGGACTCCCAAATATTTTGAATGAGGTACGGGAGTGATAACACATAAAAGAAAGGGATTTTAGAACGAAATTTTGAATTCTAACACTGTCAGGTGGTCGGTCGACCTATTTTCTGCTGTATACTTTGATTTTTTCTTTTTCGTTTTTTCTTTTCTTTCTTTCTTTTTTCTGAATTTTTCTGTTCTTTTTCTTTTCTTTCTTTCTTTTTCTTTCTCTTTTTGCTCAAGATAGCATATAAACCAAGATGCCTCAAAAGTTAAACCAAAGACCACAAATACTAGCTTGGAAGGGTAGGCTAAGTATGGGATGTAGTTTTGGGGGAATAAAAAGGCAAATTTGGCTATGTAGGGCTTATGGGTAAATAAGAGAGAAGGAATCCCAAATGCACGTATCAAGATTCACAAAACGAGATAGTAAAACAAGTATATAGCAATTCAAGTTCATGTTTATGCATATTGATGTAACATGTTCCAAGGGGAGTACTACTCACATCCTAGACAACAGGTTTAAAAAATGAAACCAGAAATAAGGCTCTAAAACTCAGAATGTATAGTAGGTTGCCAAGGTATAAGTCAAGTCTCAAGATATACAACAGTTTGACAAAAACTCGTAGATATGCAAAAGACTCTCATACTAAAACAAGTTGGCAAGGCAAGGTAAAGGCATAAACATGTAGGATAGCAAAATCATCCTTGAAATACTCTCGTTCCGACTCGACCTATATGCTAAAATAAACGTGCATTTTTTTTGGAATTTTTGAATTTTTTTCATTTTTTTGGATATTTTTTTTTTTATATGCAAGGAAAAGAAAAGAACGATGCAATACGGAAATGCAATAAACGTGTGACAAAATGCAATGCATGTGACACGAAACCATTCCCCAAACCAACCCGCACAATGTCCCCATTGTGCATTAGCCTAAGTAAAGGTTTCACAAAATTAAAGAGAAGATGCAAGGAAAATAAAAACCAAGGAAAAACTGGAAAGAACTCATTGGATTATGAAGCGCATGAGAAAAACCTCCCCAAACCAGCGTAAGCTGGGAGGTTTTGGTGGCTAGCAGTGCCACTCAAGTACCCAAGATGGTTGCTCAATTTCAAGGAAGAAACGAACAGACTGTGACAGATGGGCAGGTCGACCGACCCATGTATTAGGTCGACCGACCTCCCTGCAGAATGCAGGAACTCCAGGAATGCAGAGTCTAGGTCGGCCGACCCATATCTCTAGTCGGTCGACCCCTCTGCTGCACAGCACCCTTCTTTTCTTCGGAAATAACTTGTATTAACCAAGTCATTCTTCTTTAAGCCTGAAAAATCATCATATATGCGCTCAAAAAATGAGCAAGATCCCAGAACCAAGTCTAAAAAGTCTCAAAACATAGCAATAAAAACAAAGGGAGTCTAAGTCTAAAAACAAGAACAAAAAAAATAGTTCAACAAAAAAAAAAAAAAATTGAAATAAAACACTGGACTAGCACTATGACTCAGCAGCAAGATACCCCAAAGTAAGGCACTTGGCTAAAGGAGGTCCTTTCAGCAGTATGGACCGCTACTCTGGGCTTCCAGACAACAGACCTAGATGGAGGAAGGGTATCTGGTGTCGCGTAAGCTATGACACGCTTCTTTACTTTGCCTGGCCGGTCTTCTTCAGCAAGTTGCTCTAATTTTGTCTCCCCAGTATCACCAGGATCTCCTATGCCCTCATTACCATGACCTGTAGCAACGGAAATAACAGCACGGTCCTCGAATTTTCTTTCAAGCTTAAGACCTTTGATGACCTCCAAGATTTTACCGAACTGAAGTTCCAACTTTACTTTCTCTAAATGATCCGGATACGGGACCGCAACGCTTGTCGCAGAATCAACAATTTTTGGCTCTTTTAACTTCGGAATCTCCGTCGAGTCACTGATGAGAGGAGAGTCAGGTAGCTTAGGAGGCGAACCCACAATCTGCTCAGGTAACGCGGTCGGTCGACCTGGTATAGCAGTCGATCGACCAGGCGTGGTATTATCGAAATTCTTCTGTTTTGCAGAAACTGATCTCTCGTCAGGTGTCGAGGTCGGTCGACCTGATGTTGTGGTCGGTCGACCTTCTGGCCTGTGCACGGGATCAGTTTCTTCGTTCTAAACTACGGCAGAATCATCTTTTGGGGTTGGTCCCTCATAATAAGCTTTCTCAAGTTCTTCGGAACGGGCGTTATTGAATGTTTCAAGTGTGGCAACATGACTTATTTCAATACCTGTTTTCAGTGAATTCCCACGTGAATTTCCATTTTCAGTTCTATGAACCGCCAACTCCTCAATAAAGTCCCAACCCTTGTCATAAGCTACATTATGAAATCCACCGTTTGTAAGGATGTCTCTGTAGTCATCATACAAAGAGTTATAGAATTGGTTGCAAAGGTACCACTCCTCAAAGCCGTGGTGAGGAACGGATCGAACCAACTTCTTAAAACGGGCCCACGCTTCATGAAATTCCTCATCAGGTCCTTGCTGGAACATAAAAATTTGAACTCTCATAGCATTGGTTTCGCTGGCGAAATGTACTGTTTGCAGAAAGCCAATGCCAGATATGTCCAATCTGTAACTCTAGCCGCTACCCTATCAAGGTAACGAATCCATTCACGCGCAGAATCTTTCAAGGAGAAACGAAACAACTTCTCCTTAACCTCATCTCGCGCCTCTCCCGCCGGTACGGGTATGGAACAAAAATAATCTGTAAATAGCTCCAAATGCTTCAAAGGATCTTCATCCGGTAGACCTGCAAACTGTTTTTGCTCCACCAATTCGATATAGGAGAGATGAATTTCAAAGGGGAGAATAAATCCCTGCGGAAGGTGGTGTGCTGCTGGATGAAGATTATCAGAAATAGTAGACATGAACGCAATAGCACTGAGAGTACTCAAGTCTTCCTCTCAAAAACCTGTCTTCTAAAACAAAACTAGAAGAAAAGGTAAGTAACGGTCTTAAGGAACCGAAGTTCCTTAAGACAAGGAAAATAAACTAAAAACTAACAAACAAAACTATACCGTCTCCCCGGCAACGGCGCCAAAATTTGATACCCGTCGTTGTGGGTGTCAAAGATAATATTTATAAACCAAACTAAAACTATAGATAGTGATAGTAAGGGTCGAACCACAGAGAGACAAGGTTAATTATGTTTGCTAATTTTTAATCTATTAAGTAACAATAGAGAGGGGGTTTGATTGATTATTGCTAGGTCTAAAACAAAAATAAAATAAAACAAGTAAATAAAGATGAGAATAAACTATGATAAAAGAGATGCTAGGATGTTTGGGTAATAAATAGCTAAGATAATATAAATCCTAAGTCAACATGTATTGCAGTCGCGTAAGGGGTGTAACATATCCTTTAGGTCTATGCTACCTAATAGCTCCTTTCGGTATATGCTATTAGTTCCTAGGTCTCACAATTATTGGGTGTCAACAATAAGGGTGATTCCTAAATTCTAGGTCACATACCTTTCAGTCTTGGGTAACCTAGCCGCCTTAAGATGTAAACCAATACCCTTCCCATATCTCTCAATCTTGGGTAGGTCATTACTAACATCCTACAAGTCTCCTTTTGGTCTCATTGTAGGTTATTATAGTCAACAAATAAAAGCGAAACAGAATTCAAACACGAGTCGGTCGGCCGACCTATAATGGTGGTCGGTCGACCTCCTGCCTGCGACATGTTGATTCGGGAATTATACTACCTATGCATATTTACTCCCTACATCCTAAAATATGAAATTAGCTACTCATAACTATTGAAACAATAATAAAAATAGGAATAAACATGGAAGTTATAAAGAACATCAATCTAAACATGCAATAATAATAAAGGCTTGGAATTCTAAATTAAATCGGATACTAATGATTCTAAAATAAGAACAATATTAAAACTGAAATTAAGAAAGGAATTACCGGAAACAATGGATTAAGGAAGGAAAGGAACAAACTTTATTGAATGCTTGAATGATTGATGATGAACAATGTATAAAACTAAAGAAAAGTGTTTGATGATTATGGAAAGATTAAAACTAAAACTAGATGTGAGATTTGATAGGTAAAGCTGAATGAATAATCCTAATCACGAAATTTAGCTTAAATAGGCGGAAATATAGAGTTTCCTAATGACCTAAACACTTTAATGGGCTTCGCGGAAACTTCTGGGTCTGTGCTGAGGTCGGTCGACCCAATTAGTAGGTCGGTCGACCTCCTGTCGGGATTGCAGCGCGCGTTGATCTTAAAACAGTTGCCATTTCTTCGTTACTTATCGTAATCAAGCGATTCTTGCGGCGTTGGAAAGCTAAGAGGATAAGCTTTCACCTCAAAATGGAATCACTCCATTATCAGCTCTAGAACTCGAGATATAGCCATTTGAAACAGGCTGTAATGTCATGGATCGATTCTTTGCTTGTTAAAGCTATCTTCAGGCCTTGAAATGTGCGCTAGGCTTCGTTCCTTCTTGTCCTTAGTCATGAAAAATCCCGAGGGCATAAATTTGGTATAAAATCATCCCTTTCCGCATAAATCTACAAAAGAGCATAAAAATACGAAAGTAGACAATTGTTGGGAAATAAATGCTAAAACATAGTAAATGAGCGACAAAATGCGTGTAAAAATAGATGTGAAACATCATAAAATAGGCACGCATCAATCTTGTGGTGTTACATTTACAGTGTATCCTTTTCAGCGTAATTCGAACGCAGCACAACAGATCCATAACTTTACAACAACTTTGTTACCAACACTACGAACTCATTCTAAAAGACAGTGTTGTTTACAATCGGAACTCCCGCCCATATCGTTTTCGTGTCAGATAGTATTACATCCCACACCTAATTAGTACACAAACCCAGATCCTAATGCTATAGAAGACCTGCAGCAATGTACAACTGCTGCTTACAACAACTAAATATGATAAATACATAACATAGTAATGAATCTTATTACGAACATGGTAATGAATAACATACAAATACGCATGTAACATACAACTCTCCAACGTACAAACATGTAAAGTATGAGTTCAACATACAACTTTCCGATAGCAATGACTGCGCAGCACACAACAATTCTTCAATAAGGTCACTGATAAACTTATATGAAAAAATACATTATTCGTTAAGGGTACAGATTAAACTACAACCTGTGTAACATCTGCCATGTATTTACAAGCCATGAACAACTACGTAAGGAACCATGTACCACAATCCTCTAGTTTGATCTGTCATACTTAAAAGTTAAATTAATTTTCCAGTTGCGTGAGACAAAGAAAGTTGTCGTAATTGTTCAGTAATACTTTGTATTAACAGAAAGCCATCAAACAACACAGGGAGAATGTATGGACATTATGTACACTTTTCATCATTAGCTATACAAATTAGGAACAGAAATGTACGTAAACCATTTAAGATTATGTTACCATGATAGTACACAAAAGTCTACAATACAGTAATTTTATATACCTTTAAGTTGCTTGCAAACTTAGTTAAACAATCGTAAAGATCACAAACTATAGTAGTGGTTAGTACTTGGAGAGTATGGGCAAAAGTAAGGTCTCCTGACGAGACAACACCCATACTTACCTACGCAAACAGTTCACTGAATACCAAGTTCAAAGATTTCTGTAAAAAATAAGTTCCTGAATGCCCCATATCCATAATTAGAGCTTGAGGATAAGACAATCAATTAGATTAAATGAATTAAAGCTTTTACTAATGTCATGGTTCACTACAAACATATCTAACGAAATACAGCAACACAAATTGTTACTATGTTGCATAATCGATTACATGTTCATAGAAATTGAAACACAACCTCCACTCACAATTAATCACACAACAACTACGATAATACATTAAAATTTCATTATCATATTTCACTAAACCACTATAACCCATAATCAGTAGACCAACCATCAGACGAGGAACAATTTGGCCTCCATAGCTCTTCTTCCATATGACTGTAATAGATTTCATATATATCAAGCTTATTAAAGGTCGCTACGAAGATCTCACCTGTAGCCATGCATAGATGATACAGAGTCATAGGAGGAACAATAGTTTCACATCTTTTGAAGAACTCAACAACCTCTGCCTCTAAGTTGCTTAATTCAACCCTCTTCATCGCAACAACTTCTGTGTAATATAATAACACGACTATGTCAGTAAACTATTTGAGTATTGACACCATAAATTAAATAAATAGTGTTAATCACAAAATATGTAAGCATGATAGATAATCAGGAAACTAAATCGATTTAAATCAGAAAGTCACCATGCCGTACTTATTTGGAATTAGCAGAGACAAATTAGATTTTCCAAGTTGATAAAATATGGCGAAAGATTAAGAAATAAGGAGAAGAAGTAGATGGGAAGAAGTAGAAAAGTAAGCAAGTAGATGAAGAGGGTGAGGAGAACAACAACAAAAAGTAAATTAAAAGTCGTAAAAGCAAAGCAATTGAAACATACCTCCGGTAAAATCAAAGCAGATTAAACATACCTTTCGTTATATGCTCGTCAGGAACCACAGGTCTCTGAATCTTGTAGCGAGGAGTCATCATCAATTCCAATGACGAGAGACGGAAGCCCTCCCGCCTCATGAAGTTCCAGATAACATCATTGTTCATAACCACCATCAAACGGTTAAACAAAGGACGAAATCCATTAACGATACCATCAATCCGTGCTTGTAAATAATGCACCTCATCAACATTATTCATAGTTATAAGGAATCAAACATCCACAACAAGCAGGAACTGTAGGAACAAATAATAACCCGAACTACCTAAAACAGAGCAAACAGGGATCGATTAGCAAGCTGGAATTTAAGAGTACTTTCAAGTAATAATCATACTGAGTGCAACTTAATTAAATTAAAACAGATCAGAAGAAGTAATAAAGGAACGAAAAATAAATGAAAAACACCAAGCTAAACCTAAACAGACAATTACCTTGTTAAGCAAAAACAGAGCATGATGGTTAGGGTACTTATAAGGGCTAAGGGAGGTAGAAGACAAAGGGGATGTTGTTCATCACATGCTTGGCACGAAAGTTACTGGCCTACTGTTCATATTTTCCCAAGTTTGCACATTTATAGTGGTTGTAGATATAGAGGTCTTGTCAATTTATTATCCATCTCCTTTAAGCGAATTAAATCGGTGAACTCGATAATTATAATTGACACGGTCGTTTTTAACGATTTAAACTAATATGCATGTTTATGGCGATTTGGCTATGCATGCAAACATATAAATAATGCAAAAATAAAAGCAATAAAGCAATAAAGTCCTATTATGACCTTCCTAGTAATAGAAAAAACTAATTAACTATTACAAATTCGGAAACCAACTCCATGGTCCCTTGAACTTCGTAGGCACGCCATCCAAGAAAACACCGTCTTGACAGAACTCCTTTCCGTATGGCACCGTCTCTTGGATCTCCGAAATTACAATAAAATAATACAACTACTCTATTGTAAAACTGAAATTTAAATTAAATTACAAACCCGTGATACGAGATCACATAAATTACAACCGAATCAATATTCCCTTTTATTACGGGTAATATTGATTAAAACTAAGGCCATACTAAGAAAATTACATAATTCCAATTTATATAAAAACATTCAAATATGACATTCATATTAAATAAAATGCGATAATAAAATATGTATGCACATGCTTAATTTTTAATGCCAAATCGCCTTATGGGAGCCAATATCTCATATTTGTTTTCGGTTTTTACAGATATGCGTGATCTTAACTATTAAAATCATCAAAATTACATAAATCTCATTTATGTCTAAGTTAATCATCCTAACATGCTTTAGGAATCAATGTTTAGTCTCTACTAATGTTTGATCATGATTCAACTTGATTTTGCATTATTGTTCATAAATTACTTGTATTTACGGGAAAATAAACGAAATATGGCCACATGAGTCAATAAAATTCGAAATTTAAAATTCAAAATTTTTAAACTTTCTGGAAATTTCTAAAATTTTCAGAAGTTAACAAAATGGTCTCATGCAAAAAGATATAGTTTATTTATTTAATAAATCGTATAAAAAGCGTTTTTATGGTTAAAAATCCGATTTGAATTATAAAAACTTGTAACAAATTGCTATAAATTTTTAGTCATCCTTAAATACATTTTAGAATCTGGAAATGACCTAAAATTACAGACCATTCTCGAAATTTTATTTTTACGACTCAAGGATTACGATTATTAACTATTTAACTCATAAAAATTAATAATCATAAAAAGAGAAACTTTTTGACATCCTACTTTTGAATCTGATGTTTTTATTATATAAGACATCTATGGGTAAAATTTTATGCCATAATTTTAAGATTAACCAATTTTAACACAATAAGTCTTTATATAGCCGATTTTAACCATTAAAATCATAAATCATGCATCATTCGAGAACAAATTCCCAAAATTTTTATACATCTGTAAATATTGCATGTGACATTCTGTAAATATTTTATGGCAAAATTCCAACTCCAACTATTAAAGTCGAATTTGAGTCACTATTAATGTGATTTTTACTATAAAAATCATTAATCATTCAAAATTAGTCCAATAAGTCCGACAATTTTTATAGGTACTGTATATATTTCATGTGACTTATCATAAAATTTTCAAGGTCAGATTCGAAATATAACCTCCTATACCCATTTTATCTCATATTATGACTATTTATCTCATAAAAATCATAATCCATGCATAATAACTTAATTTGTTACGAAAATTTTTATATAATAAATAAAATATGCATGTGAGAACATATCAAAAAATCTCGGCCAGAAACTATGTTTAACTATTTTTCCCATTAATTGTTGTTTAAACCGATTTAAACTTCAATAATATACAAATAAATATAAAAATGAACAATAAAAATCCATAAAATTATTTTTATGTCCTAAACCCATTTTAGAAACAGAAATTTTTGTTGGAAAATGTGTCCTCAACAATAGTGCGATCACGACAGTGATAAAAATCATTGGCAAAAATCTTATGATAAGAATATGCAAGGGACGATCCGATATTTGATATAGTCAACTGACCAACATTAATCGGTAATGATTGGCTGACTAGAGTTTGACATTACTGTCGTATGACGGTGGTGGTCAGTTGATCCCTTTAGGTCACACCTCTAGGACTAACCCCTTAAACATATATTGATCAGCTGTATAGGATACGAATTGATCGATATTCTTAAAACCGTATATCGAGAAATCAGAGGTTGAATCTTAAAGTAAGATTTATATTTGAAATTGAAATGTGTCAATTGTCAAATATTAATCGATATTTTAGAAATATCGAAATTAGTATTATGAATGGTTCATGGTTATAACAAACGTTGTTAATATATCGTATCGACGATTATTACGATAACCATAAGTTGGGACGGTAATTACGAATTACTAAATTAATTTGTTAAATGTGATTTAATTAATTTATAAATATTATTTATGTGATAAATATATATTTTAAATTGAGTAAATTGATAAACACTACCAACTTTAGTCCTCTTTTTCATAATCAATACCAACATAATCAATAATTAGTAATCAATACCAAGATATTAACTTTTTTCTATGTTAGGTACCAAGTCGCCTTTTTACTCTAGTTTTTTCCTAGTTTAAAAAGTGGTTTGATCTGAGAAAATGATTTTGAAGATGGGTGAGTAGAGTTTTGTACTTGAATAATGACTTTTTGGTCCTATTCGAGTAGATTAATATGGGATTTTCACGTGACTTGGTACCTATCTTTAAAAAAAGTTAATATTTTGGTATTGATTACTAATTATCAATTATGTTGGTACTGATTATGAAAAAGGGTCTTTATATTGGTATTGTTTATAAATTAACTCTTTTAAATTAATATAATTATTATTATGTCACATAAGATGTTACATAATTAGTAAAAATTGTACAAATTATAAATCGTAAAATAAAAGTCCATTTTACGTTTGTGTGTGTGTGTGCCGTGACAATGTACATTATAAGAGATATTATGTATGACATTTTATCTTATAATTGTTGTTTAAATATTTTATGATGTGACATTACTATGAGCATGTGAGCATGACAAAAGGGATTAAAACCCTTCCCCATGAGCCATGCACACGGTTCACGTGCACCACCCCAACCAAACCTGTAACAGCCCATATTTTCGTAAAATCTAATTTAAGCGTCTTAAATTATTTTATGTAATAAAATAATATTTTAGTAATTTATATCGAAAGATTTTAATTTAAAAGTATGATCCGTCTTAAGAACCTTAAGTCCTTAAGACGAATACAAACTTGGTAAGGCTTAAACTCGTAACTCAAATACCCGTTCTATTTTTCCTAACCCGTTTCATAATACGGAAAGGACGACCCACTTGTACCCTACTTAAATCAAATGTCGACATATCATCTTCCTCACAACTCTTTTCACTGTAAAAACAATTCCTCTCAAACCTCCATTTTATTTCTCCTTCTTTTGATAAATTCTTCATCATCCGTCGATCAAATCAAGGTAAAAATATCATTTTCGGAATCCTCATTCGATTTCCAAGCCATCTATCACTTTCTTTTTGTAAATCCTTGAACTCGAAAATGGGACTGTTTTCTCTTAATTCCGTTTTTGAGTCCTAAAATCCGTTTCTTTGTTTGTAGGAGTGGGCTTAGACGATCCGGAGGTCGATAGCTACTTGGTTGAGGAGGATCTTTAGCCGGAAGAGCTTGAAAGGTGACGATAATGAGATAACTCGGCCTTTATGTGTATATTAGCACTCTTGTTGTGATTCTTGTGTTAGCTTCTGATTTTTATTAATGTTCATTGTTCAAAGGACTTAGTAACATGTTTAGGATGTTTAATATGTGAAGAATTCATGTTCTAAGATGTTGTTATGTGTTCTTAAGTTCGTTTTCAGTTTTTCACATTTTGCGACGGATACTTGTTAAATTCGTTTGAGGATTGTTATGGGACTTGTTTGCTGCTAGATAAGTTGTATTTGATGATTAGTAATGTTGGGTAAATATCACATGTAGCGATTTTGAAGTTTGTAGGTCGAATTGTGATGATTTCTTATGGTCTGAAAATCCCGATTTTGCGAACAGGCTCTCTGAGCCGGTCGACCGACCGGCCGCCGGTCGACCGGCTGGGAGTGCGTATTGTGTGTTTTGCGTAATTTTGAGAATTGGCCTTGGACTGCCAGCCGGCCGACCGGCTGGTAGTCAATTTGTATTGAGTTTGTTTTGCGAAAACTTAGGAAGAAAGGGAGCCCAGCCGGCAGACCGGCCGCCTGCCAGCCGGCTGGGAGTGCATGTGGGGATGGATTCGAGTTTTGCGAAGGCTAGGTTTGGATTCCCAGCCGGCCGACCGGCTGCCTGCCGACCGGCTGGGGGTCCTTTGTGTTGTTTCTTTTGTTTTCAAAAAGGAGTAGGCTGAGAGGATCACCAGCCGGCCGACCGGCTGCCTGCCGACCGGCTGGGGATCCCTGAAGGCTGTTTTGATTGTTTTTCGCGTATAACTTTCAAACGGTTAATCGGTTTTAATTGAAATTCGTTTTGTATACCCGTGACATGTATTTGAGGTCCCCGTTGTACGGGCAACACTATATTGGGTTCGGGAATGGAGTAAGGATAGAGACCCCCCGGTCGGGTAACCGAAAGGGAAACCGGCTCTCCCTCGTCTTAGTTCCCGGGATCAATTAAGTGTTGATTAGAGGTTTAAGAAGTTAGAACTATAGGTTAGTTTCTACCTTTGGATATTAGTGGATACATTGGTTGTCGCGTGGTGGGATATGTGTTAAGCTCACCTCTGGACCCACTACGTGTTTTATATGTCGCGTGACGGGATATTTGTTAAGCTCACCTCTGGACCCGTTACGTGTTTTGCTTGGGCGTGTCAGGATATGTGTTAAGCTCACCTCTGGACCTGACACGTGATCGGTTGTCGTACACGGGATATGTGTTAAGCTCACCTCTGGACTCGTTGTGCGGTGACTGCATATTGGGATATGTGTTAAGTTCACCTCTGGACCCAATACATGTTTGTAGCATTGGGATATGTGTTAAGCTCACCTCTGGACTCTTTGCTTTTGGATGATTAGGGATATGTGTTGAGTTCACCTCTGGACCCTTTTCATGATTGTAAGTTTAGGGATATGTGTTAAGTTCACCTCTGGACCCTTTACTTGAATTGTATGTTGGGATATGTGTTAAGTTCACCTCTGGACCCGACATAGTGTAGTAATGGGATATGTGTTAAGTTCACCTCTGGACCCGTTGCTAGTATTATGGATGTTTTATCTGCTTGCCTTGATGATGGTACAGTGTCAGATATGCATGATGAGTTATTGATGTTTATTTGATTTGTGGTTAAATCATCCAAGGCATTGGATGACTCTTAGTTCGGTTTCATAAATAGTTGGATTGAAAGATCCCCCGACTGGGTAACCAGTAGGGAGACCGGCTCTCCTTCCTAACGGTTTATGAAGTTGGTTGAGAGTTGTGCATTGGAATCGCATGATAGTATGATATCAGATGATGAGATGTTTATGCTTCACATGTTGTTATATGTTGGAGTATTCTGTATTGTTTTATGTGTTACGTGTTGTCACAAAAGGTGGCTAGGAGAACTCTAGTCACTCCCCACTGATTGTGGCGTACATGTTTTCATGTATGTAGGTACATGCAGGTTGGAGATGGGTTCACAGGAGGGCTAGCGAGTGATGATCCTTCATCATATGACTTATACCCTATCGTTAGCTAGACTGTTAGACTTTTGATACTTTATGTTTTGGTACCTGTAGGGATGTTCCATCCGAGGCTGTGTCTGTTTCAGTTTAAGACTTCTCGCATGTTGTTTTATCTTTTAAAAAGTTTTATTTCCGCTGCATTTTTTGTACTTTGTATGTTTATATTTCCGTTTTCGCGAGGGGTTTTACAGTTGGTATCAGAGCATTATTGCTCCCGATGCACTCATGTGACCCCAACCTTAACTTGACCAAATAAACAAATAATGAATGAGAGATGGGTAGATCTAAGGATTTATTTTGTAGTCTATTTGTGATTGCTAATTGCTAAGCTAATACATGTTTTCTCTCTTGAAAGGATGGTGAGACCTAGGGCTGCTGATAACATTGTGCTGCAAGCAATTCAGCATTTGCTTGAGACGCAGAGACAGCAAGCAGGGAATGTTCCACCTCCTCCACCGAGGCGAATCGTCGTGGGAGTTTCTCATGGATAGCTTCGCAGATGTCCCGTAGCCACGTGAAGACTTATGGTGGCGAGGTTGATCCGGTAGCTCTTACCGAGTGGTTCAGAGAGATGGAAAAGAGCTTCACTATGTATTCGGTGGGTAGAGAGGATAGAGTGCGGCTAGCCACTCACTTTCTTACCCTTGAGGCCGATAGGTGGTGGGCGTTTACAGGACCTACTTTCACTCTTGACCCATTGTTCGATTGGGATGCTTTTAAGGATAAGCTCGAGACGAGGTTTTATCCTAAAGAGCTCAGATCACAGCGACTCAAAGAATTCATGGATTTGAAGCAAGGCAAGATGTCAGTTCAGGAGTTCACAGACCGATTCAACCAGCTTGCTCACTTCGCATCGAGATTTGTCAGAGATGAGGCCGAGAGAGTCTACTTTTACCGTGGCAAGCTAGGACCCCGCATCGAGAGCATGGTTCGTCGTGACTCGACTTCTTTCGTGGAGGTATATGATGATGCTATTTGGGCCGAGAGTTCTATTTGTGCCATAGATGCTGAGACCCGTGCTGCTACTTCTAGTGTGACTCCTCACCATAGATCAGTGTACCATGGGAAGAGACCATTTGTTCCTTCTACTTCTTCGCCTTCTTCCCAGAAGAAGCGTTTTGAGAGGTTCTCTGCTCCGGTTGCTAAGACTACATTTCACACCGACACATCTCCTAGTGTTTGCCCCCGTTGTGGTAAACCATCTCATCCGGGTTTTGACTGTTTCAAGAATGCTTACAAGTGTTTCACTTGTAATGGATATGGTCATCGATCGTATGAGTGTCCTGAGAGGAACACCGCACTTGGCAAGGCTGCCACTGCTGCTGCAGCGACTAAAGGAGGGAAGCCTAAAGGGAAGATTTTTGTGATGACTAGGGCTGAGGCGGAGGCTCATCCAGACATTGTTGCCGGTATCTTTTCTGTTCTTGGCGCTCAGTGTCTTATTTTATTCGATACTGGAGCTTCTTTATCATTTATATCGACTCAGTTCGCCGACCGTCTAGCTCTTGAGTCTTCATTGGTTGAGGAGACTTCTATTTCCTTACCTTATGGAGACGTGTTTTCCTGCTCTTCGTCCCATAGGGATGTTCCTATTATTATTGGTCAAGCCACATTTACAGCGGACTTACCGAGATTTCCTCTCGGGGAGTTTAACATTATCCTCGGTATGGATTGGTTATCGCGATACCATGCTCGCTTCGAGTGTCGCGACCAGAAAATCTGCTTGAGGAGTTCTTCAGGAGTTCGTGTTTCCTCTAGGGGAACTCGCCCGAAGAAGGGTGTCCGAGTGATTTCTTCGATGAAAGCTTCTCATCTTCTTAGGAAGGGTTGCCAAGCCTTCCTGTGTGTTGTTACAGCTGCTAAGCCATCGCTACCAAAGCTTGAGGATGTAGCCATTGTTCGTGAGTATCCAGATGTTTTCCCAGATGACTTGCCAGGGATACCGCCAGAGAGAGATGTGGAGTTTACCATAGAGCTTGTTCCGGGTACCGGACCGATTTCCAAAGCTCCTTACCGTATGGCTCCGCCAGAGTTGAAAGAGTTGAAGCAGCAATTGGAAGAGATGATCGAGAAAGGATTCATTAGACCTAGTGCTTCTCCGTGGGGTGCTCCCGTTTTGTTCGTTAAGAAGAAAGATGGTTCCATGAGACTTTGCATTGACTATAGAGAGCTGAACCGAGTGACCGTGAAGAACAGATATCCTTTGCCTAGGATAGATGACTTGTTTGATCAGTTGAGAGGTGCTTCTAGGTTTTCTAAGATTGATCTTCGATCGGGTTATCATCAGATTCCAGTGAGGGAGGCTGATATTGCGAAGACTGCTTTTCGTACTTGATATGGGCATTTTGAGTTTGTGGTTATGCCTTTTGGGTTGACTAATGCACCTGCTATCTTCATGGATCAGATGAACCGTACCTTTAGTGAGTATCTTGACACTTGTGTTGTGGTGTTTATCGATGACATTCTCATTTATTCGAATATCGATGAGGAACATGCTGAGCATATTCGATTGATTCTGGGGATATTGCGTCGACAGAAGTGGTTCGCGAAGTTCTCTAAGTGTGAGTTTTGGCTATCTAAGGTTGCATTTCTTGGACATGTGATATCTAGTGAGGGAGTTATGGTTGATCCCGCGAAGATTGAGGCCGTAGTTGATTGGGAGAGTCCCAAAGATGTTGGAGAGATCCGTAGTTTCCTTGGATTGGCTGGTTATTATCGTAGATTTGTTGAGGATTTCTCTAGATTAGCTCGCCCGATGACCCAGTTACTGAAGAAGGAAGCTAAGTTTGTTTGGACCGACAAGTGTGAGAGTTCTTTCCAGGAGTTGAAGACCAGATTGACTTCCGCCCCCTGTGTTAGCTTTGCTAGAGATCGGAGTTGACTTTGATGTGTATTGTGATGCTTCGATGTTAGGACTTGGATGCGTACTGATGCAAAGTGGTAAGGTGATAGCCTATTCATCCAGACAGTTGAGAGTTCATGAGGTGAACTATCCGACACATGACCTGGAGTTAGCCGCAGTCGTTCATGCTTTGAAGATGTGGCGACATTACCTGATTGGATCCCATTGCCGTATTTTCACAGATCACAAGAGTCTTAAGTACATTTTTACCCAGAAAGACCTTAACATGAGACAGAGACGTTATGTAATACCCCGTATTTTAGCCTCGGTCAACAACTGTCAAACTATGTTTTTATAAACGTATTTCAAACGGAATGTTTATAAAGTATTTTACGTAAACTGTTATTATTTTATAAATCGTACTTCAACGATTATTTCGTATTTCATAATCATTTTATATTTGATGATTATTTCATAAAATGACATTTCATTCGTATTTCTTTAATTTTAATAATATATAATATATTTATAATTAAATTTATATTTCCTAATTTATATTTATTCCTCATCTATAATTCTTTTATTATTTAAGTCATAATTATAATTATATCCTAAATTTTTATATATATATTCTTATAATTAATTTAATTAATATTTACTAATACTAATTACATAATTTAATCCGTATAATTAATTATACGTACTCGTTAATTTTAAGTTACGGGTTTCATTAAGTTTAAGCTACGGGTTGAAAACGGGATTTAGTGATATAAGCTCTCGGGATGCGTGATGGGCTTGGGCTTACGATTGATGTTTGATGGGTGGTGATAACCGTGTAGTGCATAATGGGATGAAAACAAAATAAACCCTAATCCTACCTATCGACATACACATTACCCCCTTCATCGATAACAAACACAAACCCTACTCCTCCTTTGTCTCGTCTGCCTCCATCCCCTTCCTGCCTCCCTTCACCGTCAAAACTAGACACCACCTTTTTCCCGTGTGAAGAACAAAAGAGAACGACATCAAGTACAACAGCCCTCACACATTCCATCACCATCAGCATTGTTTTCTCGTTCATATATAGCAGCGTTTTCGTAAGTAAATTATCGTGTCCTTTTCACATCGTTTTATCTGTATGTTCTGGTTGTATATAATCAATATAGTATGTAAAACATGGTTTCATCGTTATGCCACTATAGGACCACCGTAATAACACCAACAACCACCATAATGTTGACAGTAAATAACGTAATATATACTCTGTTTTGTGGGTTGTATTTCAGTCTCGTTTTATTGCTTATTCGTTTATATTTCAGTTAAATTCTTGTTGTGGGTCGTGAGTGATGGTAGAGGTGTAAGGGTAGGTGGTGTTAAGGGTGGTAAGATGATGTGTGGTTGTAACATCCCGTATTTTCGTAAAATCTAATTTAAGCATTTTAAGTATTTTAAGTAATAAAAATAATACTTTAGTAATTTATTTTGAAAGACTCTAATTTAATAAATAAGATCCGTCTTAAGGACCTCCAGTTCTTAAGACGAATACAACTTGGCATAATTAAATACCCGACTCAAGTATTCATTTCCATATCCGTTTCAATAATTGAACCCGTTTCATTTATTCGGAAAGGACGACTCACTTGTTCTTTATAAACCCTTATGTCGACTTAATTGCCTTCAACATTTCATTCTTCCTACAAACTTAACATTTCCTAAACCTCCATAAAACCTTCACTTCTTTTGCAAAGATCTTCATCATCCGTTCATCGAATCGCAAAAGTAAGAACATTTCCGGAATCCTCGTTCAATTTCCAAGACATCCATCACTTCCGTTTTTCATTTTGGCAACTTCGAAAAATAGGCTGTTTTGCCTTTAACTCGTTTTAGTGTCTTTAAATCGTTTTCTTTGTTGTAGGAGTTGGTCTTGACGATCCCGACGTGGACTCTTACGTGGTTGAGGAGGATCAATCGCCGGAATAAGCTTAAAGGTGACGATAATGAGATAACTCGGCCTTTATTGTGTATATTAGCATGCTTGGTGATTTTGATGTTGTTCTTCTGATTTTATTCAAGTTCTATGATTATTGGACTTAGTATCATGATTAGGATGTATAATATGTGAAGAATTTATGATCCAAGATGTGGTTATGTGTTCCTTATTGCATTTTCAGTTTTTCCTAAATTGCGACGGATACTTGTTATTTCCATTTGAGGATTGTTATGGGGATTGTATGCTGATAAGATAGTGATATTAGATGTGTATGATGTTGGGCAAATCATGCTTGTAGTAATTTCTGAAGTTTACATGTCGATTTATGAAGTTTTGTGAAGTTGGGAAATTGCGATTTTCAGCGACAGGCTCTCTGAGCCGGTCGACCGACCGGCCGCCGGTCGACCGGCTGAGAGCGTTTCTTGGGATTTTTGTGTTTCACGCGAGACTTGAGACCATAGGAAATAAGTCTCCCAGCCGGCAGACCGGCCGCCTGCCAGCCGGCTGGGAGTGCGTTGTGTTGTATTTTGTGGTTTGGAAAACTTAAGGGTAGTCCCAGCCGGCAGACCGGCCGCCTGCCAGCCGGCTGGGAGTGCGTTTTTGTCGTTGCGTATTTTCAAGTTTTTAAGGAGGCTGAGTTCCCAGCCGGCAGACCGGCTGCCTGCCGACCGGCTGGGAGTTCGTGTATTGTTTCAGAAAAGGAAGAAGAGGCTGAGGTGGTCACCAGCCGGCCGACCGGCTGCCTGCCGACCGGCTGGGGACCCCTGTAGGCTATTTTTGAGTTTTCGTAATTTGATCATAACTTTCAAACGGTTTATCGGTTTTACTTGAAACTTGTTTTGTGTACCTTTGACATGTATTTGAGGTCCCCGGAGGATGGGCAACATTATATTGGGTTCGGGAATATAGTGAGGATAGAGACCCCCCGGTCGGGCAACCGAAAGGGAAACCGGCTCTCCCTCATCTTAGTTCTCGAGGTCAATTAAGTGTTGATTAGAAGTTAAAGGTAGAACTATAGAGTAGTTCATAGACTTGAATGATATTGTTTTGATGCGTATTAAGTTATGCGTTAAGATGTCGCCTCTGAACTTAATACGTAGGTTGTTTGTCATGTATAGGGGTATGCGTTGAGTTTTCGCCTCTGAGCCCTATATGTGTTTGTTTGTCGTGTATGGAGCCATGCGTTGAGTTTTCGCCTCTGAGTTCTATACATGTCTGTTTGTCGTGTCTGGGACATGCGTTGAGTTTTCGCCTCTGAGTCCAGACATGTGTGTGTGATCGCGTCAGGACATGCCTTAAGCTGGCCTCTGAGTCTGACGAGTAGAGCAACTGCACGACGGGGCAGTCAGGTTGTCATACCTTACCCGGAGTGCAGGTGTTTGGTGCTAGAACATGCGTTGAGTTTTCGCCTCTGAGTCTAGTATCTTGTGATGTAGTAGGGGTCCATGCGTTGAGTTTTCGCCTCTGAGTTCCTTACTTGTGTTAGTGAATTGAATGTTAGTCCATGCGTTGAGCTTTCGCCTCTGAGTCTAATGTTCAGTGATAGCCGGACCATGCGTTGAGTTTTCGCCTCTGAGTCCTTGCTTGATGATGTGAAATTGGTATCTAGGTTATGCGTTAAGATGTCGCCTCTGAACCTTTATACTTGCTGAATGATTTAGTACCTAGGTTATGCGTTAAGATGTCGCCTCTGAACCTTTGTACTTGCTGTTTATATCTGCTTGCCTTGATGATGGTACAGTGTCAGATATGCATAGTTTGTTATCGTTGTTATGAGTTGTGGTTAAATCATCCAAGGCATTGGATGACTCTTAGTTCGGTTTCATAAATGATTAGATTGAAAGACCCCCCGACTGGGTAACCAGTAGGGAAACCGGCTCTCCTTCTTATCTGTTTATGAAGTTAGTTGAGAGCCGTGCATGGTAATCGCATGATAGTAAGAGAAGATGATGAGATGTTTATGCTTCACATGTTGATATATGTTGGAGTATTCTGTATTATTTTATGTGTTACGTGTTGTCACAAAAGGTGGCTAGGAGAACTCTAGTCACTCCCCACTGATTGTGGCGTACATGTTTTCATGTATGTAGGTACATGCAGGGTTGGAGATCAGGGTTACAGGAGAGCTAGCGAGTGATGATCCATTCATCAGTTGACTTACCCGTTTACGCTTAGCTAGACTCTTAGACTTTTGTCGTTTACATTTTGGTGCCTGTAGGGATGTTCCATCCCAGGCTGTGTATATATTTCATTTCCGCACTTAGAACTGCTACTTATCTATTGTTGTTTATATCAGTTCTGTTTTCAGTTTCAGTTTAAAGCTTCTCGCATGTTGTTTTATCTTCTAAAAAGTTTTAATTCCGCTGCAAATTTTGGGTACTTTTATGTGTTTATACTTCCGCTTTCGCGAGGGGTTTTACAGTTGGTATCAGAGCATTATTGCTCCCGACGCACTCATGTGACCCCCAACCTTAACTTGACCAAGTAAGCAAATAATGAATGAGAGATGGGTAGATCTAAGGACTTATTTGTAGTCTATTTGTGATTGCTAATTGTTAAGCTAATCCTTGTTTTCTCTTTTAAAGATGGTGAGACCCAGAGCTGCTGATAACATTGTGCTGCAAGCAATTCAACATTTGCTTGAGACTCAGAGACAGCAAGCGGGGAATGTTCCACCTCCTCCACCGCCGGGTGGCGAGACTAATCGTCCGGGTAGCTTTTCCTGGATTGCCTCTCAGATGTCCCGAAGCCATGTTAGGACCTATGGAGGCGAGGCTGACCCAGTAGCCCTCACAGAGTGGTTTAGAGAGATGGAAAAGAGCTTCACCTTATACTCAGTCGTTAGGGAGGATAGAGTGCGTTTAGCCGCTCACTTCCTGACATTGGAGGCTGACCGTTGGTGGGCATTGACTGGACCTACCGCTGTTCTTGACCCGATGTTCGATTGGGAGGCTTTCAAAGACAGGCTTGAGGCGAGGTTCTACCCCAAGGAGTTGAGATCGCAGAGGTTGAAAGAATTTGTGGATTTGAAGCAAGGGAAGATGACCGTTCAGGAATTCACTGACAAGTTCAACCAGTTAGCTCACTTTGCATCGAGATTTGTTCGTGATGAGGCGGAGAGGGTGTATTTCTACCGAGGGAAGCTAGGGCCGAGGATTGAGAGTATGGTTCGTCGTGACTCTACTTCTTTTGTGGAGGTTTATGACGACGCTATTTGGGCCGAGAGTTCTATTCGTGCCATTGATGCTGAGACCCGTGCCGCTACTTCCAGTTTCACTTCTCACCAGAGATCCGTGTACCAGGGGAAGAGACCATTTGTTCCTTCTACTTCTTCACCTTCTTCCCAGAAGAAGCGTTTTGAGAGGTTCTCTGCTCCGGTTGCTAAGACCACATTTCACACCGACACTGCTTCTACTGTTTGCCGCCGTTGTGGTAAACCGCTTCATCCAGGGTTTGATTGCTTCAAGAATGCCTATAAGTGTTATACTTGTAATGGATTTGGGCATAGATCCTTTGATTGTCCTGAGAAGAACACTGTTCTTGGCAAGGCTGCCACTGCTGCTGCAGCAACCCGAGGAGGAAAGCCGAAGGGGAAGATCTTTGTGATGACTAGGGCTGAGGCAGAGGCTCATCCAGATATTGTTGCGGGTATCTTTTTTGTTCTTGGCGCTGAGTGCCTTACTTTATTCGATACTGGAGCCTCGTTATCATTTATATCGACTCAGTTCGCCGATCGTCTAGCTCTTGAGTCTTCATTGGTAGAGGAGACTTCCATTTCCTTACCTTCTGGAGACGTGTTTTCATGCTCTTCGTCCCATAGGGATGTTCCTATTGTTATTGGTCAAGCCACATTTCCTGCGGACTTACTGAGATTTCCTCTCGAGGAGTTTGATATTATCCTCGGTATGGATTGGTTATCGCGATACCATGCTCGCTTCGAGTGTCGCGACCAGAAAATCTGCTTGAGGAGTTCTTCAGGAGTTCGTGTTTCCTATAGGGGAACTCGCCCTCAAAAGGGTGTTCGTGTCATCTCTTCGATGAAAGCTTCTCATCTTCTTAGGAAGGGTTGCCAAGCCTTCCTGTGTGTTGTTACAGCTGCTAAACCATCGCTACCGAAGCTTGAAGATGTAGCCATTGTTCGTGAGTATCCAGATGTGTTCCCAGATGACTTGCCAGGGATACCGCCAGAGAGAGATGTGGAGTTTACTATTGAGCTTGTTCCAGGTACCGGACCGATTTCTAAAGCTCCTTACCGTATGGCTCCGCCAGAGTTGAAAGAGTTGAAGCAGCAATTGGAAGAGATGATCGAGAAAGGTTTCATTAGACCGAGTGCTTCTCCGTGGGGTGCTCCCGTTCTGTTCGTCAAGAAGAAAGATGGTTCCATGAGATTGTGCATTGACTATAGAGAGCTGAACCGAGTGACCGTGAAGAATCGATATCCTTTGCCTAGAATAGATGATTTGTTCGATCAGTTGAGAGGTGCTTCGAGGTTTTCTAAGATTGATCTTCGATCGGGTTATCATCAGATTCCAGTGAGAGAGGCTGACATTGCGAAGACTGCTTTTCGTACCAGATATGGGCATTTTGAGTTTGTAGTTATGCCATTTGGGTTGACTAATGCACCGGCGATTTTTATGGATCAGATGAACCGTACCTTCAGTGAGTATCTTGACACTTGCGTTGTGGTTTTCATTGATGACATCTTGATATATTCGAAGACCGATGAGGAACATGCTGAGCATCTTCGATTGATTCTAGGGATTCTGCGCAAACAGAAATGGTTCGCAAAGTTTTCGAAGTGTGAATTTTGGCTCTCGAAGGTTGCCTTTTTAGGACATGTGATATCCAGCGAGGGTGTGATGGTAGATCCCGCGAAGATAGAGGCTGTAGTTGATTGGGAGAGTCCCAAGGATGTTGGAGAGATCCGTAGCTTTTTGGGTTTGGCTGGTTATTATCGTAGATTCGTTGAGGGTTTCTCGAGATTGGCTCGCCCGATGACTCAGTTGCTGAAGAAAGAAGCCAAATTTGTGTGGACCGACAAGTGTGAGAGTTCCTTCCAGGAGTTGAAGTCCAGATTGACTTCCGCCCCTGTGTTAGCTTTGCCAGAGATCGGAGTGGACTTTGATGTGTATTGTTATGCTTCGATGTTAGGACTTGGATGCGTACTGATGCAGAGTGGTAAGGTGATCGCCTATTCATCTAGACAGTTGAGAGTTCATGAGGTGAATTATCCGACACATGATTTGGAGTTGGCCGCAGTTGTTCATGCTTTGAAGATGTGGCGTCATTACCTGATTGGATCTCATTGCCGTATCTTCACAGATGACAAGAGTCTTAAGTATATTTTCACACAGAAAGACCTTAACATGAGACAGAGACGTTGGCTAGAGTTAGTGAAAGATTACGACATCGAGTTGTTATATCATGAGGGAAAAGCCAATGTAGTTGCTGATGCGCTTAGCCGCAAGACTTCTCACTCGATGAGTGCCATGAGAGTATTGCCCGATGAGTTGTGTTCCGAGTTCCGGAAGCTGAGATTAGAGATGGTGGGTAGTGGTTTTGATTGGTTAGCTGCTATGACTGCCGAGCCGTCTTTATATTGGGAGATTCGCCGGAGTTTGCCTTCAGATGCCGATTTCAAGAAGTTTGAGGCTAAGATTTCGAGTGGTGTTGCACCTGAGTTGGTGATTGATGCTGATGGTTTCCTTAGGTTCCGTGGTAGGATGTATGTTCCTAGTGTGCCAGATTTGAGGAAGAAGGTTCTTGATGAGGCTCATTTGTCACCGTATTCCGTTCATCCAGGAGGAGAGAAGATGCACAAGGATTTGAGGCTTATGTTTTGGTGGCCTGGTATGAAGAAGGAGAACTTGGATTATGTTAGTAGGTGCTTGACCTGTCAACAAGTCAAGATAGAGCATAGGAGACCTGGTGGTTTGCTACAGCCGCTTCCCGTTCCTCAGTGGAAGTGGGAGTGCATATCTATGGATTTTGTTACTGCTTTGCCTAAGACTGTGGGAGGCAAAGATGCGATTTGGGTTATTGTCGATCGTCTAACTAAGTGTGCCAGATTCGTGCCGATCAGAGAGACATGGGATATGGACCGTTTAGCCAGGGCTTATATTGCTGAGATAGTCCGATATCATGGTGTTCCGAGGGAGATCGTTTCAGATCGTGATCCGAGGTTTTGTTCCAGGTTCTGGAAGGCTTTGCAGGAGGCTATGGGTAGCCGTTTGTTGATGAGTACCGCATTTCATGCCGCGACCGATGGTCAGTCCGAGAGGACTATACAGACCTTAGAGGATTTGCTCCGGGCTTGTGCCCTTGATTTTCAGAGTTCTTGGGAGACTGAGGCATCGATGCGTATCGCGCATCCTTCTCTTTTCGATTGAGGTATAGTATATAGATTTATATCCGTTCGAGTTTCGAGGACGAAACTTTTTGAAGTTGGGGTGATTGTAACATCCCGTATTTTCGTAAAATCTAATTTAAGCATTTTAAGTATTTTAAGTAATAAAAATAATACTTTAGTAATTTATTTTGAAAGACTCTAATTTAATAAATAAGATCCGTCTTAAGGACCTCCAGTTCTTAAGACGAATACAACTTGGCATAATTAAATACCCGACTCAAGTATTCATTTCCATATCCGTTTCAATAATTGAACCCGTTTCATTTATTCGGAAAGGACGACTCACTTGTTCTTTATAAACCCTTATGTCGACTTAATTGCCTTCAACATTTCATTCTTCCTACAAACTTAACATTTCCTAAACCTCCATAAAACCTTCACTTCTTTTGCAAAGATCTTCATCATCCGTTCATCGAATCGCAAAAGTAAGAACATTTCCGGAATCCTCGTTCAATTTCCAAGACATCCATCACTTCCGTTTTTCATTTTGGCAACTTCGAAAAATAGGCTGTTTTGCCTTTAACTCGTTTTAGTGTCTTTAAATCGTTTTCTTTGTTGTAGGAGTTGGTCTTGACGATCCCGACGTGGACTCTTACGTGGTTGAGGAGGATCAATCGCCGGAATAAGCTTAAAGGTGACGATAATGAGATAACTCGGCCTTTATTGTGTATATTAGCATGCTTGGTGATTTTGATGTTGTTCTTCTGATTTTATTCAAGTTCTATGATTATTGGACTTAGTATCATGATTAGGATGTATAATATGTGAAGAATTTATGATCCAAGATGTGGTTATGTGTTCCTTATTGCATTTTCAGTTTTTCCTAAATTGCGACGGATACTTGTTATTTCCATTTGAGGATTGTTATGGGGATTGTATGCTGATAAGATAGTGATATTAGATGTGTATGATGTTGGACAAATCATGCTTGTAGTAATTTCTGAAGTTTACATGTCGATTTATGAAGTTTTGTGAAGTTGGGAAATTGCGATTTTCAGCGACAGGCTCTCTGAGCCGGTCGACCGACCGGCCGCCGGTCGACCGGCTGAGAGCGTTTCTTGGGATTTTTGTGTTTCACGCGAGACTTGAGACCATAGGAAATAAGTCTCCCAGCCGGCAGACCGGCCGCCTGCCAGCCGGCTGGGAGTGCGTTGTGTTGTATTTTGTGGTTTGGAAAACTTAAGGGTAGTCCCAGCCGGCAGACCGGCCGCCTGCCAGCCGGCTGGGAGTGCGTTTTTGTCGTTGCGTATTTTCAAGTTTTTAAGGAGGCTGAGTTCCCAGCCGGCAGACCGGCTGCCTGCCGACCGGCTGGGAGTTCGTGTATTGTTTCAGAAAAGGAAGAAGAGGCTGAGGTGGTCACCAGCCGGCCGACCGGCTGCCTGCCGACCGGCTGGGGACCCCTGTAGGCTATTTTTGAGTTTTCGTAATTTGATCATAACTTTCAAACGGTTTATCGGTTTTACTTGAAACTTGTTTTGTGTACCTTTGACATGTATTTGAGGTCCCCGGAGGATGGGCAACATTATATTGGGTTCGGGAATATAGTGAGGATAGAGACCCCCCCGGTCGGGCAACCGAAAGGGAAACCGGCTCTCCCTCATCTTAGTTCTCGAGGTCAATTAAGTGTTGATTAGAAGTTAAAGGTAGAACTATAGAGTAGTTCATAGACTTGAATGATATTGTTTTGATGCGTATTAAGTTATGCGTTAAGATGTCGCCTCTGAACTTAATACGTAGGTTGTTTGTCATGTATAGGGGTATGCGTTGAGTTTTCGCCTCTGAGCCCTATATGTGTTTGTTTGTCGTGTATGGAGCCATGCGTTGAGTTTTCGCCTCTGAGTTCTATACATGTCTGTTTGTCGTGTCTGGGACATGCGTTGAGTTTTCGCCTCTGAGTCCAGACATGTGTGTGTGATCGCGTCAGGACATGCCTTAAGCTGGCCTCTGAGTCTGACGAGTAGAGCAACTGCACGACGGGGCAGTCAGGTTGTCATACCTTACCCGGAGTGCAGGTGTTTGGTGCTAGAACATGCGTTGAGTTTTCGCCTCTGAGTCTAGTATCTTGTGATGTAGTAGGGGTCCATGCGTTGAGTTTTCGCCTCTGAGTTCCTTACTTGTGTTAGTGAATTGAATGTTAGTCCATGCGTTGAGCTTTCGCCTCTGAGTCTAATGTTCAGTGATAGCCGGTCCATGCGTTGAGTTTTCGCCTCTGAGTCCTTGCTTGATGATGTGAAATTGGTATCTAGGTTATGCGTTAAGATGTCGCCTCTGAACCTTTGTACTTGCTGTTTATATCTGCTTGCCTTGATGATGGTACAGTGTCAGATATGCATAGTTTGTTATCGTTGTTATGAGTTGTGGTTAAATCATCCAAGGCATTGGATGACTCTTAGTTCGGTTTCATAAATGATTAGATTGAAAGACCCCCCGACTGGGTAACCAGTAGGGAAACCGGCTCTCCTTCTTATCTGTTTATGAAGTTAGTTGAGAGCCGTGCATGGTAATCGCATGATAGTAAGAGAAGATGATGAGATGTTTATGCTTCACATGTTGATATATGTTGGAGTATTCTGTATTATTTTATGTGTTACGTGTTGTCACAAAAGGTGGCTAGGAGAACTCTAGTCACTCCCCACTGATTGTGGCGTACATGTTTTCATGTATGTAGGTACATGCAGGGTTGGAGATCAGGGTTACAGGAGAGCTAGCGAGTGATGATCCATTCATCAGTTGACTTACCCGTTTACGCTTAGCTAGACTCTTAGACTTTTGTCGTTTACATTTTGGTGCCTGTAGGGATGTTCCATCCCAGGCTGTGTATATATTTCATTTCCGCACTTAGAACTGCTACTTATCTATTGTTGTTTATATCAGTTCTGTTTTCAGTTTCAGTTTAAAGCTTCTCGCATGTTGTTTTATCTTCTAAAAAGTTTTAATTCCGCTGCAAATTTTGGGTACTTTTATGTGTTTATACTTCCGCTTTCGCGAGGGGTTTTACAGTGGTGGCCAGGAACAGGCTGTTTTAACAGTCCGTTCAAGTCGCGGAACAGGGGAGTCACGGTGGTGTGTCAGCCCTTTTTGGGTGATTGTTTCAGGCGTTTGTTTGGTGTCGAAGCCTGGTGTTTATCACCAGGATGTCGTGGGTAATGAGAAGTGTCGTGGGAGGAGGTTGTTTGTGGTTATGGTGGTGTTAGTAGGTGGTTACGGGGTTGTTTACAGAGGGTCGGTAAAATACGTATCGCAAGTGAGGTTGTAGCAGGGAGTTTTGGGGCTATTTTCGAGGGCTGTTATGGTGGTGTTAGGGGCTGTGGTTGGTGCTAATGGACGCGTCGTGGTGCAGGGGTGGCAACCACCATGAGGTGGTGGTGTTTCAGGCGGCATAAAGGGTGTAGAATGGGCTGTATAGGTAGGCTGTCATAGGGGTAGTTTAATCGTATTTCATGTTTGTTGCGCGGGATTGTGGAGTTGCTATATTGTTTGCACATGACTAATATTATTATATTATATTATTATTACCATCATTAGTATTATTATTATTATTGTTATTATTATTAATATTATTATTATTGGTATTATTATTAGTATTACTACTACTAATCTTGTAAGTGTTATTAGTACGTGTTGTTATTGTTGATGTTGTCTAACATAATATTATTAATTATTATTATGTTATTACTATTAGTATATGTTATTGTTATTATTATTAATATTACTATTAATATTGTTATGATCGTTTATTGTTAGTATATTATCGTTACAATACTTTTAGTGTCGACAAAATATTATTAGTAATTTTGTTCATGATATTTATCTATTAAATGGCTAAGTGAATTTTAGTATACAAGAATGTGACGGTTACCATAGTTCGATAATGTTTTCTATGTTCGATTATTTCATTGAAGTAATCATTTTGATACGGTCTCGTTATGCGTAATATATTATTTAAATAATTAATCTGAATAATTGATTTATTATATTAGTTGCGTAATTGTTTTGACTAATTTATTAATTAAATTAATTAATTAGATTTAAGTGGACCGATAATAATTGTTTACGTAATTATAGTAGTGAGTAATTATGTATATTATATTGTTAGGTGACGGGTTTGAAGTGACATAATTCTGTTTGCTTGCTGGCTTGGACTATATTGCTATCCAGGTAGGATACACTGACACTATACTCTATGAAGTGTTGTGAATGAATGTTTACTCTGTGTGGTGTTATGAATGGTTGTTGTCTTGTATATTATGGATGAAAATATGAGTTATATGAGCATGGTATTTAATAGTTATTTATAATTGTTGCATTCATAAGTATAATTACTATTACTGTTGCACTCATGAGCATGGCATATGCATTGGATACGGAGTTGAGATGATGAGATATTATTGGGCCCAGGCTAGTTCTGCAGGACTAGACCTGGTGACCTCAGCTGTTATGCTGGTGTTCGGTGACGACCGATTATAGTCTGCCGGGAGGTTCGGTATGGCTTGGCGTTTCGGGTTTGAGATTGGTGTTTCGGGTTGAGATTGAGATTGTGATTGAGCTCGAGCATATCATGACATTTGCATATCGTATTTGTTGTTTTATTTATTATTGTGTTACCCTACTCAACCGCGAGGTTGACAGTGTATTCGTGTACACCTACGATGATCCGGAATGGGGAGTAGATTCTACAGGTCAGAGACAGATGGACTAGGAGCTTGGGCATGGAGAAAGACATGGCTTGGACCTACTTAGAATTAGTCACACACTTAGATGTTGTCATCAGTTGTATTTTTATTCTTGCGTAATAGTTGTAATATCAAAAGTTTAAATTTAATCAGATTTGTATAAAGTACTTTGGTTTGTTTTACTTTGTTATTCACTACCTCGGATATTCCGAGATGATAACAGCTTCATTTATTTGAGAATGTCTTGCTAAAGGCTCTTAAATAAATGGGGGTGTTACAAAGTGGTATCAGAGCGAACGATCCTTAGGCCTAAACCAAATGAATAAAAATGAATGAACTTAGGAGGAGTCAAATAAAATAAACCCCAGGTTAGTAACTGATAGGAGCCCCAGGATTGGGATGAGTTAGGGGCCCCCTCAAACCAAGCCACTGGCCCTTTCAGTCTAACCTGGTAACCCTTGAGTGATGCAGAGAGTGGGTAATAACAAGATAAAAGATCAGACCTTGCCTATTTGGTACTAACAATTTTGCAGGAGCGGAATAAGGTAAGTAATGATGTGCTACATGGGTAATGATGTGCAATGAACTGATATGGTTGGTGATCTATATTGTGAAACATGATATTGATATTGAATGTGGTTGAGATATATGGTTTCCAAGTATAGAGAACATGAGTATGAGTATATGAGTTTGGAATATGAGTTGTAATATAAGCTTGACTTGTATGATGATGTGCATTAGAAGATACGACTGATATTGAAATGCTGAATGATCTGAATGATTGAATTGAAATTTTCAGAGATTGGATGTATATTTATTTAACAATAATTTGAAGTGATTTGCTCATATGATGTTGGTGTTTCGAAATGTCTATTTGATATCTGGTTATTAAATGACTATCGTAACTATGTAATATATTGCTTGGTAATTGAATAAGAATGATCAGTTTTATATGTTATGTTAATCCATGTCTGGTGATATGCATGCGGCCATATGATCCCTGAACCCTTAGGTAGAGATATAGTATAATGATATGTGTAATGAGTTGATGATAAGTAGCACCTTAGTGATTTCTAGGATATATTTGCGTACTTAAATAAGTTGTGTTTGCTACGATGGTAGAAACTAATGCATTGTTTATACGTATGTAACTAATGAGTTATTTAGTTGACTCTACTCTTTCGCTTCACAATCTTTACCGTTTTCTAGATGGTATTTTCGGTTTGAAATAATGAATAAATGTTAATGTGGTACAATATCCTTTCTATGCTTCGAAATATGCATCAACATGTTTTTGAGAATGGTTGTCTTTTAATATGACGATGCGAAGTAATGTGTGAAATAATAAAGTCACCAACATTGTAATAAATTTTCAGAATGTTACCTTATTTGTACGAACTACTATTTTTTTTTAAAAAATGTATTTTCTATATGAATGTGTCATAACCTTTTGATTTAGCTTCTCAATGTTTTTGGTTTCATGTGTATACGAGTTATAGTTAGTGAGAAATAAATATTTTAGTCAATAGTGGTCAGATTGTTCCTGCACAGTTCGGTTTTGACCCATGTTTTTACAAAGAAACCATTTAAAACGTATTTATTGTTTATGCATAATTCCAACTCCAATGTTTAGAATATTCATTAATGTTTTCAAATTGATAATCCATGATAAAGCTGATGTTTGATAATTATGGTAATTGTTTTGCAACAGGGAGAATGTGTAGCTACATGTTAATAAAATTTGCCTAAATATGAAATTGTTTCACATGATATAAACCCCTTATTCTGCACGTTATATCCATTACTGGATTTATGATTGATGGAATGTGAGTAGATGAGGAATGCACCTATGTGATTTTAACCTATTTATACCTGGAAATGCTAAGTTGGCTTGCTAGTCTATGATTGGTGTATACCTTGTGAAATAAGTCAATGCTCCATGTTTAATTATATTGGTTAAATTTTGGCTTATGTCTTTTCTAGAACATGATTTTCTTTCTATAATATGATTATGAGCATGAAATTGACAAATATGTCTTGTTACTTTAGAAGCTGGATGTTGGTATAGAGTACTGAACGTATCGGATGGTTGTGACTGTTGTTTTGGCCATCCTCTTGAACTTTGACTGTGGAATTTTGTAATGGGGTTACGGGGACGTAACCATGTTTTATGGAGGGTAGGATTGTAAAATCTTATCGAGTTATGATCTGGCTAGTTGTTATGACATGGCTTATTGGTATGTTGTGATTGCTGACTGGGATTGACAATGCATGGAGTCTACTGTTTTAATTTGTCATGTTTCGGTCAATGTTGCGGTTCTTTAAGTGTTGTGTACTTTTGTCGTATGTTCAACTTTGAGGACAAAGTTTCTTAGGGGGATAGAATGTAACACTTCGCGTTTTAGATCTTATATATATGAAGTACTTGTGTTTGTCTCATGCTTGTGGGGTATTTTTGTTATCTTTACGGGGTGGTGAACTTCGGGACGAAGTTCATTTTAAGGAGGGAAGACTGTAATACCCCGTATTTTAGCCTCGGTCAACAACTGTCAAACTATGTTTTTATAAACGTATTTCAAACGGAATGTTTATAAAGTATTTTACGTAAACTGTTATTATTTTATAAATCGTACTTCAACGATTATTTCGTATTTCATAATCATTTTATATTTGATGATTATTTCATAAAATGACATTTCATTCGTATTTCTTTAATTTTAATAATATATAATATATTTATAATTAAATTTATATTTCCTAATTTATATTTATTCCTCATCTATAATTCTTTTATTATTTAAGTCATAATTATAATTATATCCTAAATTTTTATATATATATTCTTATAATTAATTTAATTAATATTTACTAATACTAATTACATAATTTAATCCGTATAATTAATTATACGTACTCGTTAATTTTAAGTTACGGGTTTCATTAAGTTTAAGCTACGGGTTGAAAACGGGATTTAGTGATATAAGCTCTCGGGATGCGTGATGGGCTTGGGCTTACGATTGATGTTTGATGGGTGGTGATAACCGTGTAGTGCATAATGGGATGAAAACAAAATAAACCCTAATCCTACCTATCGACATACACATTACCCCCTTCATCGATAACAAACACAAACCCTACTCCTCCTTTGTCTCGTCTGCCTCCATCCCCTTCCTGCCTCCCTTCACCGTCAAAACTAGACACCACCTTTTTCCCGTGTAAAGAACAAAAGAGAACGACATCAAGTACAACAGCCCTCACACATTCCATCACCATCAGCATTGTTTTCTCGTTCATATATAGCAGCGTTTTCGTAAGTAAATTATCGTGTCCTTTTCACATCGTTTTATCTGTATGTTCTGGTTGTATATAATCAATATAGTATGTAAAACATGGTTTCATCGTTATGCCACTATAGGACCACCGTAATAACACCAACAACCACCATAATGTTGACAGTAAATAACGTAATATATACTCTGTTTTGTGGGTTGTATTTCAGTCTCGTTTTATTGCTTATTCGTTTATATTTCAGTTAAATTCTTGTTGTGGGTCGTGAGTGATGGTAGAGGTGTAAGGGTAGGTGGTGTTAAGGGTGGTAAGATGATGTGTGGTGGCCAGGAACAGGCTGTTTTAACAGTCCGTTCAAGTCGCGGAACAGGGGAGTCACGGTGGTGTGTCAGCCCTTTTTGGGTGATTGTTTCAGGCGTTTGTTTGGTGTCGAAGCCTGGTGTTTATCACCAGGATGTCGTGGGTAATGAGAAGTGTCGTGGGAGGAGGTTGTTTGTGGTTATGGTGGTGTTAGTAGGTGGTTACGGGGTTGTTTACAGAGGGTCGGTAAAATACGTATCGCAAGTGAGGCTGTAGCAGGGAGTTTTGGGGCTATTTTCGAGGGCTGTTATGGTGGTGTTAGGGGCTGTGGTTGGTGCTAATGGACGCGTCGTGGTGCAGGGGTGGCAACCACCATGAGGTGGTGGTGTTTCAGGCGGCATAAAGGGTGTAGAATGGGCTGTATAGGTAGGCTGTCATAGGGGTAGTTTAATCGTATTTCATGTTTGTTGCGCGGGATTGTGGAGTTGCTATATTGTTTGCACATGACTAATATTATTATATTATATTATTATTACCCCATCATTAGTATTATTATTATTATTGTTATTATTATTAATATTATTATTATTGGTATTATTATTAGTATTACTACTACTAATCTTGTAAGTGTTATTAGTAAGTGTTGTTATTGTTGATGTTGTCTAACATAATATTATTAATTATTATTATGTTATTACTATTAGTATATGTTATTGTTATTATTATTAATATTACTATTAATATTGTTATGATCGTTTATTGTTAGTATATTATCGTTACAATACTTTTAGTGTCGACAAAATATTATTAGTAATTTTGTTCATGATATTTATCTATTAAATGGCTAAGTGAATTTTAGTATACAAGAATGTGACGGTTACCATAGTTCGATAATGTTTTCTATGTTCGATTATTTCATTGAAGTAATCATTTTGATACGGTCTCGTTATGCGTAATATATTATTTAAATAATTAATCTGAATAATTGATTTATTATATTAGTTGCGTAATTGTTTTGACTAATTAATTAATTAAATTAATTAATTAGATTTAAGTGGACCGATAATAATTGTTTATGTAATTATAGTAGTGAGTAATTATGTATATTATATTGTTAGGTGACGGGTTTGAAGTGACATAATTCTGTTTGCTTGCTGGCTTGGACTATATTGCTATCCAGGTAGGATACACTGACACTATACTCTATGAAGTGTTGTGAATGAATGTTTACTCTGTGTGGTGTTATGAATGGTTGTTGCCTTGTATATTATGGATGAAAATATGAGTTATATGAGCATGGTATTTAATAGTTATTTATAATTGTTGCATTCATAAGTATAATTACTATTACTGTTGCACTCATGAGCATGGCATATGCATTGGATACGGAGTTGAGATGATGAGATATTATTGGGCCCAGGCTAGTTCTGCAGGACTAGACCTGGTGACCTCAGCTGTTATGCTGGTGTTCGGTGACGACCGATTATAGTCTGCCGGGAGGTTCGGTATGGCTTGGCGTTTCGGGTTTGAGATTGGTGTTTCGGGTTGAGATTGAGATTGTGATTGAGCTCGAGCATATCATGACATTTGCATATCGTATTTGTTGTTTTATTTATTATTGTGTTACCCTACTCAACCGCGAGGTTGACAGTGTATTCGTGTACACCTATGATGATCCGGAATGGGGAGTAGATTCTACAGGTCAGAGACAGATGGACTAGGAGCTTGGGCATGGAGAAAGACATGGCTTGGACCTACTTAGAATTAGTCACACACTTAGATGTTGTCATCAGTTGTATTTTTATTCTTGCGTAATAGTTGTAATATCAAAAGTTTAAATTTAATCAGATTTGTATAAAGTCTTTGGTTTGTTTTACTTTGTTATTCACTACCTCGGATATTCCGAGATGGTAACAGCTTCATTTATTTGAGAATGTCTTGCTAAAGGCTCTTAAATAAATGGGGGTGTTACACGTTGGCTAGAGTTGGTGAAAGATTACGACATCGAGTTGTTATATCATGAGGGAAAAGCCAACGTGGTTGCAGATGCGCTTAGCCGCAAGACTTCTCACTCGATGAGTGCCATGAGAGTATTGCCCGATGAGTTGTGTTCCGAGTTCCGGAAGCTGAGGTTAGAGATGGTGGGTAGTGGTTTTGATTGTTTAGCTGCTATGACTGCCGAGCCGTCTTTATATTGGGAGATTCGCCAGAGTTTACCTTCAGATGCCGATTTCAAGAAGTTCGAGGCTAAGATTTCGAGTGGTGTTGCACCTGACTTGGTGATTGATGCTGATGGTTTCCTTAGGTTCCGTGGTAGGATGTATGTTCCCGATGTGCCAGATCTGAGGAAGAGGGTTCTTGATGAGGCTCATTTGACACCGTATTCAGTTCATCCGGGTAGAGAGAAGATGCACAAGGACTTAGGACTTATATTTTGGTGGCCCGGGATGAAGAAAGACATCTTGGATTACGTTAGTAGGTGCTTGACTTGTCAACAAGTCAAGATAGAGCATAGAAGGCCAGATGGTTTGCTTCAGCCGCTTCTCGTTCCTCAGTGGAAGTGGGAATGCATATCTATGGATTTTGTGACAGCTTTGCCTAAGACTGTGGGAGGCAAAGATGCGATTTAGGTTATTGTGGATCGGCTAACTAAGTGTGCTAGATTCGTGCCGATCAGAGAGACGTGGGGCATGGATCGCTTAGCCAGGGCTTATATTGCTGAGATAGTCCGCTATCATGGTGTGCCGAGAGAGATCGTTTCAGATCGTGATCCTCGTTTTTGTTCTAGGTTCTGGAAGGCTTTGCAGGAGGCTATGGGTAGCCGTTTGTTGATGAGTACCGCTTTTCATGCCGCGACCGATGGGCAATCCGAGAGGACCATTCAGACACTAGAGGATTTGCTCCGCGCTTGTGCCCTCGATTTTCAGAGTTCTTGGGAGCAGTGTTTGCCGTTGGTAGAGTTTTCTTACAACAACAGTTATCATGCTTCCATTGGTATGGCTCCGTACGAGGCTCTTTACGGAAGGAAGTGCCGTAGCCCGATCTGTTGGGATCAGGCGAGTGACGTGCGCGACCTTGGACCTGATCAGCTAGCTGAGACCATTGACCGTGTACAGCTCATTAGGAATAGGATGAAGGCCGCTCAGGACCGGCAGAAGTCCTATGCTGATGTCCGTCGTAGACCCTTAGAGTTCGAGGAGGGTGACAATGTCTTTTTGAGGGTGTCTCCGATGAAGGGCGTCAAAAGGTTTGGCGTTAAGGGCAAGCTGAGCCCTAAGTACATTGGACCTTTTGTGATCGCAAAGAAGATTGGCGCAGTAGCTTATCGTTTGGACTTGCCTCCTAGTTTGGGCAAGGTTCATAACGTCTTTCACGTTTCCCAGCTCCGCAGATATGTTAGTGATCCGAGTCATGTACTGCACAGAGAGATCGAGAACCTGGAGCCGAGTCTTGCCTTCGAGGAGCGTCCAGTGAAGATCCTTGACCGACAGGAGAGGAAGCTTAGGAGCAAGGTGGTGCCCTTGGTGAAGATCCTATGGCGTTGCGGTGAGGTCGAGGAGCAGACTTGGGAGACTGAGGCATCGATGCGTGCTGCGCATCCCTTCTTATTCGATTGAGGTAGTAGATAGATTTTGTCTTCGTTCAAGTTTCGAGGACGAAACTTTTTGAAGTTGGGGTGATTGTAACAGCCCAAATTTTCGTAAAATCTAATTTAAGCGTCTTAAATTATTTTATGTAATAAAATAATATTTTAGTAATTTATATCGAAAGATTTTAATTTAAAAGTAAGATCCGTCTTAAGAACCTTAAGTCCTTAAGACGAATACAAACTTGGTAAGGCTTAAACTCGTAACTCAAATACCCGTTCTATTTTTCCTAACCCGTTTCATAATACGGAAAGGACGACCCATGTAACACCCCGATTTATTAAGGAGCCTTTAGCAAGACATCCTCAGTAAATTGAGCTGTTACCATCTCGGTTTCCCGAGGCAGTGGATACAAAGGAAAGATAAACAGTACTTTAATTAAAATTAAACTCATAACATGTTCTTACAACTGTATTCGAAAGTCTTAACAAAATAAAGAAGTACAACTCATGCTAAACAGACTAAGGTCATCTAGACTTTAGTCTGGTCCGGATCCAAGCTCTCTCTCCCATAGCTCCCCCTTAGTCTCAGCCACCTGTCAATCTGCTCCCCAATAATTTGGTTCATCACAGGTGATCACGAATACACAGGGTCAACCACGAGGTTGAGTAGGGAAAAAGAAATAAATATACCAACAATATAATATACTCCGCACCGATCCAACGCCAATTAAACTCCGCACCGATCCAACACCATATAAACTCCGCACCGATCCAACGCCATATAAACTCCGCACCGATCCAACACCATATTAACTCCGCACCGATTCAACGCCAAATATACTCCGCACCGATCCAACACCATATAAACTCCGCACCGATCCAACACCAAATAACTCCGCACCGTATCACAAGACCCAATATTTTCACATTGTATTGTATCACAAAAATATATACACGACAATTAAACACAATACAATACCAATCATCCAATGAGATATATAAATAGTTAACATAAAAATAACAGATCACTCGTCATCATGTATACAGTATTCCCCTACCTGAATTACTAGGAAAGCAGATAGATCCAAGGCTTGCTAGAAATGTTCCACGCGAAACCCGCTACCTAAACAGATATACGTAACGAATTAACAAACTTCCCGAACCCCTTAACGAACACACTTACTATAAATAGCAACCTTCCATAAGTGGAAAGTTTCCAAAAATAGAAACTTTCCCGAAATAGTAACTTTCTTAAAATGGAAACTTCTCGACTTATAAACACCTTCCACTAACACGATTAAATAAATTACCAACTATTACTATTACCACCAACACCATAATAATAGTAGTAGTAAAATAATTATAAAGACAAAGATAATTAATATTAATAATAATATTAATAACACTAAAAAGAATAACCATAAAATAAAACCTATAATAATAATACTAATAATAATAATAATAATAATAATAAAAAACTACAACACGCAGCCTATGAACCAAAACAGACCCCCAAAAACACAACCCCTTCGACATCTTCCCGACACTTTCCCGACACCTGAACCCCTACTCCGGCACGGTAGTTGCCACCACTGGTCCCCAGTGAATCCCTGGACGCTCCCTCGACAACTCCCTTGCCCAAACCTGCCGTTGAAAACCCCTTCAACAGTCGGTAGTCACAGCATCAACACCCGAAACCCGACACTACCCAGTGCCTCGTGTCTCTGAAAATCCTATTCCAGCCACCACTACCACCACTGTAACCACCACCTGACCCTACTCATGACACCACTCACCGCCCATGACTCCCCTGGTGGTGACCACGTACCCTCGACACCATTCTAACCACTCGAAAAGCATCGCCAAACACCCTCCTTTCGTAACCCCCTGTTCTCCCCTGCTTCTGGTCGATACTCGTGACCCACTTTGTGGTGGTGCTCCGATCACCATACACCCCCTTCCACCACCAAAACCACCAATAAATCTTCTACCACCATTACCCATAACTCACGACGAGAACTAACCCAAACAAAAACGACTGAGCACCCATTAACGAGATGTAACAACACGCAGGAATTCCTGTACAAACGTTATGTTTATAAGTGTCGACTTTCCTAACCTTTGGTATAACAGCAATGGCGGTCTTATGAAGGTTTTAAAACAATAAACATGATATTCATAGTACATGGATTACTCACAACAACACAACCCTAGTCGAAAAACTGATAAAAGTTTGTGAACACTTACTAACTTCCTATTGCGCAGCTCTTAAGAAGACGATGATGATGATGGAATGGTGATGGTGTTCTCATTTGTTTTTCCTTCTCATGGTCCATATTAGAGTTAAGTTTGTTGATGAAAGGAGGCAGAAGGAAATAGAAGGCAGGTTTCGTGAAGAGAAATAGGGCTTTTATTTTTTTCAATTTATTTTATTTTTCTTTTTTTTTTTATTTCTCGATGGATGAAGGACTAGGATATGCATTAGGGTTTTGTTTTTGGTTTTCATGTTTCGATGCATCGCACACTTACACCACCCATCAGGCATAAATCGTAAGCCCAAGTCCATCGCGTATCCCGAGAATGTAAAATACTAATTCACATACACGACCCTTTACTAACACATATACAAAAAATATAAACACTTATTCGATAAATAAATTATCGAGTATAACGTTAAATAACCAACAACACATCAAAATAAATAATAAACTTAATAATAAAATACGAGGTATTACAGTCTTCCCTCCTTAAAATGAACTTCGTCCCGAAGTTCACCATCCCATGGTCAACAAACATGGTTCCTAGGCACATAAAATGTGACACCACATAACATCCAAAAATAATAAGAGAACTTTAAAACCCGAAATGTTATATTCTACCCTTGTTAAGAAAACTTTGTCCCCAAAGTTGAACATATAACTAAATTATAGGACACTTCACGAAACAAAATAAAATGCACAACAGAAGAAGTCAGGAGTATCAAATGTATTCACACAATCACGACATATCTATTAGCCATGCCATAACGACTAGTCATATCATACATCAATAAGATTTTACAATCCTATCCTCCTTAAAACATGGTTACGTCCCCGTAACCCCATCATAAGAATTCCAGCACATTACTCCGTTTTAACCATTACTCTATCTCATAAAATCTTACTCTAAGAAGCCAAGTATTGTACTACCATTATCAAACCTAAGACCAAGGACAAGGGGTGAGTGAACTGGCGGGATAAGACCGCGAATCAATACTTCATCTCGATATCATTTTCAAACTCATAATACAACTCAATAACCAAGGTCGCACTGGACCGTAAACACAATATGGCACAACGGCCAAATAATTCATAACCCAGTACCAGTAACCAATTCTCATCTCCATTTCGATATCAATATTGTCAGATATTCCATTAAAGGAACTGCACCACATTTAGAGAGTAAAACTCTAAGTTACTCACCCACAAGTCAAGGTCAAAGAATACGACAACTCGATAAAATACTGAACTGCAACCTCAATCTCAATACAAAATCAACCATGGCCTTTATTCTAGACTCACGAGCCACTCAATCTCATCAACTCAACCCGTCTCATAAACAAACGGATTATCTTATTAATAGGAAATGTTAACTATCAAAATAAAGGAACAATTACTAATTTCAACGCAAAGAAGTACTCGTAAGAAACCCATAGCAATTATTATTATGCAAACATATATCACCTCGAGCAAGACAAGGGCACTAGGATCGGTAGAAACCATGTTACGCAGTAAAGCAGAATCAGGGTAGCTAACACTCACATACCTTCGAAATTTTATCACAAATTTAATATATTTACAACAATGTAAAGGATTAAGAAGCTCATAGTTCATACTTTACAAATTAAAATGTTTCATGCTCATAATCATATTATAGAAGCAAAATCATATTTAGGAAAAGAAATAGTGCAAATTAATTAACTTAATTAAACATGGAACATTGACATATTTCACAAGATATACACAAATCATAGACTCACAAGACCGTTTAACATTCCCAGATATCAACAAGATAACAAAATCACTTAGGTACATTTCCCGTCCACTCACATTACATCATTTATCATGAAACTATTACTATATACGACCTGCACAATAAGGGTTTTATACAATGCGCATCAATTAAACATTCAAGCAGGATTTCATCGACACATAGCTATATAATTGTCATATTGCAGACAATCACCATAATTATCAAACATCAAGCTTTATCCGGGTTTATCACTTTTAAAATATTTTGAAATGTTTGAAACATTGAAAGAGTAGTTTGTGACAATTTATAAACACGAATGAAAGACAAATTTTTTTTTTTCAAGTTATAGATCGAAACAAGATTACACGGAGGCATTCTGACTCCCTTTACTAAAACATTGTTTCTGTAGTTCATGAATTATGAAAACAAAATTTAAGGATAAAAGTAAACGAATTCACCCGACTAGTACTTCCATAAATCATATGTCAATAATTAATAATTCAACACATCGTGATCAGATTCTAAATATAACAATATGCAATTCACCGTATGGTTTAACAATATACTTGAAAAAGTAGTAAGATTATATTCACAGGGAACTAAACAGAGATAACCCATCAATATACGAAAGAACATCATCAAGATTCACATTGTTCACATAATCACATTTACGTATAACCATTAGATTGCTCTATCATGCTATATAAGCTTACCGGTTAAATTTCATTCTGCCACTTGGCAAGACTCTTCTCAGAAAACATGCTTCTGACATCACATACGAGCAGTACATAATTATTTTGAGGTCGTAATATTTTAGACATATAATTGAAACGATTCTATATTAAACTTAACGAAATAAACAAGGTTACGCTATCATATAGTGAGGTTCATATTCATGTTACTAATGCCATATCAAGATATTACGTGGTCACATCGCATAATTCACATTTGATTAAACTGTTATATGAAACTTACATAACTCGCAACTCCATCAAATAAACATTATGCAGCAATTTACAAAAATCATAATTAAATAACCGATTAGCTATCTTGCGGCCTATTGTAGCTTTTAGAAAATATAATGAATTAGATAACCATAGGAAAAGAATAGAATACATATCTCAAGGGAATTATTTAACACCATTTCCATAACTCAGTCGGTCTGAACAAGAATTTTACAGCAATTCAACAGAAAATTAGGCAACTTGCAAGAATCACAACTAAATAACGACTCATTAAGATTTTACATACCCTATCATCTTGAAAACGTAAACGCATATTCTGAACAGTAGAGGTGGAATTATGCATAAACAATAACAAAGTCTTAAATGATTTCTTTTACAAAAAGGTGGGTCAAAACGAAACTGTGCAGCAACAATCTAACAACGGTCAACTAAAAGATTTATTTCACTCAAAATATAATTCCTATTAACATGAAACCAACAGCATTGTAACACCAACTCAGGAGGTTGTCATACATAAAAATTCTCATACCCAAATTTGGAACACACTTAAAATGACAGTCCGTACAACAAGGAAAAAGAATTTTGGAAGTTTAGTTAAAATCTTGGTTCTGTTACGAGTTCACATTACTACATTGCAACTCAACCATTCATCTTCCGAAACATGTTAGCATATCATTTGAAGCACGAACATTGTACCAGATTAACATTCATTACACATTCCAACTTAATCGTCATCCAGAACACAGTAAAGATTTCGAGAACCCAACCAAGTAGCTCAATACTTGTACACATATATACGAATGTAACTCATAGCTACATGTCATTTATGGCTTGGGGCAACACGTTTCGCATATCACTAGACAGGGGTTACTAATTTATAAAAGTCTGATCATTCATGTTCAGATACCAACAATATATTACATAGATACGATAGTCATTCAATTTCAGTTAATCGTATGAACACTTCAAATATCAAAATCATATGATCACGTCCTTTTAACCATGGTTCAACAAATACAACTCCCAAACTCTGATAATTTCAATTCAATCGTCATATCAATCTACAGTTCATATTGCACATATCCTCAATCAGAACTCACATATGACTTACCTCGTTCTTCTCCTGCAAGAACGTTAGCATAACTTAACCAGGTCACTATATAGTCTACCCCACTCTTCAATTACTCTCTTTGGGTTCCCGAGACAGAACAGAAAGGGCCCAGGTTTGGTGTTAGGGGGCCCCTAACTCATCCCGTTCCTTTTTGGGGCTCCTATCAGTTTCATCTCGGGGTTCATTTTATTAGACTCTTCCTATATTCATTGTTATTCATTTGGTTTAGGCCCGAGGATCGTTCGCTCTGATACCACTTGTAACACCCCGATTTATTAAGGAGCCTTTAGCAAGACATCCTCAGTAAATTGAGCTGTTACGGCAGTAGATACAAAGGAAAGATAAACAGTACTTTAATTAAAATTAAACTCATAACATGTTCTTACAACTGTATTCGAAAGTCTTAACAAAATAAAGAAGTACAACTCATGCTAAACAGACTAAGGTGATCTAGACTTTAGTCTGGTCCGGATCCAAGCTCTCTCTCCCATAGCTCCCCCTTAGTCTCAGCCACCTGTAAATCTGCTCCCCAATAATTTGGTTCATCACAGGTGATCACGAATACACACTACTACAGAAACCCTTAAGGACATCGGTCAATGCACAACGGTTTTTTAAAAAACCGATGTAATAAATAATGCACATCGGTTGTTTCAAAAATCCGATGTCCTTATAGAGTTATTTACATCAGTTGTTTTTACAACCCATGTGCATGACTTGCTGATTTTAATGGACATCAGATGTTTTAAAAACCCATGTCCATCAGATGTTTTAAAATCCGATGTCCTTATAGTATTTCATTTTTTATTAAAACCCCTACTCCATCGTTTCTTTGCCGAGCCTTCATTTTCTCACACACGTACATACCGTTCAACCTAGAATCAACGTCATCTCTTTCTCCATACTTCCGACGCCACCCCGGAACTTCCTCTTCACAACATCTCTAGTAACTAGAGCAAGGTCTGCATCATAAGGAACTTACACACTTGCATTAGTACAGCTTAATCTGATAGTTCGCAATCACCATTCGTTATTCTGCTTTGTTTTAATTGCATTATTATAGATCATCTGTCTTCAAGTAAGTATTTTTCTTTCTTTTTCTTCTTTAATTTGTTGGTGCTTAGCTTTAATTTTCGAAATTAGGGTTAGTCTTTTCGATTTGGGGGTTTTGGCTCTAGGATGTTTTCAAGCTTTCGTTTTCTGTCTATTATTGCTTCCCCATCCCCAATTTTTGAATTAGGGTTTATACTAATTTTGAAATTAGGATTTTGAAAACTAGGGTTTATAATAAATTAAATTAGGATTTCGTTTTAGGGCTTTTACTTTTTAGTTTCTGAACTAGGGTTATGAATTGTTAATTTGCTTTGGATTTGGGATTTAGGGTTCTTAAATTGCTGGATGAAAAATTTGGGATTTAGGATTTCCCTCACCTGAAATATGCCGGTTCTATTAATGCAAACACAAATTCTTTACAGAAGTGATCAAAAAGGGACTTGGGTCTCGGATAGGTTATTGGATAGGTCCCGTACTGCAGAAAGAAAAAAATGGCGACAGAAATTTGCACAGGAACAGCTGGGCAGACCTAATGGCCTGTGTTCAGCGAGTGGAGACAACCGATGAACAGGTCTCGACTACTCAAACAGGGAATTTTATAAAATGTTGTAAGAGGAAGTGAGGAACTATTGTCTAACCATGAAGATGAAACAGTAAAGTCTTGTTTGGAACAAGTTCATAAACAAGCAATCTCTGGGAGCCAGTACTGCAATATCCAACCAACGAAACCAGGTGCCGATGATGAATTCTGCTAACAGTTTGAACTTCTGCCTGAAATTCGCGTTCTCCTTGCCTACTATCACATTTCAGAGACTTGACTGCTACCTCTTTTCCATTAGGAAGCCTATCAGTTGACTTGACAGCTTATCAGAGAGGCTTCTTTCTTATTAATTTCTTCTTCTTTCTTGTTGTTCAAGTGGAAGAGGTAAAATAGCAGTTGGATGTGATGATGTTGTTGTTTGCCTCCTTGATCGTGGTTTAAAGTTCAATTATGCCTTCCCTGCTCACTCTTCTTCTGTCCTTTTCCTTCAACATCTCAAGGTTTCGTCTCTTTCTTTTTCGATACGATGTTTTTAATGTTTAATTGTTTTATCTATGTGGGTATTGATTCAATGTGTATTTGAGTACTATACAATGTAAAAATATGTGATTGACCTTTATCTTCCATTGAATAATTGAATAAAGAATGTCAAAGGTGGCAACTAGAGAACGTTGCTAGTAATTGACCTTTATCTTCCATTGTGCTCCAGTAATGGACCTATAGAAGCCGGCATGGATAATCCACCCATAATGCCAGCTGTAATGACTCCGGCAGGGGGTATTGACCTGGCTGGTGTATTATTCAGAAATCGTATTATATTCATCGAGCAGCCAATTGATTCTCAGGTGGCTCAGCTGGTCATATCCCAGCTCCTAACTCTGGCAACTATTGATGAGAAATCGGATATACTGGTATCTTTCATTTTGCATTCCAAAAATTTCCGTCTGACTTAGGGCAGCCATAATATATGGCTGATGACTTCCTCCATTTTACTCAGGTCTATTTGAACTGCCCTGGTGGAAGCCCATATTCTATCTTTGCAATATATGATTGCATGTCTTGGGTAAGCTTTTTCAATATAGCCTTATATTTTCTGCAGAACCTATTATCACATCCATTACAAAAAAAATTACCATTGGACCAAATCATACACTTCCTCCTTTCCTTTTGGTTCTTCACACTTTTCAAATTTGTACTCACATAAAATTGCAGATAAAGCCAAGAGTTGGCACAGTTTGCTTTGGTATTGTTGCTAGCCATGCTTCGCTTCTTCTTGCTGGTGGAGAAAAGGGGATGCGGTATGCCATGCCAAATACTCGCATAATGATCCATCAACCGATAAGTGGAGTTCAGGTACTGGCCTTTTTCTTGTTTAGCATTGAATTTTTGTTTGCAATTTTCATCTTAGATACTGAATCTTGATGTGCGTTGTGATACTCGATTACTCGTTATTTTGTGCACATGTAAGTCTTATTTTGCTTACATTGCTTTGAGTTGTATGTTATATGTGATGTTAAAAAATTTCATTTTTTTTTGGTCTGTAGTCAAAAAATTTATTAATTTAGGTATCAAATTTGTGTAATGATCCACTACCTTTGCTTTGTGAGTTAAATTTTGTATTGTCTTGTTTTGTTTTATTATTATTCTCCACTGTTTTCTGATTGAATGCCTTCTGTTGAGAGCAGCTGTGATTATACAACTGGTCTGTGGAAGATCTGAGCTTATTCTACATATTTTTGCAGGGTAATATTGAGGTTATCAGACGTAACATGAATGAGTCACTTCGGACTCGAAATGTTAGTACCAGCTCTTCCTATTAAATTGTTTATGAAGTACGATTATCAGCATACACTTCACTTGAATTTTCCTGCACCACGGACCATTGTATTATATGCTATTGATGGCTTGGTTAGCCAACTATAAAGCACTTGATGGGGTTAGACATGTATATCATGTGGCCGGATTCACAATTTTGTCAATCACAATTTTGTCAATCTCAATTTTGCATCTCATGTTTTGTCTACTTGTCTGTATGAAATGTTTATTGATGATGCAAGCACACGTTTTTTGCTTCCATATTAATTGTTCTTTGCTTCTGCATCATTCTAAATTGTGGGTTGGATCATTCACTGTCTATGAACTCTCTCGAATCTCGGTTGAAGTTATTTTTCCGTATTATTATTAAAGCTAGAATTTTGTGTATTATTTACAGGTTTTCAAACACCGACTACCATATTCCCAAGAAGAAATCGACGAGGTCAGGGACTTGTGGGCGGACTATTTTCTAAGTGCATAGTCTTTCTAGCTAGTAACGTAGTACTTTAATTTTGCAAACTAAGCCGATGTTTGGTTAGTTGTTGAACTTGTGATCTCTAGACTATTTTAGATGTCGTCTAAAATGACGCATAACCCTATATGTTTGGTTAGTTGATTAATTTGGATAATGTATATGAAAGGCGACGACCTTTGTCGTGATTTGCTTTGAACTTGTTTAATAAAAGACAAACGACTTTGTCGTGCTTCGCTTTGAATTTGTGTTTGTTTGGTTGATGGTATGGCAGTCTGGCTGGCATCTGAATAATGTATACTGGTGGTACAAATTACCATCAGTACCAGCTTTTTTTTAAAAAAAAAAGAACATAAATGGACATCAGATTACAGCTAAAGAATGATGTGCATAAATATGAAGGACATCAGACTTATTAAACCTCCGATGTGCAATAACACATGGACATCAGATGTGAAGCTAAAGAATGATGTGCATAAGAATGAAGGACATCAGACATATTAAACCTCCGATGTGCATACATATTAAGGACATCAGACATATTACACCTCCGATGTGCATACATATGAAGGACATCAGATGTGAGCTACAGAATGATATGCATAAGAATGAAGGACATCAGATTTATTAAACCCCCGATGTGCATTACCAAATGGACATCAGATGTTAGCTAAAGTCTGATGTGCATAAGGATGATGGACATCAGACTTTTGAAACATCCGATGTGCATTACCAAATAGACATCGGTTGCACAACCGATGTCCTTGACACCCATAATGGACATCAGCGAACTCTACATCGGTTGCTAATCCGATGTCCTTGTCCATAAAAGTCCGATGTCCTTAAGGCTTTCTGTAGTAGTGACACAGGGTCAACCACGAGGTTGAGTAGGGAAAAAGAAATAAATATACCAACAATATAATATACTCCGCACCGATCCAACGCCAATTAAACTCCGCACCGATCCAACACCATATAAACTCCGCACCGATCCAACGCCATATAAACTCCGCACCGATCCAACACCATATAAACTCCGCACCGATTCAACGCCAAATATACTCCGCACCGATCCAACACCAAATAAACTCCGCACCGATCCAACACCAAATAACTCCGCACCGTATCACAAGACCCAATATTTTCACATTGTATTGTATCACAGAAATATATACACGACAATTAAACACAATACAATACCAATCATCCAATGAGATATATAAATAGTTAACATAAAAATAACAGATCACTCGTCATCATGTATACAGTATTCCCCTACCTGAATTAGTAGGAAAGCAGATAGATCCAAGGCTTGCTAGAAATGTTCCACGCGAAACCCGCTACCTAAACAGATATACGTAACGAATTAACAAACTTCCCGAACCCCTTAACGAACACACTTACTATAAATAGCAACCTTCCATAAGTGGAAAGTTTCCAAAAATAGAAACTTTCCCGAAATAGTAACTTTCTTAAAATGGAAACTTCTCGACTTATAAACACCTTCCACTAACACGATTAAATAAATTACCAACTATTACTATTACCACCAACACCATAATAATAGTAGTAGTAAAATAATTATAAAGACAAAGATAATTAATATTAATAATAATATTAATAACACTAAAAAGAATAACCATAAAATAAAACCTATAATAATAATACTAATAATAATAATAATAATAATAATAATAAAAAACTACAACACGCAGCCTATGAACCAAAACAGACCCCCATCCCGACATCAACACCCAAAACAGCCCCAAAAACACAACCCCTTCGACATCTTCCCGACACTTTCCCGACACCTGAACCCCTACTCCGGCACGGTGGTTGCCACCACTGGTCCCCAGTGAATCCCTGGACGCTCCCTCGACAACTCCCTTGCCCAAACCTGCCGTTGAAAACCCCTTCAACAGTCGGTAGTCACAGCATCAACACCCGAAACCCGACACTACCCAGTGCCTCGTGTCTCTGAAAATCCTATTCCAGCCACCACTACCACCACTGTAACCACCACCTGACCCCACTCATGACACCACTCACCGCCCATGACTCCCCTGGTGGTGACCACGTACCCTCGACACCATTCTAACCACTCGAAAAGCATCGCCAAACACCCTTTCTTCGTAACCCCCTGTTCTCCCCTGCTTCTGGTCGATACTCGTGACCCACTATGTGGTGGTGCTCCGATCACCATACACCCCCTTCCACCACCAAAACCACCTATAAACCTTCTACCACCATTACCCATAACTCAAGACGAGAACTAACCCAAACAAAAACGACTGAGCACCCATTAACGAGATGTAACAACACGCAGGAATTCCTGTACAAACCTTATGTTTATAAGTGTCGACTTTCCTAACCCTTGGTATAACAAAAATGGTGGTCTTATGAGGGTTTTAAAACGATAAACATGATATTCATAGTACATGGATTACTCACAACAACACAACCCTAGTCGAAAAACTGATAAAAGTTTGTGAACACTTACTAACTTCCTATTGCGCAGCTCTGAAGAAGACGATGATGATGATGGAATGGTGATGGTGTTCTCATTTGTTTTTCCTTCTCATGGTCCATAATAGAGTTAAGTTTGTTGATGAAAGGAGGCAGGAGGAAATAGAAGGCAGGTTTCGTGAAGAGAAATAGGGTTTTTATTTTTTTCATTTTCTTTTTTTTTTCTTTATTTTTTGATTTGTCGATGGATGAAGGACTAGGATATGCATTAGGGTTTTGTTTTTGGTTTTCATGTTTCGATGCATCGCACACTTACACCACCCATCAGGCATAAATCGTAAGCCCAAGTCCATCGCGTATCCCGAGAACGTAAAATACTAATTCAAATACACGACCCTTTACTAACACATATAAAAAAAATATAAACACTTATTCGATAAATAAATTATCGAGTATAACGTTAAATAACCAACAACACATCAAAATAAATAATAAACTTAATAATAAAATACGAGGTATTACAACCCACTTGTACCCTACTTAAATCAAATGTCGACATATCATCTTCCTCGCAACTCTTTTCACTGTAAAAACAATTCCTCTCAAACCTCCATTTTATTTCTCCTTCTTTTGATAAATTCTTCATCATCCGTCGATCAAATCAAGGTAAAAATATCATTTTCGGAATCCTCATTCGATTTCCAAGCCATCTATCACTTTCTTTTTGTAAATCCTTGAACTCGAAAATGGGACGGTTTTCTCTTAATTCCGTTTTTGAGTCCTAAAATTCGTTTCTTTGTTTGTAGGAGTGGGCTTAGACGATCCGGAGGTCGATAGCTACTTGGTTGAGGAGGATCTTTAGCCGGAAAAGCTTGAAAGGTGACGATAATGAGATAACTCGGCCTTTATGTGTATATTAGCACTCTTGTTGTGATTCTTGTGTTAGCTTCTGATTTTTATTAATGTTCATTGTTCAAAGGACTTAGTAACATGTTTAGGATGTTTAATATGTGAAGAATTCATGTTCTAAGATGTTGTTATGTGTTCTTAAGTTCGTTTTCAGTTTTTCACATTTTGCGACGGATACTTGTTAAATTCGTTTGAGGATTGTTATGAAACTTGTTTGCTGCTAGATAAGTTGTATTTGATGATTAGTAATGTTGGGTAAATATCATATGTACCGATTTTGAAGTTTGTAGGTCGAATTGTGATGATTTCTTATGGTCTGAAAATCCCGATTTTGCGAACAGGCTCTCTGAGCCGGTCGACCGACCGGCCGCCGGTCGACCGGCTGGGAGTGCGTATTGTGTGTTTTGCGTAATTTTGAGAATTAGCCTTGGACTGCCAGCCGGCCGACCGGCTGCCTGCCGACCGGCTGGTAGTCAATTTGTATTGAGTTTGTTTTGCGAAAACTTAGGAAGAAAGGGAGCCCAGCCGGCAGACCGGCCGCCTGCCAGCCGGCTGGGAGTGCATGTGGGGATGGATTCGAGTTTTGCGAAGGCTAGGTTTGGATTCCCAGCCGGCCGACCGGCTGGGGGTCCTTTGTGTTGTTTCCTTTGTTTTCAAAAAGGAGTAGGCTGAGAGGATCCCCAGCCGGCCGACCGGCTGCCTGCAGACCGGCTGGGGATCCCTGAAGGCTGTTTTGATTGTTTTTCGCGTATAACTTTCAAACGGTTAATCGGTTTTAATTGAAATTCGTTTTGTATACCCGTGACATGTATTTGAGGTCCCCGGTGTACGGGCAACACTATATTGGGTTCGGGAATGGAGTAAGGATAGAGACCCCCCGGTCGGGTAACCGAAAGGGAAACCGGCTCTCCCTCGTCTTAGTTTCCGGGATTAATTAAGTGTTGATTAGAGGTTTAAGAAGTTAGAACTATAGGTTAGTTTCTACCTTTGGATGTTAGTGGATACATTGGTTGTCGCGTGGTGGGATATGTGTTAAGCTCACCTCTGGACCCACTACGTGTTTTATATGTCGCGTGACGGGATATGTGTTAAGCTCACCTCTGGACCTGTTACGTGTTTTGCTTGGGCGTGTCAGGATATGTGTTAAGCTCACCTCTGGACCTGACACGTGATCGGTTCTCGTACACGGGATATGTGTTAAGCTCACCTCTGGACCCGTTGTGCAGTGACTGCGTATTGGGATATGTGTTAAGTTCACCTCTGGACCCAATACATGTTTGTAGCATTGGGATATGTGTTAAGATCACCTCTGGACCCTTTGCTTTTGGATGATTAGGGATATGTGTTGAGTTCACCTCTGGACCCTTTTCATGATTGTAAGTTTAGGGATATGTGTTAAGTTCACCTCTGGACCCTTTACTTGAATTGTATGTTGGGATATGTGTTAAGTTCACCTCTGGACCCGACATAGTGTAGTAATGGGATATGTGTTAAGTTCACCTCTGGACCCGTTGCTAGTATTATGGATGTTTTATCTGCTTGCCCTGATGATGGTACAGTGTCAGATATGCATGATGAGTTATTGATGTTTATTTGATTTGTGGTTAAATCATCCAAGGCATTGGATGACTCTTAGTTCGTTTTCATAAATAGTTGGATTGAAAGACCCCCCGACTGGGTAACCAGTAGGGAGACCGGCTCTCCTTCCTAACGGTTTATGAAGTTGGTTGAGAGCCGTGCATTGGAATCGCATGATAGTATGATATGAGATGATGAGATGTTTATGCTTCACATGTTGTTATATGTTGGAGTATTCTGTATTGTTTTATGTGTTACGTGTTGTTACAAAAGGTGGCTAGGAGAACTCTAGTCACTCCCCACTGATTGTGGCGTACATGTTTTCATGTATGTAGGTACATGCAGGTTGGAGATGGGTTCACAAGAAGGCTAGCGAGTGATGATCCTTCATCATATGACTTATACCCTATCGTTAGCTAGACTGTTAGACTTTTGATACTTTATGTTTTGGTACCTGTAGGGATGTTCCATCCCAGGCTGTGTATATATTTTATTTCAGTACTTATAACTGTCACTTATCTATTTTGGTTTCAGTTTCAGTTTCTGTTTCAGTTTAAGACTTCTCGCATGTTGTTTTATCTTTTAAAAAGTTTTATTTCCGCTGCATTTTTAGTACTTTGTATGTTTATATTTCCGTTTTCGCGAGGGGTTTTACAAAACCCACTCTCTTTATATATGTGATCATTCACATATTCACAACTAATCGTCATGCTTATTTTTCTAGAGTAAGAAAATAAAAATCACCACTTAATATTATTAGATAATATTCTCTAGTATACTAATAACAAGTATTAGTACTCAGTTTTTTAACCTAATTCCGTCTCCTAGTCCGGGTTCGGTTTTTTGTCCGTTTTAAGGGTAGGTCTTGGTGTTTACGTAAAGGAGGCAAGCTTACTTGGTTGCTCCTTGGAGGATCGTCCTAGCACTATTTCGGACCGTGGGTAAGAATACGATTCTTTATATATTTCCGCTTTTATTTTACATGCATAAGATCGACTAAATTAATACTCCCTCCTATTCCATATTTTCTTCCCTATTTCCTAAACGGATTATTCAGTTTTCTTCCCCTTTCTCATTTTGGAAACTTTTATTCTTATTTTATTCATTTCTCTCTCCTATTACCAAACCCCACCAACTCTTTTTCCTCCTATTTTATTACTTTTTTAATGTTTGTGGCCCACAAATTCTTATTTAATTCTTAATTATTCATCCCTCTTTCCTATCACCAAACCCCACCCAATTTTTTACACTTATTTTATTCCTCACCTTAATCCTCGTGCCCAGCCCAAAGGGGAACAAAATATGGAATAGGAGGGAGTATGAGATTAATTAGTATAATTTGTAGTAAGACTATATTTTGAGAGACTAGTGTGACTACCGTTTCCCTTCAAGTGGTATCAGAGCTTTAGGTTGCTTGCATGCAACTCGATTTTTACGTTTTTGCGAGAAAATACGATTTTAATTAAAAACGAAAATGATTAGTACATATAGGATATGCACGAAAATTTTAAAGCATGTATACTTTCTGGTCTTAAAATAGTTTTAAGTCATTTTGATGATTTATGGAATAATATTGTTCAATATTGTAATTATATTGTTTAATTATGCATAAAATCGGTTAAAATTGTTTTATTATGTGAAAAATAGCAATATAATGTTTCTGACCGAGAATTTTAAATATGTTCTCACATGCATTTAACATATTATGAATGTATAATTTTCGAAATTATTGAAGTTTTATGCATGGTTTATGATTTTTTAAAGGTTAAATAGTCATAAAATGGGATAAATATGGGTTTAAATAGTTATATTATGAATTTAACTACAATTTTTTTTAGATGTCACATGCAATATATAAAATTATGATAAATTTTCCAGAAATTTTTTCTTTTATATTGCATGAATATTGATTTTTATCGTAAAAATCGTAATATTAGTGACATATTTTAGCTTAAATAGTTTAAGTTTGAATTTTACCATAAAAATTTTATATAGTGTCACATATATTATTTCTAGCATGCATGTAATTTTTTAGCTAATTATTTCGAATTTTGCATGAGAAATGATTTTAATCGGTAAAATCGAGTAATATATGACCCGAATTATTAAAAATAGTAAAAGTTGCTAAAATGGTCCGAAAAATTCACCCATATTAGTCATATTTGATATGATCATCAACATATTTTTATTTAGTGCCAAAAGTTTCTGAAATTTTAAATTTTAATTTCAAAAGTTAAAGTTAGAAATTGAGAATTGTAAGAGCCATATTTTATTTTCAGACCTTAAACATTGTTTCCATTCTGATTTTTCTGCATTTTCAGTCACTTTGAGTGTTTAGGAATATGTAAAAATTATATTGGTATTTTATTGCATGATTTTTGAAGTAGTTTTGAATTTTTCCGAATAAATGTGCATTTTACACGGCTATTTTACGAAATAAATAGTATATTTCGAAAATCTTTAAATTTTAAGGATCTGAAATTTTGAGATATTTTCAGTATGTTCAAAATTTTGAATTTTGAATTGTCGAAATTTTTATGACTCGTTTGATAATTTTAATGCTATTTCCCGTAAAACCGATTAAAACCGAACACTACAAAAAAAGCGCGATACACTGACGGAATTCCTGACGGAATTTTTAGTCAGTCAGTTTTTTTCAAAGGTCTGACGGATTCCTGACGGAATACTGACGGAAAAAATTCCTGACGGCAATTCCGTCACAAGCTGTCACTAAAATCTGGCGCGTTGACCAAAGTCAATGGCGGTAAAAATTACTGACGGAAAATTCGTCAGAATTCATCAGATTATATTGGCGCGTTGACAAAGTCAATGGCGGTAAAGGTATCTGACGGAAATTCCGTCAGATATTTAGTTTACTGGCGGAATTTCCGTCAGAATATTGCTTTAGTGACGGAAAATTTAGTGACGGAATTTCCGTCAGAATTTCTCCTTAGTGACGGAAAATCCGTCAGAAATTTGTGACGGAAATTCCGTCAGATGTATGCTTTAGTGACGGAATTTCCGTCAGGATTCTTTAACACAATTTTTTTTTTGCACATATCGAAAATATTACAAGTTTATATATAATGAACAAAAAAAGCAAATAAATTGTACAAAGCTTTATATTATTGTATAAGCAAACAATAACTACTATTTACGAGTATAAACAATAACTACTATTTACGAGTATAAACAATAACTACAAAAAAAAAACAAATAAATTGTACAAAGCTATATATATTATTATAAGTTTATGAAGCAAACAAACAATAACTACTATTTACGAGTATTATTTTTCTTTATTGTTAGAATTTGTAATAAACACGCATGTAGTAATTAGGAGGGTGCTGTTTTGTGAAGATTAATGAAGAATTCATTAAGATATGAAAAGGACGACATTTATAATAATAATCAATTCTCCTCATTATATATATGCTATGAGATTTGGTTTTAAATTTAAATGAGAACATGATGGTTAAAAGGAGAACGATTATGAAAAATATTACATATGCTACACTATTCATGTATGTGGGGTACGGGCTTTATTAATAATTTGTAATAATCTCTCTATCCGTCTCATTCAATAGTTTACATTTACTTTATTATTAGGATTATTTTGTACGTGGACAAGGGACCAGGTAAATAGACGCATATATAAATTTAAGTTGAAATTTAAATTTACCTAAAATGTTGACGACAGTTAAGTTGGAAACTTATAATTTGATTATAAAATAGGTAAGATAATAAATAAAAATGCACTGGAAAATTAGAAAAGTAAGAAATAAAATGACTATAAAATGTATTACTGACGGAAATTCCGTCAGTGAAATGTAGTACTGACGGAAATTCCGCCAGATGTATTCTCCTTTTAAATTTTGAACATTTGAACATTTGAAAAGCCAGATAAGTATTTATCTGACGGAAAATCCGTCAGTGAAGTTAAATACAAACGGAAATTCCGTCAGTAATCCGTCAGATTTTTTTTAATACCCCAGATTCTGTCGCGTTATTTTCCCCCAATTCATAAAATCCCCAATTATTTCCCTAACCCTAAATCGCACCCGACACCACACCCTTCACCACCCCCTCCACCACACCCGACACCACCACTCTTGCCAACCTATTTCACTTCCACCACCGTCACCGTCATCTTAAGGTAAACATTCATCCTTCTCTTTCTTTAATTTTTGATTTTATGCTCTTTTCTTAATTTTTGAATCAATTAGTTAGTTTTCTATTGTTATTATATATGTTAATTGACTTAGGATAGAAGCCTTGCTTGATTTAGGATAGATGCCATAATGTTTAATGAGTTATGTGAATATTTGATTAATTATTTTAAGTTTTGATTAATTATGCTAATTTGGTTTAATTATGCTAATTTTGGTTTAATTATGCTAATCAAAGTTAAAAATATAAAAAGGTAATTGATTCGTGTCTATTTTATGATGTTTTTCATCTATTTTTACACGCATTTGGTTGCTCATTTACTATGTTTTAGCCCTTTTTTCCAAACAATTGTGCACTTTCGTATTTTTATGCTCTTTTGCAGATTTATGCGGAAAAGGGACGATTTTATACCAAATTTATGCCCTCGGGATTTTTTTATGACTAAGGACAAGAAGGAACGAAGCCTAGCGCACATTTCAAGGCCTGAAGATAGCTTTAACAAGCAAAGAATCGATCCACGACATTGCAGCCTGTTTCAAATGGCTATATCTCGAGTTCTAGAGCTGATAATGGAGTGATTCGAGTTGGAGGTGCTTATCCTCTTAGTTTTCCAACGCCGCAAGAATCGCTTGATTAAGATAAGTAACGAAGAAATGGCAGCTGTTTTAAGATCGACGCGCGCTGCAGTCCCGACAATTGGGTCGACCGACCCACAAAGTAGGTCGACCGACCTCAGCGCTGACCCAGAAGTTTCCGCGAAGCCCATTAAAGTGTTTAGGTCATTAGGAAACTCTTTATTTCCGTCTACTTAAGCATACTACGGGATTAGGGTTAGAGATTAAGTTTTCTATTCAGTTCTTAATCTAGTTTTCTATCATAGAATTACAATCAAGTTCTTAGTTTTAATCTTTCAATTATATTCAAACACTCTTCTTTAGTTTTGTTCTTTGTTCATTAATCTTTCCACACGGATTCAATAAAGCTTTTGTTCTTTCTGCCCTAATTCCTACTGTGGTTATTCTTCTCTTAATTTCAGTTTTAATATTGTTCTTATCTTAGAATTGCTAGTATCCGGTTTAGGTTAGAATCCCAAAAGCCTTTGTTGTTTTTGCATGTTTAGATTAATGTTCTCCATGTTTATTACTATTTTCATTATCGTTTCAATCTTCATGAGTAGCTAAATACATATGTTAGGATGTAGGGGATGAATATGCATAGGTAATATAACGTTCGAAACCGACCTGTAGCAGAGCCGTGGTCGGCCGACCCACATAATGGCCCTCGGTCGACCAAGGCGGTGGTCGGCCGACTGGACTAGCCGGTCGGTCGACCCACTCGCGTATGAATTCTGTTTCGTCTTTCTTTGTTGATTATAATACCCTACAATGAGACTGAAAGGAGACTTGTAGGATGTTAGTAATGACTTACCCAAGATTGAAAGATACGGGGAGGGCATTGGTTTACACCTTAAGACGGCTAGGTTACTCAAGACTGAAAGGTATGTGACCTAGAATTTAGGAATCACCCTTATTGTTGACACCCAATAATTGTGAGACCTAGGAACTAATAGCATAGGCCGAAAGGAGCTATTAGGTACCATAGACCGAAAGGATATGTTACACCCCTTACGCGACTGCAATACATGTAGACTTAGGATTTATATTACCTTAGCTATTTGTTACCCGATCATCCTAGCATCTCTTTTATTATTGTTTTATTATCATCTTTATTTACTTGCTTTATTTTTATCTTTTATTCTAAACCTAGTGACAACCAATCCAAAACCCCCAATTTGTTACCTTAAAACATTGACCTTAAACAATAAACACTCCCCACCTCTCTGTGGTTCGACCCTTGACTTTCACTATCTATAGTTAAAGTTTGTAACCGGGATATTCCTGTTGAGTGTGATCCTATCACACCCATTACTGAAGAGTTGCTCATTCTTAAGGATGAGAATGATAGGTTATTTGATTCCCTCTGCCTCCCCGTTGATGATACTGACTTGGATCTAGATACAGATGATGAGTTAGAAATTTACCCTTTGACTGACCAACCTATTTCTGTAGGCGTTAGTGATGAACATGTTCCTGACATGTTTGAACCTTCGGTTGATGAACCTTGTTTTTTTGCAGGATTCATTTTTTGACATTCCTGATGTTTTTAATAATATTAGTGAATGTTATGTACAAGGATCATTTACAAAGGATCCTTCGGAGGCTTTGATGTGTTTTGAGGCATGTGCAGGTGAATCTCTTGCTCAGGAGGCTGATTTGGATGCTCCAGAAATTGCGACACTAGTGGTAGAGTCTATAGGCGGTAGGAAGAGAGATGTTCTCGATCGAGTAGTACCACTTACTCGATCAAATGATGTAGAGAACGAGGTAACTCAAACAAGTGATCATTTGGCTAAAGAAAAGAGCCCTAAGAAGAAGAAACCCAGGAAGGTGTCGGCCCACGACTTGGGAGTCGACAACCCTAGGAGATGGATGGCTAGAGCTATGGATGATGACCCACCCATCTACATGGTGGAGAGAAACTCATCTACCCAAATCACCATAGCTGAAGGAGTAGCCTGTAGTCAGAGCCCTTGGTCAAAGAAACGCCGAATCCTTCGCGGATGACTTCTTCTTTTTTGCTCGTTTCTGTTATTCCGAAAACATTTTTTTTTGTTTTGCTAAGACTTTCTAGCTTGCTTTCTTTAAGTTTTTAGGACAACTTTTCCGTTGTGTTTGCGTAGTTAAGACTTTTTGGACTTGTTTCTGGGATCTCGCGCACTTGTTGGGCGCATATTGGATGATTTTTTTTCAGGATTGACGAAAGAAGGAAGACCGCTGTGCAGCAGAAGGGTCGACCGACCAGAAATACGGGTCGGTCGACCTAGTCCCTGACGTTCTGGAATTCCTGCAGTCCGCAGAAAGGTCGGTCGACCCAAAATATAGGTCGGTCGACCTACCCGTCCGTCACAGCCTGTTCGCTTCTTCCTCGGAATTCGTGCACCATCTTGGGTACTTGAGTGGCACTGCTGGCCACCAAAACCTCCCAGCTTACGCTGGTTTGGGGAGGTTTTTCTCATGCGCCTGTTAATCCAGTGAGTTCTTTCCAGTTTTCCTTAGTTTTTACTCTCTTCGCACCTTTTCTTTAATTTTCTGAAACCTTTACTTAGGTTAATGCACAATGGGGACATTGTGCGGGTTGGTTTGGGGAATGGTTTCGTGTCACATGCATTGCATTTTGTCACACGTTTATTGCATTTCTGTCTTGCATCGTTCTTTTCTTTATTTTCCTTACCTATACAAAAGAAAAATACAAAAAAAATGAAAAAATTCAAAAATTTCCAAAAAATGCACTTTTATTTTAGCATATAGGTCGAGTCGGAACGAAAGTATTTCAAGGATGATTTAAGCTATCTTACATGTTTCTGCCTTTACATTGCCTTGTCAACTTGTTTTAGTATGAAAGTCTTTTGCATATCTACGAGTTTTCATCAATTTGTATATCTTGAGACTTAACTTATACCTTGGCAACCTACTATACATTCTAAGTTTTAGAGCCGTATTCCTGGTTTCATTCTTAAACCAGTTGTCTAGGATGTGAGTAGTACTCCCCTTGGAACATGTTACATCAATATGCATAAACATGAACTTGAATTGCTATAAACTTGTTTTACTATCTCGTTTTGTGAGTCTTGATACGTGCATTTGGGATCCCTTTTCTCATATTTACCCATAAGCTTCACATATCCAAATTTGCCTTTTATTTCCCCCAAAACGACATTCCATACTTAGCCTACCCTTCCAAGCTAGTATTTGTAGCTCTTGGTCCATCTTGAGGCATCTTGGTTTATTTGCTATTTTGAGCAAAAAGAGAAAAGAAAGAAAGAAAGCAAGAAAAGAGAAAAAAAACAGAAAAATTCAGAAGAAGAAAGAAAGAAAAGAAAAACGAAAAAAATCAATATTTACATCAAAGTCAGTCGACCGACCACCTTCATAGGTCGGTCGACCAACTGACAGCATCAGAAATTCAAAGTTTCGTTCTGAAAGTCCCTTTCTTTTATATGTTATCACTCCCGTACTTCATTCAAAATATTTGGGAGTCCTTTCTTATATTTAATGTGAGAGTTGTGCTACAAAAGAGCACTTCCTTCATATCAAAAGTTGTGAATTATGTTGTTGGGAAACGGTTTTACTAGCTTGGCTACTAACCCCACAAATCCAAAAACATCTTAACCACTTTTACCTTTTACCTCACATATCTTTCATTACCTCAATTGCATGTATCTGGGTCATTTAATAAGTTTTTTATACATAGTTGTAGAATTCTCGTTCATGTTAGATTGCAGGCATGTTTCCATGGGTCGCAGTTAGGTGAGTGTCTCTACAAGATTACTTCTTTCTATCCTTTACATATACTCACCCTTTGCTTCATGAGTGTCTCGAGCGTACCGCGAGAGTCCATGGTATAAAGTCTCTATAGTCTCTAGTGTTGCAAGTTTGACGACACCATAACTCGTTTGCATGATTCATATACTTTCTCATTTTGTACTTGGCATTGGTTTAGGCTGACATGTAAATTTCGCTCTGAGATTGAAATCGTTCCATTAGTTAGGATCGAGTCTACTTCTTGCTTGAGGGCAAGCAAGGGTTTGGTTTGGGGAATATGATGCGTGTCTATTTTATGATGTTTTTCATCTATTTTTACACGCATTTGGTCGCTCATTTACTATGTTTTAGCCCTTTTTTCCAAACAATTGTGCACTTTCGTATTTTTATGCTCTTTTGCAGATTTATGCGGAAAAGGGACGATTTTATACCAAATTTATGCCCTCGGGATTTTTTTATGACTAGGGACAAGAAGGAACGAAGCCTAGCGCACATTTCAAGGCCTGAAGATAGCTTTAACAAGCAAAGAATCGATCCACGACATTGCAGCCTGTTTCAAATGGCTATATCTCGAGTTCTAGAGCTGATAATGGAGTGATTCTAGTTGGAGGTGAAAGCTTATCCTCTTAGCTTTCCAACGCCGCAAGAATCGCTTGATTACGATAAGTAACGAAGAAATGGCAGCTGTTTTAAGATCGACGCGCGCTGCAGTCCCGACAATTGGGTCGACCGACCCACAAAGTAGGTCGACCGACCTCAGCGCTGACCCAGAAGTTTCCGCGAAGCCCATTAAAGTGTTTAGGTCATTAGGAAACTCTTTATTTCCGCCTACTTAAGCATACTACGGGATTAGGGTTAGAGATTCAGTTTTCTATTCAGTTCTTAATCTAGTTTTCTATCATAGAATTACAATCAAGTTCTTAGTTTTAATCTTTCAATTATATTCAAACACTCTTCTTTAGTTTTGTTCTTTATTCATTAATCTTTCCGCACGGATTCAATAAAGCTTTTGTTCTTTCTGCCCTAATTCCTACTGTGGTAATTCTTCTCTTAATTTCAGTTTTAATATTGTTCTTATATTAGAATTGCTAATATCCGGTTTAGGTTAGAATTCCAAAAGCCTTTGTTGTTTTTGCATGTTTAGATTAATGTTCTCCATGTTTATTACTATTTTCATTATCGTTTCAATCTTCATGAGTAGCTAAATACATATGTTAGGATGTAGGGGATGAATATGCATAGGTAATATAACGTTCAAAACCGACCTGTAGTAGAGCCGTGGTCGGCCGACCCACATAATGGGTCGGTCGACCAAGGCGGTGGTCGGCCGACTGGACTAGCCGGTCGGTCGACCCACTCGCGTATGAATTCTGTTTCGTCTTTCTTTGTTGATTATAATACCCTACAATGAGACTGAAAGGAGACTTGTAGGATGTTAGTATTGACTTACCCAAGATTGAAAGATACGGGGAGGGCATTGGTTTACACCTTAGGACGGCTAGGTTACTCAAGACTGAAAGGTATGTGACCTAGAATTTAGGAATCACCCTTATTGTTGACACCCAATAATTGTGAGACCTAGGAACTAATAGCATAGGCCGAAAGGAGCTATTAGGTACCATAGACCGAAAGGATATGTTACACCCCTTACGCGACTGCAATACATGTAGACTTAGGATTTATATTACCTTAGCTATTTGTTAGCCGATCATCCTAGCATCTCTTTTATTATTGTTTTATTATCATCTTTATTTACTTGCTTTATTTTTATCTTTTATTCTAAACCTAGTGACAACCAATCCCAAACTCCCCAATTTGTTAACTTAAAACATTGACCTTAAACAATAAACACTCCCCACCTCTCTGTGGTTCGACCCTTGACTTTCACTATCTATAGTTAAAGTTTAGGAATTATAAATTTTATCTTTGATACCCTCAACGACGGGCATCAGTAATAGTATAGCGAATTTCATATGCATATTAAATATAAAAGATTGAATGAGTTAAAAATACAAATGTTTTACTTATATGCTAGAAGTGCCTTTAATTATGATGACTTTATTATTTATATTGACCTAGTACCCGTTCAAAAATTACTCATTAGGAGTAATTTTTGAATAGTCCCCGTTTTGGGACTGTCTTTGTACATTTCAAGTCACTTAGGTAGTAAACATGTTATTCTGATTTATTAATGAGAAAAGAATTCGGTTACAATTCCTTTATTGTTCTTTGAGTACATATGTGGAAAAATTATTTTTTCTACATTGTGTATTTGAAGAACGGATGGGAATTGCTGTCGAATTTTTTTGTCATTAATAAATTACAAGTGCGTGTTTGCTAGTAACTTGAAACGTACATTGATGGGTTTAGGTTGGAGTGATAAGGACCCATGAAAATCAAATAAAGAAATCACAAGTGCATGTTTGCTAATGTTTAATTAATATGTATTTATTTTGCTTATAATTTTGTTTTTTAATCTTTTAACATATATATAAATCTGGCTAATATATATGTAGATTCATAATAACATGAAAAGAATCGAGCGACAGTGGATGTATGAAAGATTAGACGATAAAAAGAAACCTAAGCGTAAATTTGCAAATGGGGTGAAGGAGTTTCTTAAATTTGTGGAACAAAGTAGTGTGTACAAGGATTTAGGTGAAACGAGGTGTCCGTGTAAAAAATGCGATAACGGCGCTTTTAAAAAGATAAGGGATGTTCAAAATCATTTGTGGTCGAACGGTTTTACCGAGAATTGCTATGTATGGACATATCACGGTGAAAAACGTTCTACGAAAGGAAGTACAAGCAGTACAGTAGTTAATGAAAATCCGTATCGTGAGTTTGTGGCAAATGCATTACGTGATACCGTTGATCAAATAATGGAGGATCAACTCAATCCCGATGGCGTTAGTGATGAAGAGGTGCGTCATGAAACCCCAAACCCTCAAGTTTCTTCCTTCTTTAAAATGTTAGAAAAAGCAGAAGAACCAGTGTACGAGGGAAGTAGTATGAGTTTGTTGGAAGCGGCTGCTAGGTTGGTAACACTCAAATGTGAGAACAACATGTCTCTTAGATGCGCCAATGGTTTTGTGTCCTTCGTTAGTGACATTATTCCAAAGGACAATCAAATGGCGCGTAATTTTAATGAGGTAAAAAATCTTTTAAAGGGACTACAACTAGCCCATCAGAAGATTGCTGCTTGTCCTACTGGATGCATGCTTTTTTGGGAGGAAGATGCTAATCTTGAACAATGTAGAAAATGTCATGCATCTCGGTATAAAAGTGATAAGAATTCAAGGCGTAGGTGAATTCCATGTAAACCATTAATTTATTTTTCGCTTGCGCCAAGGTTGCAACGTTTATATGCAACCAAACACCTAGCAGGTGAGATGACTTGACACCATAAAAACTCCCGATTAAGAAAAAGGGGGACTATGTCACACCCAAGTGATGGAGAAGCGTGGAAACATTTCGATAGAGAGCATTCAGAGTTTGCAAGTGAACCTCGCAATGTTCGGTTGGGTTTGTGTACAGATGGATTTCAACCATATGGACAATTTGGGAAAAATTACTCATGGTGGCCAGTAATTGTCACTCCATATAACTTACCTCCTTGGTTATGCATGAAGAGACAGTTTATGTTTCTAAGTATGATCGTTCCAGGTCCTAAGAACCCCAAGTCAAATTTAGATGTCTAGCTCCAACCGTTGATTAAAGAGTTGAAAGAACTTTGGGAAAATGGCGTTTACACCTACGATGTATCCAAGAAACAGAATTTTCAGTTAAGGGTTGCATTAATGTGGACGATCAATGATTTCCCAGCATATGGCATGCTTTCCGGTTGGGCCACAACTGGATATCGTGCTTGTCCTTATTGTCATAAAAAAGAACATAAAACTTTCTGGCTTAGAAATAGCAGAAAAATTTCTTGGTTTGATTGTCACCGTGAGTTCTTGAGACCTGATCATCCCTTCCGTGACAATTGCAAGCATTTTTTAAAGAACAAGAAAACCAATGATCAGATAGCTTCAGTTAGATTGACTGCTGATGAAGTCTGGGAATCTGTCAAAGATTTACCAAAAATTGGTGATGCTTCTGATCAAGAATTGAAAAGATTGAAAGACAATGATGAAGGGTGGTGGAAACAAAGCATCTTTTGGGAACTTCCTTATTGGAAAACATTGCTGATTCGACACAACTTAGATGTTATGCACATTGAGAAAAACGTTTTTGAACAAATTATCAACAACGTGATGGATGTACCTGGGAAAACTACGTTTGGCACTAAGGGTAAAGCAGACTTTAATGAACATTGTTTTAAACGACCCGTATCATCTAAGTTTGTTTTAGGCATGGCAGAGAAGAAGGCTTTATGTGAATGGGTTAGTAATTTGAAATTCTCGGATGGTTATGCTTCGGATTTGAGTCGGTGTGTTGGCCGTAAAAAGATGGTGTTGCATTCCATGAAAAGTCATGATTGTCATGTTTTTATGGAACGGTTACTTCCCATTGCACTGAAATATTTGCTCCCAACGGGTTCTTGGAATGCAATCACTTAAATAAGTCAATTCTACTTGTGTACTTCAACGATCACAGTTGACTCTATGGATCAACTAGAGTCAAACATTGCGGAGATAATATGCAAGTTAGAGAAGATATTTCCCCCTTCTTTCTTCAATTCTATGGAGCATTTGCCTGTTCACTTACCTTATGAAGCGAAGGTTGGAGGACATGTTCAGTATCGATGGATGTATCCGTGTGAGAGATTTCTTAATCGCTTGAAAAAAAAATGGCAATAAAGCTCGTGTCGAGGGTTCCATATGCAACGCTTTTTTGTTAGAAGAAATTGCAAACTTCTGTTCCCTATATTTTGAAGATCACATTGACACAAAAGCGAAAGATTTAGATGTTTTGAATTCCGATGACCAGCCAAATTCAAAACTACCTGAGTTATTCAATGATCAAATGGGAACTACAACTGGAAAATGTGTCAAGAGATACTTGAATGAGAAAGAGTATGAAGATGCTCATTTTTACGTGTTGAGGAACTTAGGAGAATTTTTAGCTCCATATGAAAAGTAAGTAATCATTTCATCATTATTACTCAAATTATATCATATATATAATGCATAATTAAAACATGTTTTTTAAATCCAAATAGGGAATTTGAGAAACATATCAAACTCACATTCCCTGATGTCATATCCTCTGATGATGTTTGGACCAAACATGACAAAAGTTTTCCGCACTGGTTCGAAAATGAAGTAAGTGATACTAATTGAATTTTTTTACTAATTATTACTAATTATATATTAATTAATAACACAATTGCATTCTATATTAATAGGCACTTAGATACAGAGATCCGTTAATAGTAGCTTTAGTGACTCGGTGAGAACATGGAGGCGATATTCTATTAATGGCTACAAATTTCGAGCTTTTAAGGAGGGAGTTGATGTTTCAAAAGCTACTATAAGCAACAGGGTTTGTGTGAATTCTACAGATGGGTTAGACTACTATGGAACCCTGAATGAAATAATTAAGCTTCTTTATCATACCGCGCGAAGGGTGTATAAGGTCATATTATTTAAATGTAATTGGTTTGATAATTCTCCACAAGGGCTAAGTATCCATAAGGTATACGGACTTGTTGATGTGAACATAAATAAGCAACTTCGTGGACATAATCCATTTGTGGCGGCTTTTCAAGTAGATCAAGTTTGTTATGCTCCTTATCCAACTACTAAGAAAAGTAATCAATGGTCCACAGTTTTCAAAATGAAGGCAAGATCACATGTTGATGCTCCTATTGACGAAACTGTCTTCCAAGAAGATGCGGTTCTCAATGATCACTCAGTTTCGCCAATTGTGGTGGAAGAGACACAAAGTGAAGATGAATATGACGTGGTTGTGGAAAGGGGTGAAGATGAACATGAAGTTGAAGAGGGATGAAGATGATTTTGAAGAAAGTATAAGAGAGGAAAATGAGGAAGTCGATGAAGAAGTAGGAGTAATATTTTCAGATAACGAACCTCTTTTGTTGTCTAGTGATAGTGATAGTCAAGATGACTAGTTGTAGAAATGTATGGATTGTTATAACAATTGTAAACATTCAAGCAGTTTGTTCTATTGCTTTTATTTAATCAATTTGTTCTATTGCACTTTTATATATTTAATCAGTTTGTTATGTTGCAATTTGTTTCATATAGCTGGTGGTGTTTTAGTGTTTATATATCATGGTAGGTGGTGGTTTTGTTAGACGATATCTAGGTGGGAATAGTAATGCCGGAGGACATCGTCGTCGGGAGGAGAACGCACAGATTCCTCCTGAACCACAACCAGAACAACAACAAGAACAACAGGCTGATGAGGATGACAGCGGCGACGACGAGCCGGTTGAGGAACCTTCACACGAGGAAGAGACCGGAACGGTGAACCTGTCACGTGATCCTGAACAAGGTTATTGGTAAGTCTTTCATTTATTTTATTTTTTCTTTTGACTTTCACCATAATTCACAATGCTTATGTATATGTTTTATTTTCAGGTGGGATGACCAGCCAATCAAGGACTATGTCACTTGGTCATTCACCCGTAATTTGGGGAAATAGTTTTTCACCAACTGGAGTCAAGCCAGCCATGGAGAACGTAAGAAGATGTACACTTACTTCCAGGTATATAAATTTCCAAGTTATCATTTTTTAACTAAGTTTGTTTAATTCAATCATAACACAATTTTTATAATATCCTATTTTTTTTTGAAACAGAATCGTGTCAAAGTTGTGGATGCTGGCTATGATCCCAAGACCGAGTGGAAGACTCGTGTTTCGAGGAGGATTACAAGTCTCGTCAATGGCACCAATTATAACCGGAAAAGGCCAAATTGGTGCCCCGAGCGGTGGTGGGTGAAGCTTTAAAAGAGAGCTGAAGAAGATCCTGACTATGCCAAAAAATCTGGAATTAATAAGGCAAACAGGAGGTCCGGTGGCGTAGACGGGAAAGCGTTGGGCACCCATACTCTTGGCCGGAAGAGTTGCTCGGATGCTTTCAAAGAATTGGTAAGTAATATTTATATTTATATATTTTTCACAATTTGGTTAACCAATCCGATCATATTTTGATCAACTTTTGTATTCATACTTATTTCAGGGTGACGACGCAACACCGTATAAGCTGTTTGAGTATACTAAGAAGAATAAGTTTCAACAGTGGGTCAACCCTCGAGCTGCGAAGATCGATTTAAGTCAATCTATCTACTAATTAAGTTACAAATTAGTAAATTTTTTCATTTGAATTTTGATGATAAATATAACATTTCTTTCTTAATTTTTTGTTTTCCAGGCTGCTTATAAGGAAATCATTTCTCAGCCCACTCCAAATGGAGAGCCTCGAGACGAGTATGAGGACTTCTACGAGGCTGTTGACGGGTTTGACGAGAAGTCCATAATGTTCGGCACCGGTTCGATAGGGCCAACGGTGTGGTACGAGCCTCCAGGCAACAAAGGTCGTCGATCCTGCTCCTACGCACCCACTGAGAACACTCGCATTCAACAGGAGTTAGGTAGGGAGCGTGCCGCGAGAGAGGATCTGTAACATCCCGTATTTTTATAAAATATATTTTAAGGGTTTTTAATTATTTTAAGTAATAAAATAATATTTTAATAATTTATCGGGAAGCGTTTTAAATAAAGAGTAAGATCCGTCTTAAGAACCTTAAGTCCTTAAGACGAATAAAAACTTGGCAACTTGAATTCCTAACTTAAAACCCGTTCTTTCAAACCCGTTTTCCTTGAAACGGGAATGGACACAAATAAACCCTCATAAACCCCATTGTGTCGACATTTCTTCATCCCTTCAAAAACAAACACTGAAACTCATTTCACAAAAACCTCCATAAATCCTCATCTCTTAATCCATTTTTCTTCATCATCCGTTCACCGAATCAAGGTAATAAATACATTTTCGGAATCCTCATCGAATTTGCAAGCCATCTATCACTTCCGTTTTTCTTTTCTTTCATTTCGAAAATGGGGCTGTTTTTGTAGAATCCGCCTTTCGGTCTCTTAAATCCGTTTTTCGTGATGTAGGTGAGGGCTTAGAAGACCCGGACGTGGATAGCTTCGTTGTAGAGCAGGAGCTTTGAACGGAATTTGCTTTAAGGAGACGATAATGAGAAACTCGGCCTTATTGTATACATTAGCACTTTTCTTGCTTGAATTGGTTTAAGTTTCTGTTTCTTAATGTTATTGTGGTTGTTTGAACTTAGTAACATGATAGGAATGTTCTTACTTGATGATTACATGCTTAGATGATGTTTCATATGTGTATTGTTCAATTTTCAGAAATTAGTGCTTAAGACGGATACAAATCATTTCCTTATTGAGGATTGTTTGTGGGATTAATTGCTGATAGTTAGTATATTTGATGATTTCATGTATTGGGTAAACATTTGTTGTTGCTAATTTAGAAGTTTGGGATCAATTTGAGATGATTTGCATTTGTTAAGGAATTTGCGTTCTGCGTACAGCGGCCTCTGAGCCGGCAGGCTGACCGGCAGCCGGTCGGTCGGCTCAGAGTCTGGGTGTCGTCTTTTGAAAGTTCAGAAATCAGAGAAAGGTTTCTGAGCCGGTCAGTCGGCAGCCGGTCGACCGGCTCAGGATCCTTCTTGGTGTTTTGCGAGTTTTGGAAAAGGCATTGGAAGTGACTACCAGCCGGCAGGCTGGCAGCCGGTACACTGGCTGAGATTCACTCCTCGTGTTAAATTTGAAGTTTGACTATTGGGGAAGGGACTCCCAGCCGGCTGGCCGGCGGACGGTCCACCGGCTGAGAGCCTCTTCTCTTGTTTTTCAGACGATCAATGGGCATGGGAAGGGACTCCCAGCCGGTGGACCGGCAGACGGTCTGGGACCGGCTGAGAGCCCCTGTTCCCATTGTTTTGTTTATAACTTTCAAAGGCTTATTCGGTTTTGATTGAAACTCGTCCCTTGTACCTTTGATGTGTGGTTGAAGTCCCCGGAGGATGGGCGACACTATAGTGGGTTCGGGAATGGAGAGAGGATAGAGACCCCCCGGTCGGGTAACCGAAAGGGAAACCGGCTCTCCCTCAACTTACTTCCCGGGATCAATTAAGTGTTGATTAGAAGTTAAGGAAGTAGAACTATAGATTAGTTCATAGACTTTGGTTGATATTGTATTGATGCGTATTAAGTTATGCCTTAAGCTGGCCTCTGAACTTAATAGGTGAGTTGATTTTCATATATGGGAATATGCCTTAAGTTGGCCTCTGAGCCCTATATGTGTATGTTTGTCGTGTCTGGGACATGCCTTAAGCTGGCCTCTGAGTCCAGACATGTTTGATTGTGATCGCGTTGGAACATGCCTTAAGTTGGCCACTGAGTCTGACAAGTAGAGCAGCTGCACAACGGGGGTAGCTAAGGAACTGACACCTTGCCCGGAGTGCAGATGTTTGATGCTAGGACATTCCTTAAGCTGGCCTCTGAGTCTAGTATATTGTGATGTTGTGAAGGGACATGCCTTATGCTGGCCTCTGAGTCCTTTACTTTAGGATGCTAGTCCATTCGTTGTGATGTCGCCTCTGAGTCTAGTGTCTTGCTGATTAGCGGGTCTATGCCTTAAGTTGGCCTCTGAGTCCTTGCTTGCTGAATGTTTTGGTGTTTAGGTTATGTCATAAGTTGACCGCTGAACCTCATACTTGCTGAATTTCATATCTGCTTGCCTTGAGTTGGTATAGTGTCAGATATGCATGATAATAGTGATGTTTACAGTACCTTGACTTTGTTATTGTTCATCCAAGGCATTGGATGACTCTTTAGTCAGTTTCGTAAATAGTTTGGATTGAAAGACCCCCCGACCGGGTAACCGGTAGGGAAACCGGCTGTCCCTCCAAATAGTTTCCGAAGTTGGTTGAGAGCCGTGCATTACTGATTGCATGATAGTTGGTGATCAGTATTTGAGATGTTGATATGCTTCACATGTTTATATATGTTGGAGTGTTCTGTTTGTATTGCTTGTTAAGTGTCGTTACAAAAGGTGGCTAGGAGAACTCTAGTCACTCCCCACTGATTGTGGCGTACATGTTTTCATGTATGTAGGTACATACAGGTTGGACAGGGTTGGATGAGAGCTAGCGAGTGATGATCCACTTGTCATCATATGACTTACACTTTCGAGTAGCTAGACTCTAGTTGATACAGTTGTTATGTTTTGGTGCTTGTAGGGATGTTCCATCCCAGGCTTTGTATATATTTGGTTTTCCGTATTTAGAACTGTTATACTTATCTATTTCGTTTATATCAGTTTCAGTTTCAAGTTTCAGTTTTAATTCACCTCGCATGATGTTTATGTTTAAAAAGTTTTAATTCCGCTGCATTTTTAGTACTTTGTGTGTTTATTTATTTCCGCTTCACGAGGGGTTTTACAGTTGGTATCAGAGCATTATTGCTCCCGACGCACTCATGTGACCCCCAACCTTAACTTAAACAAATAAACAAATAATGAATGAGAGATGGGTAGATCTAAGGATTTATATTGTAGTCTATTTGTGAATGCTAATTGCTAAGTTAACACTTGTTTTCTTTGGAAGGATGGTGAGAACCACGGCTGCTGAGAACACTATAATGCAAGCACTTCATCAGTTGCTTGAGAACCAGAGACAGCAGGCATAGACTGTTCCACCTACTCCACCGCCAGGCAATGAGGCCAATCGTCTTGGTAGCTTCTCTTGGATAGCATCCTAGATGTCCAGGAGCCACGTGAAGACTTATGGAGGCGAGGTTGATCCGGTAGCTCTTACTGAGTGGTTCCGTGAGATGGAAAAGAGCTTCACCATGTATTCGGTTGGCATAGAGGATAGAGTGGGGCTAGCCACTCACTTTTTGACCCTACAGGCCGATAGATGGTGGGCATTGACCGGACCGACTTTCATTCTTGATCTTTTGTTTGATTGGGAGGCTTTTAAGGATAAGCTAGAGACGAGATTTTATCCTAAGGAGTTTAGATCACAGAGACTTAAAGAGTTCATGGACTTGAAGCAGGGTAAGATGTCCGTTCAGGAGTACACCGACAAATTCAACCAGCTTGCACATTTCGCTTCGAAGTTTGTTAGGGATGAGGCTGAGAGAGTTTACTTCTATCGTGGGAAGTTAGGGCCGCGCATCGAGAGTATGGTTCGCCGTGACTCGACTTCTTTTGTGGAGGTTTATAATGATGCTATCTGGGCCGAGAGTTCCATTCGTGCCATAGATGCTGAGACCCGAGCTGCTACTTCCAGTGTGACTTCTCACCAGAGATCCGTTTACCAGGGGAAGAGACCGTTTGTTCCATCTACTTCTTCGCCTTCTTCTCAGAAAAAGCGATTTTAGAGGTTCTCTGCTCCGGTTGCTAAGACCACTTTCCACACCGATACTGCTTCTAGTGTTTGCCACCGTTGTGGTAAACCATCTCATCCGGGTTTTGACTGTTTCAAGAATGCTTTTAAGTGTTATAGCTGCAATGGATTTGGGCACAAGTCCTTTGAGTGTCCTGAGAGGAACACCGCACTTGGCAAGGCTGCCACTGCTGCTGCAGCGACTAAAGGAGGAAAGCCGAAAAGGAAGATCTTCGTGATGACTAGGGCTGAGGCTGAGGCTCATCCAGATATTGTGGCTGGTATCTTTTCTGTACTTGGTGTTGAGTGTCTTATTTTGTTTGACACTGGAGCTTCTTTATCATTTATATCGACTCAGTTCGCAGACCGTTTAGCTCCTGAGTCTTCGTTGGTTGAGGAGACTTCCATTTCCTTACCTTCTGGAGACGTGTTTTCCTACTCTTTGTCCCATAGGGATGTTCCGATTATTATTGGTCAAGCCACATTTTCAGCGGACTTACTGAGATTTCCTCTCGAGGAATTTGACATTATCCTCGGTATGGATTGGTTATCGCGATACCATGCTCGCTTCGAGTGTCGCGACCGGAAAATCTGCTTGAGGAGTTCTTCAGGAGTTCGTGTTTCCTATAGGGGAACTCGCCTTAAAAAGGGTGTTCGTGTTATTTCTTCGATGAAAGCATCTCATCTTCTTAGGAAGGGTTGCCAAGCCTTCCTGTGTGTTGATTCAGCTGCAAAGCCATCGCTACCGAAGCTTGAGGATGTAGCCATTGTTCGTGAGTTTCCAGATGTTTTCCCAGATGACTTGCCAGGGATACCGCCAGAGAGAGATGTGGAGTTTACCATTGAGCTTGTTCTAGGTACCGGACCGATATCCAAGGCTCCCTACCGCATGGCTCTACCAGAGTTGAAAGAGTTGAAGCAACAATTGGAAGAGATGATCGAGAAAGGGTTCATTAGACCGAGTGCTTCTCCGTGGGGTGCTCCAGTTTTATTTGTTAAGAAGAAAGATGGTTCCATGAGACTTTGCATTGATTATAGAGAGCTGAATAGAGTGACCGTAAAGAACAGATATCCTTTGCCTAGGATTGATGATTTATTTGATCAGTTGAGAGGTGCTTCTAGGTTTTCTAAGATTGATCTTCGATCGGGTTATCATCAGATTCCAGTGAGAGAGGCTGATATTGCGAAGAGTGCTTTTCGTACTAGATATGGGTATTTTGAGTTCGTGGTTATGCCTTTTGGGTTGACTAATGCACCTGCTATCTTCATGGATCAGATGAACCGCACCTTTAGTGAGTTTCTTGACACTTGTGTTGTGGTGTTTATTGATGACATTCTCATTTACTCGAAGACCGATGAGGAGCATGCCGAGCATCTCCGATTGATACTTGGGATTTTACGTCGACAGAAGTGGTTCGCAAAGTTCTCTAAGTGTGAGTTTTGGCTTTCTAAGGTTGCATTTCTTGGACATGTGATATCTAATGAGGGAGTTATGGTTGATCCCGCGAAGATTGAGGCTGTTGTTGATTGGGAGAGTCCCAAAGATGTGGGAGAGATCCGTATTTTCCTGGGTTTAGCGGGTTACTACCGTCGATTTATTGAGGATTTCTCTAGATTGGCTCGTCCGATGACTCGGTTATTGAAGAAGGAAGCTAAATTTGTTTGGACCGACAAGTGTGAGAGCTCTTTCCAGGAATTGAAGACTAGGTTGACTTCCGCTCCTATACTTGCTTTGCCAGAGATCGGGGTTGACTTTGATGTTTACTACGATGCTTCGATGTTAGGGCTCGGATGTGTGTTGATGCAGAGTGGTAAGGTGATAGCTTACTCATCTAGACAGTTGCGAGTTCACGAGGTGAACTATCCGACACATGATCTTGAGTTAGCTGCAGTTGTTCACGCACTGAAGATGTGGCGCCATTACTTGATTGGATCTCATTGTCGCATTTTCACGGATCATAAGAGTCTAAAGTACATTTTCACCCAGAAAGACCTCAATATGCGACAGCGTCGTTGGCTAGAGTTGGTTAAGGATTACGACATTGAGTTATTGTATCATGAGGGAAAGGCCAATGTGGTTGCTGATGCACTTAGCCGCAAGACTTCTCATTCCATGAGTGCTATGCGTGTATTGCCTGATGAGTTGTGTTCCGAGTTCCGGAAGTTGAGATTAGAGATGGTTGGTAGTGGTTTCGATTGGTTATCTGCTATGACTGTCGAGCCGACATTGTATTGGGAGATTCGCCAGAGTTTGCCTACAGATGTTGCTTTCCGGAGGTTCGAGGCTAAGATTTCGAGTGGTGTTGCACCAGATTTAGTGATTGATTCTGATGGTTTCCTTAGATTCCGAGGTAGGATGTATGTTCCATATGTGCCAAATTTGAGGAAGACGGTTCTTGATGAGGCTCACTTGACACCGTATTCAGTTCATCCGGGCGGAGAGAAGATGTAGAAGGACTTGAGACTTATATTTTGGTGGCCCGGGATGAAGAAAGACATTTTGGATTACGTGAGTAGGTGCTTGAATTGTCAACAAGTCAAGATAGAGCATAGGAGGCCAGGTGGTTTGTTACAACCGCTCCACGTTCCTCAGTGGAAGTGGGAGTGCATATCGATGGACTTCGTGACGGCATTGCCTAAGACAGTGGGAGGCAAGGATGCGATTTGGGTTGTGGTTGATAGGCTAACTAAGTGTGCCAGATTTGTGCCTATCAGAGAGACATGGGATATGGACCGTTTAGCCAGGGCTTATATTGCAGAGATAGTCCGTTATCATGGTGTCCCGAGAGACATCGTTTCTGATCGTGATCCTCATTTCTGTTCCAGATTTTGGAAGGCTTTACAGGAGGCTATGGGTAGCCGTTTGCTGATGAGTACCCGCATTTCATGCCGCGACTGATGGTCAGTCCGAGAGAACTATTCAGACATTAGAGGACATGCTCCGTGCTTGTGCACTTGATTTCCAGAGTTCTTGGGAGCAGTGTCTACCGTTAGTTGAGTTTTCCTACAACAACAGTTACCATTCATCTATTGGTATGGCTCCGTATGAGGCGCTCTATGGTAGGAAGTGCCGTAGTCCGATCTGTTGGGATCGGGCGAGTGGCGTGCACGACCTAGGACCAGACCAGTTAACTGTTACGATTGATCAGGTTCAGCTTATCAGAGGTAGGATGAAGGCCGCACAGGATCGGCAGAAATCCTATGCTGATGTTCGCCGTAGACCTCTCGAGTTTGAGGTGGGTGACAGAGTTTTTTTGAGAGTTTCACCGATGAAGGGCGTTAAGAGGTTTGGAGTTAAGGGTAAGTTGAGTCCTAAGTATGTTGGGCCATTTGAGATCGTGAAGAGGATTGGTGCTGCTGCTTACCGTTTGGACTTGCGTGCCTCCTAGTTTGGGTAAGGTTCATAGTGTCTTTCATGTTTCTCAGCTCCGTAAGTATGTTAGCGATCCGAGTCATGTTCTTCCTTGAGAGATCGAGAACTTAAAGCCGAGTCTTGCTTTCGAGGAGCGTCCCGTGAAGATTCTAGACCGTCAGGACAGGAAGCTTAGGAGCAAGGTGGTGCCTTTAGTGAAGATCCTTTGGCGTTGAGGTGATGTTGAGGAGCAGACGTGGGAGACCGAGGCATCGATGCGTGTTGCGCATCCTTCTCTTTTCGATTGAGGTATAGTTAGTTAGAATTTAACTTCGTTCGAGTTTCGAGGACGAAACTTTTTGAAGTTGGGGTGATTGTAACATCCCGTATTTTTATAAAATATATTTTAAGAGTTTTTAATTATTTGAATTAATAAAATAATATTTTAATAATTTATCGGGAAGCGTTTTAAATAAATAGTAAGATCCGTCTTAAGAACCTTAAGTCCTTAAGACGAATACAAACTTGGCAACTTGAATTCCAAACATAAAACCCGTTCATTCAAACCCGTTTTCCTTGAAACGGGAAAGGACACAAATAAACCCTCATAAACCCCATTGTGTCGACATTTCTTCATCCCTTCAAAAACAAACACTGAAACTCATTTCACAAAAACCTCCATAAATCCTCATCTCTTAATCCATTTTTCTTCATCATCCGTTCACCGAATCAAGGTAATAAATACATTTTCGGAATCCTCATCGAATTTGCAAGCCATCTATCACTTTCGTTTTTCTTTTCCATCATTTCGAAAATGGGGCTGTTTTTGTAGAATCCGCCTTTCGGTCTCTTAAATCCGTTTTTCGTGATGTAGGTGAGGGCTTAGAAGACCCGGACGTGGATAGCTTCGTTGTAGAGCAGGAGCTTTGAACGGAATTTGCTTTAAGGAGACGATAATGAGAAACTCGGCCTTATTGTATACATTAGCACTTTTCTTGCTTGAATTGGTTTAAGTTTCTGTTTCTTAATGTTATTGTGGTTGTTTGAACTTAGTAACATGATAGAAATGTTCTTACTTGATGATTACATGCTTAGATGATGTTTCATATGTGTATTGTTCAATTTTCAGAAATTAGTGCTTAAGACGGATACAAATCATTTGCTTATTGAGGATTGTTTGTGGGATTAATTGCTGATAGTTAGTATATTTGATGATTTCATGTATTGGGTAAACATTTGTTGCTGTTAATTTAGAGGTTTGGGATCAATTTGAGATGATTTGCATTTGTTAAGGAATTTGCGTTCTGCGTACAACGGCCTCTGAGCAGGCAGGCTGACCGGCAGCCGGTCGGCCGGCTCAGAGTCTGGGTGTCGTCTTTTGAAAGTTCAGAAATCAGAGAAAGGTTTCTGAGCCGGTAAGTCGGCAGCCAGTCGACCGGCTCAGGATCCTTCTTGGTGTTTTGCGAGTTTTGGAAAAGGCATGGGAAGTGACTCCCAGCCGGCAGGCCGGCAGCCGGTACACCGGCTGAGATTCACTCCTCGTGTTAAATTTTGAAGTTTGGTTATTGGGGAAGGGACTCCCAGCCGGCTGGCCGGCGGACGGTCCACCGGCTGAGAGCCTCTTCTCTTGTTTTCAGACGATCAATGGGCATGGGAAGGGACTCCCAGCCGGTGGACCGGCAGACGGTCTGGGACCGGCTGAAAGCCCCTGTTCCCATTGTTTTGGTTATAACTTTCAAAGGCTTATTCGGTTTTGATTGAAACTCGTCCCTTGTACCTTTGATGTGTGGTTGAGGTCCCCGGAGGATGGGCGACACTATATTGGGTTCGGGAATGGAGAGAGGATAGAGACCCCCCGGTCGGGTAACCAAAAGGGAAACCGGCTCTCCCTCAACTTAGTTCCCGGGATCAATTAAGTGTTGATTAGAAGTTAAGGAAGTAGAACTATAGATTAGTTCATAGACTTTGGTTGATATTGTATTGATGCGTATTAAGTTATGCCTTAAGCTGGCCTCTGAACTTAATACGTGAGTTGATTGTCATATATGGGGATATGCCTTAAGTTGGCCTCTGAGCCCTATATGTGTATGTTTGTCGTGTCTGGGACATGCCTTAAGCTGGCCTCTGAGTCCAGACATGTTTGATTGTGATCGCGTTGGAGCATGCCTTAAGTTGGCCTCTGAGTCTGACAAGTAGAGCAGCTGCACAACGGGGGTAGCTAGAACTGACACCTTGCCCGGAGTGCAGATGTTTGATGCTAGGACATGCCTTAAGCTGGCCTTAGAGTCTAGTATATTGTGATGTAGTGAAGGGACATGCCTTAAGCTGGCCTCTGAGTCCTTTACTTTTGGATGCTAGTCCATTCGTTGTGATGTCGCCTCTGAGTCTAGTGTCTTGCTGATTAGCGGGTCTATGCCTTAAGTTGGCCTCTGAGTCCTTGCTTGCTGAATGTTTTGGTGTTTAGGTTATGTCTTAAGTTGACCGCTGAACCTTTACACTTGCTGAAAAATTGGTATGTAGGTTATGTCTTAAGTTGACCGCTGAACCTTATACTTGCTGAATTTCATATCTGCTTGCCTTGAGTTGGTATAGTGTCAGATATGCATGATGATAGTGATGTTTACAGTACCTTGACTTTGTTATTGTTCATCCAAGGCATTGGATGACTCTTTAGTCAGTTTCGTAAATAGTTTGGATTGAAAGACCCCCCGACCGGGTAACCGGTAGGGAAACCGGCTCTCCCTCCAAATAGTTTCCGAAGTTGGTTGAGAGCCGTGCATTACTGATTGCATGATAGTTGGTGATCAGTATTTGAGATGTTGATATGCTTCACATGTTTATATATGTTGGAGTGTTCTGTTTGTATTGCTTGTTACGTGTCGTTACAAAAGGTGGTTAGGAGAACTCTAGTCACTCCCCACTGATTGTGGCGTACATGTTTTCATGTATGTAGGTACATACAGGCTGGACAGGGTTGGATTAGAGCTGGCGAGTGATGATCCACTTGTCATCATATGACTTACACTTTCGAGTAGCTAGACTCTAGTTGATACAGTTGTTATGTTTTGGTGCCTGTAGGGATTTCCATCCCAGGCTTTGTATATATTTGGTTTTCCGTATTTAGAACTGTTATACTTATCTATTTCGTTTATATCAGTTTCAGTTTCCAGTTTCAGTTTTAATTCACCTCGCATGATATTTATGTTTAAAAAGTTTTAATTTCGCTGCATTTTTAGTACTTTGTGTGTTTATTTATTTCCGCTTCGCGAGGGGTTTTACAGGATCTTCAGCAACAAGTTAACAACAACAAGAAGGATATGGAATAACGCATGGCTGAGATGTGGGCACAGATGCAAGCACATTTGCCCCGAACACCTGTTCAGGTTTTCCCCCTCCTCACAGTAGAGGTCGCCCTCCAGACGATGGATTTGGTTTTGGAGGTGATGGTGGTATAGCCCCCATAGGTTAGATTATGTTTAGGTTTCATGGTAGTTAGCTAGTTGGTGATAGTTTATGACTGTAGTGAATTAATATGTATCTAAAGAATTGATCATGCTGAGCTAGTGTGTACTAGTTTAAACAAATTATGGACCATTGTATGTTATTTCACTTTATTTCTTAAGTACCTTTGGATCCTGATACGCGGCTGATGTGGAAATTGGATTCCCGCTTTGCGGTCGACGAGTGTGTTAGTTTGTTGCAGGTTTTGATAATGAACGCGTGAATATATAAAACAATGTTTCAATAACATTGTGGCTGGACATCAGGCTGCTGTTTCCAGCCACACTCGCACAAATTACTGACGGAAAATCCGTCAGGAAAGTCAAAAATAATATTGACCGTAGTGACGGAATTTCCGTCATTAAAGTAAACTACTGACGGAAAATCCGTCAGGAAAGTCAACAGTCAATCTGGTCTTCAACTCCTGGAAAGAACTCTCGCAGCTATCAATCCAAACTAACTTGGTTTCCTTCTTTAGCAACTGAGTCAACACGAAAGGCATGACTACAAACTCGAAATGTCCATAGCGAGTGCGAAAAGCAGTCATAGCAACATCGGCCTCACGAACGGGAATCTGATGATATCCTGACCGTAGATCAATCTTAGAGAACCTAGAAGCACAACAGAGCTTGTGAAACCCCGAGATATTACATAAAAATCAACAAGCAACTTGCAGCGGAAATACGGTATTTTAAAAACTTTCGACATATATACATAAAATTAATCGCGGAATATCAAAACAACAGTCGGAAGATTTAAAATTAAAGAAAAAGTATAACTTATACAAGATAAATGAAAGTTCACAAGGGATAAGGTATCCCTCGATAGCAACATAATGTACGCCACAGTCAGTGGGGAGTAACTCAAGGTTCTCCCAGCCACTTTTTGTCAGAAAACACATAAATGGTAATACAACATAACATACACCTATGAACATGCATATACATTCATAACTATGTTGGGAAATGTGTCCTCAACAATAGTGCGATTACGTAATTAAATCTCATGACGAGAATACGCAAGGGATGATACGATTTATATTAGTCAACTGACCAACATTAATCGGTAATGATTGGCTAGCTAGAGTTTGACATTACTGTCGTATGACGGTGGTGGTCAGTTGATCCCTTTAGGTCACACCTTTAGGACAATTCCCTTAATTGATAAAGTGATCAAATGTATAATGATACGATTTGATCATATTCCTTAAACTCGTGTATCGAGAAATCAGAAGTTAAATCTTATTGTAAGATTTATGTTTACAATTGAAACGTGTCAATTATTAAACATTGAACGATATTTTATTATATCGTAATTAGAATGAATTGGGTTATAATTATTACAAAAGTTGTAAATCGTATTGACGATTATTATAAGTGACTATTTTACAATTAGTAATTTCGAATTACTTGTCAACTTGATAAATGAGATTTATTAATTTATGAACAATATTTATTTGATAAATATGTATGATTAAATTAAAACAATTGTTATTTTATTAAATTGTGACATATTGTATGTCACATAACATAAAATTGTAAGATTGACAAAATTGTAAAATACGGTCCATATTAGTGTATGTGTGCCGGTTTTGGGGTGTTTAAGCAAGGAATGATTTAAGTGTTTTTAAGTTGTTAAAAGCATAATCATTAAAGTGCCTTGAGAATATTACCTATAAGCCACCCTAAGTTGTATGGGAAAGAGGTGTGTTCTCCCTTGGAGCCCTCCCATACCCGGCCACCCACACCCAAGCATCACAATATATTAAGTATAAGATGCTCACCTAAACCAACCCTAGTTCTTCTAATGTTGGCATAATTTCTAAGTGTAGAAAAATTATAAAACCTCTTCTCTTAGCCGAAATACACTAAGTAAAAGTGAGATTTTACAAACTCAATATATATATATTATAAGATAATATAAACATATTTTTGTAGTATTGAGATAATATTCTAATTAGAGAGATTAGAATAATTAAGGAAAACCGGTTTTTTGTGCTAGCTTGTTCAAGATCTCGGTTGGTTAAGGGTTGTCTTGGTGCATCCAAAGGAGGTATTCTTATTTGGGTACTAGGAGGATCATCCTTGCTTTATATTCGGACCATATGTAAGGGTCAAAATCTCCTTATTTCCGCTTGTTTTAGCATGCATAAGATCTTAATAATATGTTAATTAAAGGGTTAATTAAAGGTTTATGTTAGTGTGACTATAAATTAGTTTATGAGCAACTAATAAAATCCAACAAAGTAATCAACATGACATATTCCAGTATGACAAATATGATCTTTCAAGCATGGATCAAACATGTGAACTACAAACAAGGTCTTCATGTGAACTATATCAAACGGATAAACAACCAAGTGAATGACTCAGCGGCCAACACTTGATGGCATGTTCATTCACACAAACAACAAGCAAGTACTTGACTCAGAGGCCAATAGTAGATGGCATGGCCAATCACAGAACATACAAGAATAGAATGAACGTCGTCAGGGAACATAACCGCTACCACTGACCACTAGGTCGCATAACCACGACACTAGCTATCGGGACGCATAACCATGACACCGACTCTATGTATAGCGCTTAAACGACAACCGTACTATATGCCTAAGACCTGGCCAGACCTCTCGATGTAATAACCTACACCGAACGACACACAGGGACCGACCAATCCCGAACATAGATAAAACCCATAACCGGGGTGGCATTAGTTCATTACAATGATACACAAATCGTACCACCACTATCCATTCACAAACAAGGTGACATAACCGTCACCAACAAGACTTAGGATGACATGACCGTCTCCCAAACATAAGCAAGGTAACATAACTGTTACCCGACTCAACCCAAGATAACATAACCGTTATCAAATTACAAGTAAGACAACATAACCGTTATCATTACCATTCAAGCTAACATACCCGTTAACTAACTCATCTAATACATGTGAGCCTCAATTCAACCAAAACAACACTTAAGCTAGTTTATAGAAGTTAACTTGAAGCGGGAGCCGGTTTCCCTTCCGGTTGCCCGGCGGGGGGGGGGGGGGGGGGGGGTCTTCCTCCTCAACCTAGCTACGAAAACGGCTTAAGCATTCAACCGAGCAACACCAACGAATTCACTCAAGTATACGACTCACATGAGTATAGAAATAACAAGAATACATATGACAAGTCTCAAATAGAGGTTCATATTTCATTCGGAAAGAAAACAAACGGAAATTGAAAGATAATTTCAATGTCGTAAACATGTTAATTGAACAATGAAGAATGAACGGGATCCAACTCGTGAATCATACATGCCATATATATACTTTCTAATACATGTTTTATAACGATTTAACATGCTCAAGCCATGACCGAACAAGGGGTAAAACAATACCCAAAAGAGCCCCCAAACAGTCCCAATACAAGCGCAAAAACAGCCCCGAGCCCAGGCTGCTACCCACGGCCGCAGGCTGCGTGAGACACGGCCGCAGGCCTGCGCCATGGGCCGCAGGCTGCGGTATCCACGGGATGGCTGGCTGCTGTGAGCTGCAGCAGCTTGTCTCGCCCCTCTTTGCGTACATCAACTCTAGATATGGAACATACGTATTGTACGACATATGGGTAGCCTAGCATCATCACCATGACACACATATATCACCCCCCATGTATACAACCAATTGCAAGCATGATTAACAATCTCGAACATGGATTAGAATCAATCGTAAGTCACAACATTAAGAAGATGAACTAAGCATGTGACGGATACTAACTTGCCCATTAACTATAACAACCATTTTGTCATTCATTACTACCAAATAGGGCATGAATTCCATTTTAATCAAATTAATGGTGAACTAAATAGCACAATACATCACAATTTCAGTAATTAAGCCAACAACAACTACACATGAACGATTTTTGACTTAAAGTCGAGTAACCTCTCAAAGTTACCTTTAAAGCTCTTCAAATCTTCAAAGGACTCTTCAATAATGTCCAAACATCCATTCTCGCCAACAAACAATAAGAAAAACGAATTAAAAACGTAACCCTAAAAAGACGGGTTTTAAGAAAACTCAACAAGACTAGAAATTGTTTGTATCAAAAGAAGGAGGAGAAGAAGAGGAGAACAAACCTATAAAGAACTCGGAATTTGGAAAAAAAAAACGAAGGTGGTAGAGTCGATTTTGTGCTCATGGAGAAACACCAACAATGGTGACGGAGTTTTTCTGATTTTTGAGGAGGGTGAATAAATGAATAGGTTGTGTGACATAAACACAACATAGGGGTTATAAGGGTTTTTGAGTCGGAAATGACTCGGGATTCATTTAATGAGTCGGGATGACTCGGAATTCATTAACTAAGACGGAAATAACATCTTAAGACCAAAGTTACTCAAGATAGGACGAATTATGCAAATAACCCACAACTTATGAAATTATCTACATACTTGTCATTTTCGAAAATTAAAACCGAAACTTAATTTATAAAACCCGAAATATAACTTGAAACTAAAATGCTATAACATAAAATATTTATATTATAAAAATATATTTACGAAATTTCATGAAATATAAATTATTCTCGAAATTAAATTAAATCTTTAAATTTATAATTATGGAAAATATCGGGGTGTTACAATCACCCCACCTTTTAAAAAGTTTCGTCGCCGAAACTTGAAGGTAGAAAAGGTGTCTGTCAATTCTTTCAAATATTTTCGAAAGGAAACTTCAAGGGTACAAGTCCTCATCAACGGAGCTTTAGGGATCTTGTTACGTATTTAAGAGCCCGACATCCCGAAACAAGGGCAAGTCTAGAAGCCGAAATCAAATTATGTGCTAACAAGCGTAGCACGAGCTATCTGACGTCTCCAATAACAAGCCTTAAATCGAATCATACACCAAATTCAACCAAAATTTATAAGTCAGTTCAAACTTTTCAAAAATGTTATTTCGAAAGAGAACTTTCATTTTGAAATCCAAAATTAAGTAAGATTGTAAACGAAATGAAAACCTCCAACAACATAAGTAAGGTGGCTCAAATCAATTACGTAGTACATAAATGGGAAAATAATTTGCACATTGGTCAAACAAAACACAAACGTGAAAGCCACATATTAACAACCACAGAGAGTCAGATCAAACTATCAAAGAACTCAAAACGAAACAAAGATAACAAGGGAACTAACTAATACAAAGCATCAAAGCCACCATCTTCAAGCCTAACGATGGTACTCTACGAGAGAGGAAGAAGAGAAAACAACTAGGAACATGAGCATGGAGACAAGAGCTTCAGGTTAAGGGAGGAGGGATAACTCTCCCAGAAAATTTCATGAAATATAAATTATTCTCGAAATTAAATTAAATCTTTAAATTTATAATTATGGAAAATATCGGGGTGTTACAGAGCTGGTCAAACAAATCATCAATCCTAGGCAATGGATAACGGTTCTTTACTGTGACACGGTTCAACTCTCTGTAATCAATGCACAACCTCATCGAACCATCCTTCTTTTTTACAAACAAAACTGGAGCACTCCACGGAGAAGCACTCAGTCTAATAAAAGCTTTTGTCAATCATCTCCTCTAACTATTTCTTCAATTCTTTCAACTCTGGCGGAGCCATCTGATAAGGAGCTTTAGAAATTGGTCCAATACCAGGCACGAGCTCAATCGTAAACTCTACGTCACGTTATGGAGGAATACCAGGTAAGTCCTCAGGAAAAACATTCGGCAACTCTCGAACAATAGGCACATCCTCAAGCTTCGGCAAAAAAGGCTTCGCAGCTGGAATGACATATAGGAAGGCTTGACAACCCTTCCTAAGAAGATAAGAAGCTTTCATTGAAGAAATGACACACAAGAAGGCAAGGACTGAAAGGCCAACCTAAGGCATACTCTTTTGCTAATCAACAAGACACTAGACTCAGAGGCCAACTCAAGGCATAGACTAGCATCGAAGTTCACTCAATAAGTAAAGGACTCAGGGGTCAGCATAAAGTATACTCATTTACAACATCACAAGACACTAGACTCAGTAGCCAACTTAAGCCATACTCTAGCATCCAACAATTGTACTTCAGGCACGACATCAACACCGTATCTACCCCGTTGAGCAATTGTTCTACTTGTCAAATTCAAAGGCCAACTTAAGGCATGTCCTGACACGATCACATAAAACATGTCTGAGCTCAGAGGCCAGCTTAAGTCATATCTCCAACACAACATAAATATACATATCGGGCTCATAGACTAACTTAAGGCATATCCCCATATATGACAACTTATTCACGTATCAAACTCAGAGGCCAACGTAAGGCATACTTCAATACGCATCAACACAATTTACATCCAATTCAACTTAAACTCCTAAGATACCTATAACCCATTACATACGTAAGCATGAAAGGTAACCATTTCAATTAAGCTCATTAATCACCTAAGACTCGTCTCTAATAAGCCTAATGATTATTATAACCTAACTAACTCAATTCGACAAGCTTTAATAATCAACTGCTTAAGAACTACTTAACTTAAGACAACTAGTAATCACTTTGATAATTCTCACCTAGCTAATTTATATATATTAACTAAGTATGTATACCATAGGAACCTTACTTTAATATGCTAAGAACAAGTATGGATTTCAGTAATGAAGAGAGAGAAAATAGAGAGAAGAAAGCTCTGATTACCTAGATTTCAGTAATGTCGCCGCAAAAATCTTCATCACCACAATCAAAAAATAAACAAAAAAATCATAATAATCAAAATAAGTTTGCGATTCTTTCTGACAATTCTAATGGAAATATTGTTGGAGCTAGTGTCCTCAACAGTTAGTGCGACAACAAGTATAAATCTCTTAAAGGAACACAGGGTATACTTTGTATTTTAGCCAGTTGATTCATGTTTATCAATAACGTTGGCTTGCTAGAAAGTTTGACGTTATTGTCATACAGATGGCGGTAATCAACTGGTCCCTAAGAGTCACACCTAAAGGATGGAATCTGAGAGATATGATTAGATGAAAATGTAATCATATTGATACCCTATATGACTAAACGGTTAGTCAATGTAATGATGACATAATTATTTAATATTGATTAAATAATATTAGCTAAGACGAATTAAAATGTTAATTCGTAATTAAATATAAAATTTTATATTTCATTATGTGTAATGAAATTATTTAATAAAGATTAAATGATTTAATTAAATATAAAAGGTTATATTTAATTAGTGGATTATAAATATAAGATATTTATATGATAAAACATTACACAAGAGAGAGCCATATAACCGATTCTATAAAGATAGAATTTCGGTCTGAGCAATTATTAAGTTGTTCAGTTGTTATGAAGTGCTATAGGTAGAACCAAATACTAATTTGGGGAATCCTAGTTGAATTCTAATAGCAAGGTTGTTTGCAGCTATAAATAGGACATTCACTCTGCACTTAAAGAACACGAGTTACACGACATACATACTCCCTCCCTCACTAGCTTTCATCTTACACAAAATTAAAGGTAATTTTTGCAGTTTCTAGCTCTAGAAGGGGTATTTCTTTGAACATCTTGGGTGCAACGATTAGGAGGATATCTTTTTTGATATTTGATCTTAGGCCTTTGCAAGGACAAAAGGTTAATTCTTGATCCCTATCTTTGTATCTTGTTCTTCGTTTATGACCATAAATCGTACATTATAAATTTTTTATAATCCTGCATATAAAGTATTGAGAATATATACGGATATTATTTTCCCACAAGTGGTATCAGAGCATAAGGCTTACAAATTTTATTTTTGTATGAATTTCATAAACGTTTTAAGAAAATTGAGAAAAATTTTAGCCCTGTATTTTTTTTTTAGCCGAGACAAGTGTTTTCGTTCTTCGTTTTCCTTTTGATTTATTGTTGTTGTCTTAAACAGTTAAAATAACAATATAATAAATTTGAAAATGTTTTAATTTAATAAGGATTGAATTAAAACGTAAAACGATATCGTCTCACATGTTCTTGAATGATATAATTTGCTAAATAAATCGATCCCACTATAATCTTGATATTAGTCTTAAAAGGTTAATTTGAATGTTTAAGATTAGAACAATATCTAATAAAGATTAGAATTTTGAAGGTTATCGATCCCGTATTTAACAACCCGACATTAGTTATTCAAGTTCAGGAGTTTTAAAAAGAGAAAAAAAAATCGAAAATCAGGCTGTTTTTACAATTTTCTGGGTTTGCGACGCTTTCTTGCCGACGCTTTTCTGGTTTTCAGCGCTTTTTATTCAATTTCTGGATTACAGCGTTTTTTTTAAAAGCGTCGCACTAGATTAGCAGCTTTATTGTACCAGCGTTTTTCCTGTTTTTGACTCTTTTCTTTGTTTCAGCCCTTTTTATAAGCGTCGGAAATCTGTTTCTAGGCTACTTTCTTGTTTGCCAGCGCTTTTTTTACGGCCCTTTTCTGGGTTTTTGCGACGCTTTAGATGTTTTCAGCGTTTCAAAGCGCTGGAAATCTATTTTGTTTTCTTTCCTTTCTTCTTTCGTCTCGGCTTTTCTTATTAAATCGCGGGCTGTTTCTCCATTTTTCTTTTATATATTTTTACATTATAAGGATAATGTGTAATTGTTGGGTGAAAAATTTCACTAGTTTTGATACCTAATTATTTTAAAACGGTTTAAAATAATGTTGGATTAATTCATATTATACGATAATATGAATATGTTGGTTTGATTAAGCGATTATGAGATAATTACGGAATTATCACATAATTTAAATCTTTAAATGATGCTTGGGTAAATTACTCTACATAATTACGGAATTATGTCTTGAAAGATTAATTTAATTAGTATGATGCATTATATATATTATATTGTTGAATGAATGAATGGTTTTATTTACAATTTCGCTCTCAATTGTATTTTGTAATACTTCATGTGGCCTTAGTAAATTATGTTTTCGTAATGAAGGAAGCATAAATTGTGATGTATTTATGAGATCTCGAATCTCCCTTGTATAATATTTTTTTTTACGTTTTTGGGAATTAGAATGTAATAATAGGATTTTATTATGTAATTCTTCAAATGTAAATAAGAAGACCAAGACGGATATCGGATTGCTCACTCCCACGACATCACCAAGAAGGAACATCAAACAAGACAAGCTTCCAGGGTCCATTGCTGAATGGATTCCTAGTTGTATTTTGGTTTTTTTTGGTAGGATAGGTCACACTAGGACTTGCTTTATTTCCGTTTTGTTCACATGTTTGTTTTGCATCATTTTTCCGCCTAAACCAAACCACCTGAATTGCATGAAAATTGACTCATATAGTATGTATGCTAGTCTGTGTCGACATAAAGATGTCACACATTTTCCCCTTAAAGCCATCACCTTAGTTTATTCATTCTCGCATGATAGATATTTGTTCACTTAAATGAATTAAAATTAAAGATGATGGGATCTTCCTCTATAACCTAAAATTGAGATTAGTCTTTTATAAGTCAAATTACTACGAATCCCTTATTCGTCGCCAGGCATATAATAAGACCTTACTCTCCATATGACCCCTTCTACGTTGGGTGAGTAGTAGTTGTTTTCTTTTTTTACCTCAACATCATGACCCTCGTACGATCCTGTGGTTATGGTGGACTAAAGATAGAATTTACAGAAATTTATCGATCAAGAATTCTAAATGTAGAATTAGCTAAGAGGTTGGCTTATCAATTTACTGAAATTGAGTCTTGGGATCGTTTATATAGTTCTTGAGGAAGATCAATTACATAAATGCTAAAGTCCTCGCATTAAACTGTTTTTGCTAGACTATTTACAAAACGATGGTATGCTTATTATGTTTTAATTTCTTCTTTACAGTGTAGAATTCACCTAAAAAAACAATAATACTGCAAATACTATGGCTGGTCATAATGATGCCCCTATGCCTAGTGCCACACTAAGAAAAGAATCCTGGCTTAAGGCTTTTATGGACCACATGAATCAGTCCACACGACTGAAAAATAATGGGTCCAACTTTGCGGACTGGAAGGCTGCATTACGGAATGCAGCTGTAGTTGATGCTAAACTCAAGTATTTAACTGAGTCGTTACCACCTCACCCAGGCCCCACTGCTAGAGCTAACGTATCACAAGCTTATAGTGATTTCGTTATGGAAGAGGGTGCGATAAAGAACGTACTCATTTTTGCAACGGAACCCAATTTGCAAACACGCTTCATTTCCCATGGTGCAAATAAGATTTTCACCACGCTCACAAACGAATTCTCAAAAGCACCGAGAATCGTTTCATATGAGCACACCTGTCGCTTCTTCGTTGCGAAACTCCAAAAGGGTCAACCAGTTAGCCCACACATTCTCAATATGATTGAGAATGTCGAGAAATTGGAGTCCCTGAACTGCAAGATCAGTGAGAACGTAATCATTGATCGAATGCTTCATTCACTTCATGATGGTTTTTCCTTATTCAGGGCAAACTATACATGAATGACATGAAGAAAAGTCCTCATGAGCTACACTCCCTTCTCGTACAGACTGAGAAGGATCTTAAATTTAGTGGGAGCATGAAGCAAGACGTTCTCATGATTGCAAACAAGGGAAAAGGTAAGGGAAAGGCTCAAGCAGAGCTAATAGTAGCTAAGCCTCCTAAATTCAAAAGGGCCGGATTTAAGAGTGGGCCTGGTGAGATAAGTAGCTCACAAGGCAAGACAAAGATCAAACACGGTAAAATTGAGTGCCACCATTGCCACAAGACTGGGCATTAGAGGCGGAACTGTTCAGTGTACCGTTAGGACATAAAAGCGGCCGCGTCGCTCCTATTGGTATGTCATCTTATATTAATATGATTGAGATTAACCATGCAAGTTTCGGAACTTGGGTACTTGATACTGGTTGTGGTTCTCATCTGTGTAATCATTTGCAGGGCCTAAAAAACATCACACCTCTCGCAAAGGGTGATGTGGACCTGCGAGTCGGGAATGGAGCAAAAGTTGTTGCTGCTTCCATGGGAACATATGTGATCCTGCTACGGAGCTGATTCGAATTATATCTGTATAACTGTTATTATGTACCCAGTTTATCTAAGAACATTATTTCAGTTTCCGTACTCGATAAAGACGGATTTTCATTCTTAATAAAGGATAATAACTGTATTTTCTCTTTAAATGGAATGGTTTATGGTAAAGCGGTTTCCATGAATGGTATATATGTCTTAGATCAATCGACTGAAATATTACACATGAATAATAAGAAACTAAAGGTTGGTGACTAAGATCAAACACATCTATGGCACTGTCGTATGGGACACATAAATGAGAAACGTGTAAAGAAGCTAATACAGAATGGTGCTATATCTCCATTTGATTATGAATCATTTGGCACATGTGAATCATGTCTCATAGGCAAAATGACTCGTATATGCTTCAAAGGTGTTGGAATGCGCGCTGCTGACCTATTAGGCCTCGTACATAAAGATGTATGTCGACCTATGTTAATCACCGCACGAGACGGCTATAGATATTTCATCACTTTCACGGACGATTTAAGTAGATACGGATATGTCTACTTAATGAAGCATAAAAGTGAATCCTTTGAAAAGTTCAAGGAATTCCAGGCGAAGGTTGAAAACCAATTGGATAGAAAGATTAAAGCACTACGATCAGATCGTGGTGGTGAATATCTTTCGCAAAAGTTTGATCAACACCTTAAAGACTGTGGTATAGTACTACAGTTAACTCCACCAGGAACACCACAATTAAATGGTGTGTCCGAACGGAGAAATCGAACACTATTAGATATGGTTCGATCCATGATGAGTCACACAGTTGTGCCGGATTCATTATCGGGCTTTGCTCTATTGTCAGCTGCTCTTATACTTAATCGAAGTCCGTCTAAAGCTGTTGTCAAGACTCCATATGAGATATGGAAGGGAACAGTCCCTAACTTGTCCTTTATTCGGGTTTGGGGCTGCGAGGCTTATGTCAAATGGAGACACAAGGATAAGCTCGGCCCGCGATCGGTCAAGACATACTTTAATGGTTATCCAAAAGGAATGTTTGGTCATTACATCTATTCGCCTACCGAACACCGCGTTTTTGTTGCGGCTAGTGCGAAGTTCTAAGAGAAAGGGTTTCTCGAGAATAAGACAAGTAATAGACCCTTCGATCTGTCGGAGGTTCAAGAACCAACTACTAAGCAACCAATGGAGGAAACTGTTCCTTCATGTTCTGTTGCAGTCAGTATTCCTGAGGAACCCAGAAGGTCGGGTAGACACTCCATTCCTTCAGATAGATACATCGGTATGATCGAGGAACTTGACGGTGTTGACGTTTTTCTCTTAGAGAGTAACGAACCCGTAACCTACAAAGGTGCCATAACCTGTTCCGACTCAAAGCTATGGCTTACTGCCATGCAATCCGAAATGGACTCCATGTACGAGAATGACGTATAGGAGTTGGTTGATTTGCCTGATAAGGTACGACTTCTTTAGTGCAAATGGCTTTATAAGATAAAGCGCTCCATCGAGGGACAACCAGACACCTATAAGACACGACTAGTGGCAAAAGGTTTCACTCAAGTGCAAGGGTTGCACTATGATTAGATTTTTGCACCCGTAGTCATGTTGCGTTCCATTCGGATTATCTTAGCGATTGCTGCATTTCATGACTATGAAATATGGCAAATGGATGTGAAAACCGCCTTCTTAAACGGTTATTTGGAGGAGGACTTGTACATGGTACAACTCAAAGGTTTCACAGATCCTAAAAATCCTAATAAAGTGTGCAAGCTTAAGCGTTCCATTTATGGACTTAAGCAAGCATCTAGGAGTTGAAATCATCGCTCCGACCAAGTGATAAAAAAGAATGGTTTTATTCGATCAGTCGAAGAACCATGCTTATATATCAAGTCGAGTGGGGGAAAGATCGTCTTTCTGGTGTTGTATGTCGACGATATACTCTTGATCTGAATTGACATCCCAATCTTATCTTCGGTTAAAGTATGGTTAAAGAACCATTTCCAGATGAAAGATCTTGGTGAGGCACAATGTATATTGGGGATCCGTATCTATAGAGATAGATCACGACGGATGTTATCACTGAGTCAGGAGTCTTATATAGATAAGATTCTTGAAAGATTCAGCATGACCAACTCCAAAAAGGGGTTACTTCTGATGATCTCGGGGGTGCATTTGAGTAAGACTCAGGCACCTAAGACACCGGAAGAGGTCGAGCGCATGAGTCGCATTCCTTATACGTCAGCTATAGGATCGATCATGTATATCATGATATGCACACGTCCAGACGTGGCATATGCTTTGAGTATGACGAGTCGGTACCAAGGCAATCCAGGTGAACCACACTGGATGGCTGTGAAAAACATTCTTAAGTACCTACGGAGGACTAAAGATTGGGTATTGACTTATGGTGGAGGCACTGAGCTTTGCGCAAACGGTTACATAGATGCTAGCTTCCAAACGGATCGCGATGACTCCAAATCTCCGTCTAGATTCGTTTTTCTCTTAATGGCGCTACTGTCAGTTGGAAAAGCTCCAAGCAGAGTGTTGTTGCAGATTCTACTACTGAGTAAAAGGAGATAGTGATAGACAAGATTACGACAGATGACAACATCGCAGATCCTCTCACTAAAACCATTAAGACAAGATAAACATGAAGGGCACGTTATTTCAATGGGAATTAAACGTGTTCCTGAGTTGTATTTGTACTTTTTGTGAATTGGATATTGTATCTATTTCATATACTATTTATAACACCATCGATTTTGTTTTATATATTGTTTTTCACGGGGATTCTACTGACAACATTGAACACCACAAAGTGAACTGAATTACATTATATTTGTTTTAGTCCGTAATCGCCTACACGAGTTGATAACTCTGGCAATTATTTTGTGACGTCGATTGATGGTGGGTTCAATAAACCATAAGTCAAACCGTTGACTGATCGATCACAGATACGAGATTACAACGATAACTCGTAGGATAATTTTCGTGACGACGCAATGGAATCCTAAATGTTACTGAACATTCGGTGCCGGGTCGTGGATAGGACGTCCATCGTGTTCCTTGAGTCGATTCTTTTGACTGTCGACTGTTTCTTGAGATAAAGGGCAGTCTTGGGTGACTTTGATTTCTTTCTCACTAGCTGACCGTAACTGGGGCTAAGCAGATTTTTTTGGGTCATTTCATACTGAGCTTACATCTGCAAGATTCGAGTTGAAGGAAATATCCACCCCTTATCAGGTTTTAATATTTCTCACGGCCACTCGAGGAGTAGTAACTGAAATGATTGGCCAAGCTCGAATAATGATTCGTTGTCAGTTGAGTTACTCTCTAGTCGAGGGAACCACTCTTGATACAGATCGCTTGTAAAATACGACCTTTGTGAATACAGATTTGCAAATTGTTTTACGTTGAGTGGGAGAAATTTAATTGGATATAAGAATCGGTTATCGCGCATACACTTGTACGGACAAGTTGGAGATTCTTGGAGCTAGTGTCCTCAACAGTTAGTGCGACAACACGTATAAATCTCTTAAAGGAACACAGGGTATACTTTGTATTTTAGACAGTTGATTCACGTTTATCAATAACGGTTGGCTTCCAAGAAAGTTTGACGTTATTGTCATACAGATGGCGGTAATCAACTGGTCCCTAAGAGTCACACCTAAACGATGGAATCTGAGAGATATGATTAGATGAGAATTTAATCATATTGATACCCTATATGACTAAAAGGTTAGTCAATGTAATGATGACATAATTATTTAATACTGATTAAATAATATTAGCTAAGACGAATTAAAATGTTAATTCGTAATTAAATATAAAATGTTATATTTAATTATGTGTAATGAAATTATTTAATAAAGATTAAATGATTTAATTAAATATGAAAGGTTATATTTAATTAGTGGATTATAAATATAAGATATTTATATGATAAAACATTACACAAGAGAGAGCCATATAACCGATTCTATAAAGATAGAATTTCGGTCTGAGCAATTATTAAGTTGTTCAGTTGTTATGAAGTGTTGTAGGTAGAACCAAATACTGATTTGGGGAATCCTAGTTGATGTCTAGTAGCAAGGTTGTTTGAAGCTATAAATAGGACATTCACTCTGCACTTAAAGAACACGAGTTACACGGCATACATACTCCATCTCTCACTAGCTTTCATCTTACACAAAATTAAAGGTAATTTTGCAGTTTCTAGCTCTAGAAGTGGTATTTCTTGGAACATCTTGGGTGCAACGATTAGGAGGATATCTGTTTTGATAACTGATCTTAGGCCTTTGCAAGGACAGAAGCTTAATTCTTGATCCCTATCTTTGTATCTTGTTCTTCGTTTATGACCATAAATCGTACATTATAAATTTGTTATAATCCTGCATATAAAGTATTGGGAATATATACGGATATTTTCCCACAAATATTGCATCAAAAATTACTAGGTCATCAAGTCAGGAACCTCACAAGGAGAGGAATATGGGGACGATCATGGGTATTCTTTCGTTGAATTTGGAGACACTGGTGGTTAATCCTGAAGTAGGGGAAGCAGATGATAGTGAGGATCTCTTTGAGGATGTAATCAATGAAATTAATCAACAGGGTTTCGAAGTTGTTGAGGAGATTGCTACTACCCCGATGCTACAGTTTACATCGGAGGAAATTAATGTAGAGCTGGACTATTGGTAGGACTCTGTGTATTATTTTATTATTGGAGCTAATCCACCATGGGATGTAGTAGAAGGTTTTATCAGGAGGTTATGGCATAAGTATCAGGTAGATAAACTATCTTTTTTGCCTAATAGAGTGTTTATGGTTAGATTTTTGAATAGTAAAGCAAAAGAATATGTTCTGCAACATTGACTTTTTTGTTTGACAATAAACCTCTAATTGTTAAATCCTTGAAACCTGATGTGGAGTTAGTGAAGACGGATGTTAAAACAATGCCAGTGTGGGTTAAAATGCATAGGTTACCATTAAAATTTTGGGGGATACCTAAGATTGATAGTCTGTTAGGAGAGTTCATTAGGTGTGACCCTGCTACGGATGAGAAAATAAGAATTTTGGGGTAATGGGATACCTAAGATTGAGGTTTCGTTTGGTGGAGCAATACCTGAGACAATGAAATTTAAGGATGAACAAGGGTAAATTATTGAGATTAATGTGGAGTTTGAATGGAAACCTCCATTGTGTGATGGGTGTAAAGGGGTGTGTCATTCTGTGAGTGATTGTAGGAAATTGATTAAACCTAGGGCACCTATGATTCAAAAGAAGGGTCCTAACATGGTATGGAAACCTAAGGAAATTGTTGGGAAAATGTTGAGCAGATTAATGAAAAGAAAGATGAAACTGTACAGAATGTCATTGTACAGAGGTGCAGCTTAAGACCCCTGTAGTCTGGTAACCTTCTGGACAGTATTCTATGGGGAAGACCCCTGCTAAGCCTCTGATGAGAATGGCTAGACAGGAGGTTACTAAAGGAGCTTACAGTGTGCACAAATTTGGACAACTTACATTTATGGATGCACTGAATAACTCATACACACTCAAGGAAGGCATTAGGACAAGTAGTAGTGTTCCTCACCATGTGGTGGGCAATACATAGCATTGGTTTCTGAAATGTGAGGGGATTAAATAATCCAACCAAGCAGCTTTATGTCAAATGGTTCATCCATAAGAATAATATTGGCTCAGAATTAAATAATCCTTGAGACTAAGGTGAAAACCTTGGCACATAATTGTCTTAGAATTATATTGATTGATGGATGGAGTTTAACTACTAATAATTCGCATCATAAAGGAGGTAGAGTGTGGGTGCTTTGGAATCCTTCTCTTTTTAAGGTGGAACTAGTGAACTATTCTGCTCAGTGTATAAATTTGATTGTTACTGAGATTGCTACCAACAAGAGGTTTTGTGTGTCAATGGTCTATGCCTTTAATGACTTGAATGGGAGGAAGACCTTGTGGCAGCAACTTGAAGGTTTTAGCAATGTGATGAGAGATCCTTGGATTGTATGCGGGGATTTCAACTGTGTGCTTTCAAGTGCTGAAAAACTTGGAGGAGGAACTAGTGATCAAGAGATAAATGATTTTTCGAACTGTGTTCAGAATTGCTCAATTGTTGATAGTCCAGCTATGGGAGCTTTCTTTACCTGGAATAACAAACAAGGAGTGGAGACCAGAAGATATAGCAGATTGAATATAGCTATGATCAATGATGAATGGACAAGAAATTTCCCTGAGAAGTATGCCCATTTCTTACCTGAAGGAATTTTTTATCATACTCCATGTGTGATTAAGCGTACGGGGCAAGTGGAGGTGAGTAGAAGACCCTTTAAATATTTAAATATGTAGGGGAAAGCTCGTCAATGCCTTGCCTACTTAACTGAATGGTGCGATCAGCAGATTCAAGGGACTCGAATGTTCAGAATAGTTAAAAAATTAAAGAGTTTGAAGGCGCCTTTGAGGAAGTTCAACCAGGATTATTTTGACAACCTTCAGAATAGTACTGGACTTGCATTGAGGAATCTGGAGTTTATTCAGCAAAGAATTGTTGAGTATCCTGATGATAAGGAGTGGATTCATAAGGAAATGTTGGCCAGTAAAGAATATAAGGAATTGTTAGATGCTGAAATGCAATTCGTCAGTAAAAAAGCTAAGGCAGATTGGATTAATGATGGTCATTGTAACGCTAAGTATTTCCCTAGGAACCAGGTGTTTTTTATCAAAGATATGAATGGAGAAGAGTGTTTTGTTCCTAAAGACATTCAGGAAGCTTTCTTAAAGTATTACATTCACTTGTTTGGGACTGAGGTTTCTAATGAGAAGGTTTATGTTCCAATTATTCGGAAGGGAAGGGTGTGCAATGATGATCATTGTAACATTATGATGAGGCCAGTTACAAAGGAGGAAATAAAGAGGGTGATGTTCAGTATTCCTATCCATAAGGCACCAGGCCCAGATGGGTTCTCGAGTGGCTTCTTTAGAGATTCATGGAACATCATAGGTGATGAGGTGAGTGAGGCAATTCTGGATGTTTTTAGAACTGGAAAGTTGCTAAAGCAGTTGAATGCAACTATACTGACCCTGATTCCCAATGCAACATGCCAACTTCAGTCACTCAATTCAGGCCAATTGCCTGTTGCAATGTATTATACAAATGCATTTCTAAAATCATTTGCTCAAGACTTCCTGAAGTTCTTCCAGATTTGGTCAGTAAGAACCAAGGGGGGTTCATAAAAGGGAGAAGTATCATTGAAAATATCTTGATATGTCAAATTTTAGTGAGGCTCTACAATAGAAAAGTTTGTACACTTAGATGTATGTTGAAAATGGACCTAATGAAGGCCTATGATTCTGTTAGCTGGAAGTTTGTGGGGGAATTGTTGGAGGCTTTTAATTTTCCACAACAATTCAGGAGGCTGATTATGGAGTGTGTATGTTCTGCATCTTTCTCAAATGCAGTCAATGGAGAAACCTTTGGATTCTTTCCTGGCAAGAGTGGTATGAGGCAAGGAGATCCCATGTCTCCCCTATTATTTACTCTATGTATGGAGTATCTTAGTCGGATTTTGCAGGCTACTAGTAAGAAAATGAGATTCAACTATCATCCTTTATGCAATTCAAACAAATCAAGTTAAATCATCTTATGTCTGCCAATGATCTTTTATTCTGTAAAGGAGATGTCACTTCTATAATGGTTTTATTGAGAGCTTATGCTTCCTTCTCTGTTGCCTCTGGATTGACGATGAATGCACAAAAGTCTTGTGCTTATTTTAATGCTGTTGCAGTGGGTGTCAAAAGGGAGATCATGGTTGTATCTGGTTTTAGTGAAGAGAGTTTACCTTTCCATTATTTTGTTATCCCTATAATGGCTGGCAGATTAAAGAAGAAAGAATGTGCAATGCTCAGTGACAATGTGGTGGGCAGAATTAGACAACTGGGAGCAAAAAGACTTTCTTATGCAGGAAGACTAGTTCAGTTTATGTAACATCCCGCATTTTCGTAAATAATATTTTAAAGGTTTTAATTTATGTTACGGAATAAAATAATATTTTAATATAAATTGTTAAGTTATTTTTAAATCTTCCGTTAAGATCCGTCTTAAGAAACCTTAAGTTCTTAGGATGTTAA